>OU015742.1:21363993-21386499 GCA_907169655.1 Acomys percivali | reverse complement strand
ACACACACACACACACACACACACACACACACACACACACACACACATCAGCCATGGCCTCATTCACACTGTTCTAGGACTTGCCCTAACCTGTCTCAGATTCAGAGAGGTGCCTTGATACTACTGGGCACTGCTTTGTCCCCTCTTCCTCAGAGGACAGGGGAGCTGGTGGGACTTGCAAGGTCTCTCAGGAAGTAGAGAGAAGATAGTGAAATCTAGAGGGATGGTGGTTTTAGATTCTTCTTTCGGTCTAGACAGACATCTTATATCTTACATCTAAGCATACACATATTTCTTTAAGAGATAGTTGTGGGGTTTCTCCCCTGTGTCTACCAGACTCAGCCCTGGTCCCAGAGGAATGGGTCCACCCCAGAGGACACTGACCTGGAAAGGGTTGTGACAGAGAAGGTAGGAGAAGCTGCTGGGGTTAGAGGAGGTTTGTGGAGGGAGCTGGGAGGTTTCCATGCTCAAGTGAGAGTCAAGGATGGTATAAGGAGGATGCCAGGAGCATAGGACAGGGACATAGTGGGAGCAGGGGCAGGCTGGGGACTGGAGGTCTCTAGTACTGTAGATCAAAGGAAGAGGAAGTGGCAAAGCCTGGAGTCTCATACAGAGGTCAAGATGGCTTTGGACCCCCTCCCCCACAGCCGGCGGGCATTCATATGGCCTAGGTATTACTTTTTAACAGTCTCTTTAATGGCAGTGTGACCAGAGAGGCAGCAGCTGCTATGACTGCCATTCGACTTTCATAGGCCAGATGGGACAGACGAGCTCCAGCCTGGGCTATGAGGCCACACAGCAACATGATAGGGACGAGAGCCTGAGTCTCTCCACCACAGCCTCACTCCACTCTGACTGGGACATTTAAAGAGTATCTATAGCCAGTTATGGGAGAGGGGGGTGTCATGCCTGTAATCCCCCGAATCCACAAAGATGAGACGGGATGATTGTCCAAGGCTGAGGCCATCCTGCACTATACTGTGGAACACTGTCCCACCATGTGTGTTTTTAGGGGACACTCCTCAGAGTGACCCCATGGAAACAACCAGGCTCCTGGCAGCCCTATAGCCTATGTCCCTGTGGGAGCTGGAGAAATGTCAGTTTCTGTCTGTCTGTCTGTGGCCTCATCTGTAAAATCTACCTTCTTTGGAAAGTAATTAAGAAAGACAGCAGTGACCTCCACATGCACATATGAACTAGTCCATACACACACACACATACACACAGAGAGAGAGAGAGAGAGAGAAAGAGAGAGAGTCAAAATGCCCTGTGGCTCTGACTGGCAGAGGGTGTGGGGCAGGGTGGATAGGTGGCATGTGCCAAGCGCCATGGCTTACCTCCGGGACCTACTAAGACAGAGGCAAGAGGCCTTCCCACCTCCATTCTGACCTTCTAGATCTGTGTACCTTCTGCTGTCTGTGGTCACCTGCCCACATTTGAAGGCTGCAGCTTTGTCTGAGCACGTTAGTGCTGGGTTCACTAGTCACTATTCAGTGTGACCCCCATTATTGTTTCACTAGGTGTATCTGCTTCACCATTCTGGCCACAAGACGGGGGTGGGGCACCACTTCCTCACCCCCTCTAGCTGTTTGGCCCATCTGTCCCAGTGTTTCCTCTACCCATCTTGAGCCCCCCGACCTAGCTCACTCCAAGGACCTGGCGCTCAGCCTCTGTCATGCTCCTCTTCTGGGTGTGCGTGTGATATATACTCAGCAAGCTGACTCACTCAGGTGTGTGTGTGTGTGTGTGTGTGTGTGTGTGTGTGTGTGTGTGTATGAGTGTGTGTGTTGTATGTCGAGCACAGCACATGTGACTCCACAGGTCCAATTTGTCCATTTGTGCAACTGGTATACCAAATGAGGGTCCTCACAGAAGTTTGAACTCAAGAGTTCAATAGGAAGAGACAGACCCTAAACCATGAATTCCCAAACCTACAGCCATTGGCTGGGCAGGGGCCTGATCCATAAGCCATTGTTTCCCTGAGCCCAACATGGGTGGGGGTGGGGTGGGAAACCTGGAATTCTTAGTGGGACAATCAACAGCAATAAAAACAATAAGCATTTCATGGGGGAACCTAAAGGAATGCATTATTATTATTATTATTATTATTATTATTATTATTATTATTTGGCTTATAATAGAATCTGATCTCCACCATGGGCCCTATCCATCCTGATCATGAAGGGTACATCACCTGCCAACTCTAGGCCTGCTTATGCAGCCTGATGTTGGGTCAAGAAATGCCAACCATCCCTTGGACTCCTGGCTGCCTGAGTTCTGCAAACATGTCCTCTTCCCATCAGAGCAGCTGTATTATGGGTTAGCGGTTGAGCTTGCTCAGCCAAAGGGGTTTACTAGACCTGAACCCAAACCATAGAAGGAAGGACTGAAGCTATCAAGGAGTGAACCCTCAACCATTACCTCTCATGCACACTGACTTCCGGCATATCAGCTTTACCCTTCCTTACCCTTCTACCTGTCTGGAAACTGGGCTACCAGATGTCACCAGGCCTGTGTGTCACAGTCTCTTATCCCAGGTCAGGCCTTTGCTGTTGTCAAAAAGTCTAAGATGGAGAGGGGAGGGGCTGGAGAAATGGCTCAGTGGCTAAGGGCACTTTGTTGAGCTCCTGGGGAACTGGAGCTCAGTTCCCAGCACATACATGGTGGCTCACAACTGTTTGTAACTCCAGTTCTTGAGGGACCCAATACCCTCTTCTGGCCTTTGCAAGCACTGCACACACACGGTACACACACATACATGCAGAAAAGCACCCACATCCATAAAATAAAAACAAATCTTAAAAAAAAAAAGTCTAGGAAGGGACCACATGTTCCCAGCACAGGCCAGGTGTCTATGCTGGGCAGTAGTAATTCCTGCCGTGATGGACAGCCCTGTAGCTTCACAGGGACTGAGTGAGTGTGTGTGTGTGTGTGTGTGTGTGTGTGTTCATTGCAGTGTATGATCTCAGTGTTGGCCTCAGCTAGGCCTGGCTCCTTGGCTAGGGAGATTTCACACCTCCCAGGTGCTCTGCAGGAGGCACAGAGAATTTTCCAGGGCACTCACTATGCTACCCTGCTGTGCCTGTCTCAACAGGGAAGCAGAGCTCAGGACAGAGCTATAGGTGACCCCTGGTTCTCCTGCTACAGGGACAGGACTAGGACACGGAGCTCTTCCCAGGACCCTAACCTACATGGAGATGGGGACAGCCCTTGGAAGGCACTGGAGAGCATCATCCACCAGGAGAGTGGCAGCATGCACAGCCACAATGTCAATATTCATGTGGTCTCCCCCACTGACGCCCCAGTTGTGGCAGGTGTGGTCATTGGCTGAGGGCCTGGCTCAGCGTCTATTCAGCACTGGGTTTCCTTGTCACCTTAAGGTGCCTCGTGTCTTCTTGCTACCCGCAGCTATTCAAAGTGCCTTGGGGACCAGCAGCTAGAACTTCCTGTTGCTGGCTCCTCTGGCTTTGGCTCTAGGGCTCAATTACACTCAGTTCTCCTCCTGGCTTCAGCACAGTGCAAGGACACCAGAGCCCACCAGGTCCCATTCCCCCAGAACGGCCACAGTCCAGGAGGGTCAGGTCTGCAGCAGCAAAGAGGTGAGAACACTGCAGGGAAGAAGAGAGAGGAGCAGGGCGGGGGAGAAGGCCCTGAGTTGGCATTTTCAAGTTTGTGCTCAGAGACAATTAGGAGCTGAATTATTAAAGCTGCTCAAGAGAAGAGGCTGTTTTTAAGAAAGCATGAGTAAGCAGGGCTTTCTCACAGCTGCGCACAGGATCGAAGGCGATCAATTGCCATAATGGCTGTAAATATTTACTCGGTAAAATATGTGAGCCACCCACCCACTCTACAGAGGGGTCTGTATCCAACCCTGCACTGAGCTTGCCAAAGAGGCCCAGTCCCAGTCCCCTCCCCTCTCCCCGCCTCCTTGGCAGCTAGAGACCAGTGCTGTGTGAGACCTGTGATGAGGGGGCCCCTGTGATACAAGCTCCCTAAGCACTCAGGTGCAGGATCAGACACAGCTTGTCTGGAGTAGCCTGATGCAGCCAGACAGATGGAGGGATGGGTAAATGGGTGGATGGATAGGGGTGGGGTTGGGGGAGTGGGTGGATGGATGGATATTGTTAATCTCCCTCGGCCACAGTCTTTACCTATAAAATGGTCTGGTGATGCTCACCTCAATGCTTGTTAGTAAGTAAGTCCTGACATGCAGCAATGTAAGCCATGCTGGCCTGCAGACTGGCAGGGCCACAGGTGGAGACACATACCTGGCCCTCTGCTCCTGTTCCAAGCCTCAGGCTTAACTAAAACAGAATCTACTTACATCTCCGTAGACGAGCCGCTTAAGTATGAGACAACTTGTGTGAGCTGCTCTAAGGCTCCGCCTTGACCCAGTGCCATGGCGGTCACCACAGGCTTGCTGTCACTGGCCCTGGTTAGTTTTCATTTTACTCAACACAACTCAGTCACTTGACAAGTGGGGGGGGGGAACCTCAGCTGAAGAACTATTTCTGTCAGGGCGGTTGTAACCTGGGAAATGTATGCCGAATAACCTTTTCCTCAGGGGAAAGTTGGTTAGAATGTTTTTATCACAGCAACAGAGAAGCCAACCAGGACATGCGCCAAGTATCCTGGCTCACTGTTAGGCCTTACTTAACCCACCAGCAGCCGGGGAGTTAGTTTGTCCTACCCCCCGCCCCCCACTTTCCATCCTGAAGATGAGGAAACAGAGGCTGAGAGATGAAACCATTTGCACAAGGTCACCTGGCAATAGTTCAAGCCCTCTCCCACCCTTCCTAGGAACTCTTGGGCTAACCCCAGGGCCATCTATTCCCTACTCCCCCATCCTCCTCTGGGGTCCCCCCCTTTTTTCTTCCCCTCAGAGGCAACTCTTTTCTAGTCCACATGCCAGAGGGTACATCTAACGACTGGGCAGAAAGGGAGCCTCACCTCCATTTATGTCTGCAAGGTTCCCCCCACAGCAGCTCCTTGACTCCTGGTACTAAGGGGCCCATACAGGCCAGACTTTGCCCCTGTGCCATGCAGCAGATATCCAAGAACCCTTCCATCATGGACTGACAATGCTGCCACAGCAGCATCTGGTCTCCAACACACAGGCCGCAGGCATACTTAGCCCTGAGCCTGTAAAAATTGTGTGTGTTTGTGTGTGTGTGTGTGTGTGTGTGTGTGTCTGTGTGTGTGTGTGTGTTCAAATGCTCTTGCACATGTCACTGATGTGGTACAATCTATTTAAGACACACACACACAGTGCTAAGTGTGCACACAAGGCTTTCCAGCCTGCCCACAGACTCACCTCAAGCAGATCCCCTGTGAGATCTGTGTTTAGATCTGGACTCGGCCACCCACTATGCACCCACTTCCCCCACCAAGTGCTAAGATAGAGCCCCTAGATTATATATATAATGCATGCAGTGTTCTGGCTGCATGTACACCTGCAGGCCAGAAGAGGGCATCAGATCTTATTATAGATGGTTGTGAGCCACCATGTGGTTGCTGGGAATTGAACTCAGGACCTCTGGAGGAGCAGTCAGTGCCCTTAGCTTCTGAGCCATCTCTCCAGCCCGCCCCTAGGTTTTTTGTTTGTTTGCTTTTTGCCTGAATCTGTCACAAGCTAGGACACCAAGGCTGAGAGAGCTGTGTAAAGAGCACTGTTTTTGGTGTTCACACACACACACACACACACACACACACACACACACACACACACACGACCTCAGATACCTCATGTCGGGTGCAGTCGGTCTAAGACAAAGGCCCAGGAGCTGGGGAAGGGTAAATGGAGCCTGCTGTTACGTTTGGTCATTTCCCCAATATCAACAAAGCTTGCACAGGGGACGATGTAGGGGCTTGAGATCCCCACAAAGGGCCAAGGGATAAACTCTACCTCTGTCCTTGTCTCTGCCCTCCTCTTCCAAGGGCATGGGGAGCCTCTGTCCAGTACAGTTGGCAACAAGTTCCCCACCACAGTCAGCTTACAAACATGTTTGGGGTGAAGAAAAAAAAACCTGTTTGGTGAAGACTAGAAAAAAAAAGGAGGCTTTCCTGGCACCTTTGTGCTTCTTAGCCAGACTCAAGGCCTGGTCTGTGTCAGGCTTTTGTGTAGATGCTATGCAAGTATGTAATGGATGGGTGGGTGGACGGGCAACTTTGCAGATAGGTGGGCAGGTGGACACATGGCAGAAAGATAATAAAGAGGTAAATGGATGAGCGGACAGATGGAAGGGTATGTGTAGGAAGGAAGGAAGGATGGGTGGATGGATGGACCAACCATTTCCTCTCTAAGCCTTAAGTTCTCCCCATGGAAGGTGGTAGTAATGGTGGCTGAGAGCACGGGTGTGGGCACCAGTATCTGCCTGGCCCAGAGCAAGCAGGCACTCATCTCACTCCCTTCGCTGATCACCTTGGTCATCGCTTCTCTTGGTCACAGAACCAGGCATCTCCCTATGCTGTAGGTCAACCCCTGTGTGTGCTTCAGGCAGGAGACAATGGCCTTTCAGATCCCTAATTCACCCCCTGGCCTGAAACCCTCCCCTGCTCTCAGAGAGACCTCTGGCTGCTGTTGGCTCATTGCCCCAGTTTCTGCAAATCCGTCCTGTCCCTGGGCCCTTCTTGAAAGTTGGGGACTGTGTAGCATGCTCACTTGTCCCAGCTGAATTAACCAGTGCACCTTCAGCTGCTGCCATTGTCCATTCTGGTTGAGCTCCAGCTGGTCCCTGGCCAGTCCCAGGATTCTGGTCACTGCTTAGGCCTACATCCTCACTCCTTTTTTTTTTTTTTTTTTTTTTTTAAATCCCAGGGCCATTTTCTGACCATGGGACTGAGGGGCTATGGCTGTGCTGTCTCCAGCCTAGCAACGCCCTGCACTCTGGAGAGGCTCGGTTTGTCTTCTGCAGCACCTGGCAGGGAAACCTCCCTTGATTTTGCCCCAGCATCTGCCTGTCACTAAGCCAGCTCCGGTAACTCTCTTCAATCTCCTGGACCAGCCTTGGCCAGGCAAGTGTTCTGAGCTTTGTCTCTGGGCTTTGAGAAACCCTTTCATTATTTTCTTCCATGTTGGAAAAGTCCATAAGAGTGCCTCCTTTGTTTGCAATATGAAGCTATTAAAACTATTTTTTGAGCCTGGTGTAGAGGTACATTCCTTTAATCCCTACACTTAGGAGGCAGAGACAAGCTGATCTTTGTGAGTTCAAGGCCAGACTGCTCTACACAGTGAGTTCCAGGATAGTCAGAGATACATAACAGAGAGATACTGTCTTTAAAACAAAACAAAACAAAAACAAAAACCCCACTGGGTGTGGTGGTGCACACCTTTAATCCCAGTACTCAGGAGGCAGAGGCAGGCGGATCGTTGTGAGTTCGAGGCCAGCCTGGTCTGCAAAGCAAGTCCAGGACAGCCAAGGCTATACAGAGAGACCCTGTCTCAAAAAACCATAAAAGAACCAAACAAACAAACAAACAAACAAACAACAAAACCCAACTACTTTTTCCACATTATAGCCAAAGAGAGCAAGAGCCAAGCCTTTGGAAAGGGATGTAGTTCACTCCTGAAGAATTGTTACTGCTCCTCTCCTCTCACCTCAGAGACATGTCTAAGGGCTGAAGGTTGGGAGCCATGCTCTGTGTGTCTGGAAGGATTTGTAAATGCAGATTTTTCTCCTGACACTTTCAGCCCCATTCCCTCTGTCACCTGAGCCTGCCCACTTACCCACACAGGAAAGAATACTGCAAAAGGAGGCCTTTGAAGGCAACACCCTAGGGCCCTCCCCACTTGAAGCCTATGGGGTGGCACAGAATGAGGCCACTGCCATTCCTAGGAACACAGAGTCTTAACTACTAGAGCAGAGATTTCATGGACAGCTAGGAGGGTGGGCTGCCAAGCGGCAAGAGGCGCTTGGTCTATTCTTGGCTCCGTTCAGGGGATGGGGAGCCAGGATACATCCTAAGAGAGAGTTACCAGCTCAGAAACGCCAGATCCTGTGTCTTTAATCCTCAAAGGTGTGAAGTAGATGTGTGTGTGTGTCAGAAATTAACAGCCTGTCTAAGATCTATCCTAAAAGATTAAAAACGGTCCCAGAGGCTCTCTGCCTCAGCTTCTGCTGCCCCCTGGTGGGCAGATAGAGAAATGCCTATTAAGTGACTCCTTTGAAACAGGGTGTGGAGTGTTGGGGACTAGAGAGAGGCTTGGATCCAGTGGCCCAAGGCAGGAGGGAGGGATGGACGGGGAGGTTGGAAGGGCTTAGGGGCACTTTCCTAAGAAGTGCCCAGGCCAACTGGATCCAGGCTTTGCTTTCTGCGGGCATCTGCCTAGGGACAGTAAGTGCCGCCACCTCCTCTGTCACAATGGCTCTGCCTTCACACAGAGCAGCCCCAAACAGATTCTTTTCCATCTGGGAACATTTTAAAGTTGTTCCCGTCTTCCTTTCCCATCACCTCAAAGACTCCTCAAAGCCTTCCACTTCGGAGGCAGAGACCTGGGGCACTTAAAGCTATATACACCAGAGAGGAGCCTGGGCCTGGGAAAGTGGTGATGATGCTGAGACCAAGTGCCCAGCACGCCTATCCCATCAGCCAGTGCTCCAGTATCCCCTCCCACTCCCGCCCTTATCTGGGCCTAAAGAGGAGGGAGGCAGAATGGACAGGGGTTGGAGCAGGAAGAAGCCTGGACCACTGTAGCCCAAAGAGCCTGGAAAACCCATCATTACTGCTTGTGGTGGGCTTTAATGGGATCCACCTCACTAGAAAGAACCTGGGGAAGGCTTGGCAGGTTCACAGAACAATGAAGCACAGGACCTTATAGAACTCAGACAGAAACAGCTAGGGCTAACCAGGAAGTGAGAGATGAGAAGGCAGCTTTCCCTGTGGGGGTCTGGAAGCTACAGCACACCCAGCCCCACAGGCCTTGTGCCTGAGGAAGTGGAATGGGAAGAAGTCACAACTGGTTGACTTTGAAAACTCATCCTCTTTATCCTTGGTCACAGATGAGGACTGACACACAGAAAGCAAAAAACCTCAGCTCAAAAAAAAAAAAAAAAAAAGAAACCTCAGCTCAGGGCCACAAAGTCATGCCCTATTATTGGTTGCCCAGCCACTGTTATGGTCCTTTATAGATGCTGGTGGGGTCCCAAAGAGCATGCTGTTGTGTCCGAGTGATGGATGAGTAAACCGAGGGTCTTGCCCAAGGCCCAGCATCAGTACAGAGTAGAGCCAATCCAGGAACCTTCCACAGGCACCAGACACAACCATCTCAATGACCTCACTCTTCTATCCATTTCACCTTCCAGATGAAGACACTGATATGGTGAGAGGCTGTACCCCGATGCGCATGTGCAGCAAGTTTCCTCTTTTCTCTGGCAGAGAAGATGCCCTTAAGGATGGCCCCTCACAGCCCCTGGTCTTCTGTTTCCTATCACTTGTGTATAATGGAGCCACCTTGCATGTGGCCTGAGTGTTCCAAGCTGTTGCTCCTCCCTGCTTCCTTCTGATTGGAATCAGTTTTGTCATTCGCCTGGCATCCTCATTTCGGGGTTGAATGGGACCTGGGTATATGCTCATGTCTATTTGTAGGAGGATGTTTAGTGCATCAGAATTATCCTTGGATAATTCAAGCCAGATAGGCTCCGTTGCTTTAGCTGCCAGCGCTGCCTGGCTTCTGCCCTGTACCTATCTTGTCTTGAAGTGCTCTGGCTTGTGGAGCCTTGCACAGAGCTCATCCCTCGCTCTTTGGGCTGTGTCTTACCTTTTGGGAAATGGGACTTTCCCATTTCCCCAGTTAAGCCCTTTAGTGATCTGAGTGGAATTGGGGGGAATGTGAGACCAGGGTGAGGGGTCTGGCCCACACCTGGAACAGGGTCAAGGCAGGGTTGGGGCTACCATGGCTGCTCACGGTATAATCTGCATACTTGCTACCACTCTGGACCCAGTAGGGCATGCTCTTCAGAGGCCTTGTGTGCCTGGGAAAAGAGAGCCCGGGCCCATCTTCCAAGTTCCTCCTCTCATTCCCCTGAATATGGTCTGGAGAGGGGGAAATCTCAGCAGGGAGGCAGGAGTACAAGGAACCACACTGCTGTGGAGATGGCCTTGGCCTGACCACGGGCACCGGGTGAAGGGGGTCCCCTCAGGACCTGCTAACATGAGCAAAGTAACCACAGGATCTGCACACAAATTCATCCACAGTAGGAAGACAGTATCAAAGGTGACACTAAGCCAGGATGTCTAGAGATGTTTGTTTCCTTGCCTTGCATAGAATGCTGTAGTCAAAGCCAGACTGCTCTGGGCCTCCTCAGCCTCTGCTCCAGAGAGCCCCCTCAAGGCCCAGGATTCCACAGCCATCTGCCAGAACAGTTGGCTTGGGTGGGGCTTAGGAGCGGTGTACCCAGAGTCCTGCCCTCCACTTGCCTGCTCTGAGCGAGGGAATAGCCTTATATAACCACACTGGCAGGAGTGAGGGTATTCTAAAGACAGACACTGTGCCTCTCTCTCTTTGGCTGGCACTGTTGACACAATGGCTCCCGAGGAGTTGGAATTTCCCCAGGAATCTTCTGCTAGGAGACAGAACATGCTGAAGACTGGAGCTAAGCAAAGGAAGAGCTTGCCTCCTCAGAAGAGATGCCACACGGTTCTGACAATCTGCTAGACCATCTTGTAGATGAGACTGGCACTGAGACTGGGCGGGTGGATGATGAGCCAGACCACATCTTGACCAGGGCTGCTTAACTGTGACTACATCTTGTTCTTAGTTTAATCTAAGTCTCCTGTCAGAACCCTGAAGATGGACTCAGGGGCGCTGAGCTTCTATTTGTTCCTTTTCTCAAATGTGGTCACATTGAATTAATCTCCTTTTTAACCTTTCACTCTCATTTGTCTCTGTAATTGGCATATTGCGGATAGGTGGATGTGCCTAGCTGTCGGGGCCTCAGGATCTGACCCTCATAACTCCAGTGACATTACTGGCTGAACCTTCTAATTGGTTATAAGCCATTGCACTCTTGCTAAAAAAGGAGGGAAGGACAGATGGACTTCTAGAGGAGGGAACAAGAGGGCACGCTGGAGCCTTCTGTGTATACAGGGGAAATGTACAAAAACCACAACTTCTAGGCCATACAGTAGATTGTCTATTGGCAAGGAAGCTGATCACCCCTTACCTCCATAAGGGGCGCATTCTGAACACACAAACACACACATTCATTCTCTCTCTCTCTCCTGGAGAAAAAAATATACACATGGATGAAGAGATAGCAGGACCAATGCCTTCTTAAAGCAGTCGTGGCCAGTGGCTTGGTGGCCTCCATTATATCCCTCTGCCTTGGTCCTGGCTCCCTGGAGTCTCTCCTGGGACTAGTCTAGTCTTGTCATCTTCAATTCCACCCTCCCCTCAAAAGAACTTCTGGAGAGCAAAAGCTACCAAGTGACACGAGACATCAAAAAACTCCCTTTCTTCTGAAAAATTTTAGGCGGCTTGGTAACCCTGGGCTCCTAGGTCCCCATCACAGACGTCTGAGCTGTCAACAGTGGCCCAGACTCTGGCCTCTCCCTAGACACCTCGGTGGTGGTAGACGCCTGTCTTTTCCTTGCCACTTTGGTGTTTTAAGCCATTGTTATTCCATAGATTTGGAGATGGGCAAATCTATTGCATTTCACGTTTTTCTTCTTATAAGTGCTCTTTGTGGGCTGGCGGGGTGTCTCTGTGGGTAAAGGCACTCGCCACATGAGTCTGGCTTCTTGAGTTCTAGCTCTGTGTGTCACTCCTGTGAACTTTGAAGGCGGAGGCGGAACTGACTCTACAGGATTGCCATCTGATTCTTATGCACAAGCTGTGAGCCTGCGTGAGCACACACAGCAACAACCACGATACAGTGCTATCTATCTGTTACCCTGACAGCTCTTAGATGTACCTGGCTTTCCTGTAGATGCCCCAGACTGGACAGGACAGGACAGAAGACAGGTGACAGCCTCCACCCCACTAAGTGAGGTTGACTGCTCCAGTCTGGCTTGCTCACTGCTGGCATGTCACCTCTCTGGGTGGTTGGCATCTCCCTGAAGCAGAAGGCTGCTTTGTGTGTCACACGCCCATGAGGGTTCATCTTTGCTTTATGGATTTGATTATAAGTCTCTTTGGGTAATCATGTGACTACTTTAGCCTAGGTCCTTTTCCTCCAGTAACAGGCTAGGACAAAGAGCTGGGGGTCCTGAGTTTCTAGGTCTGAAGGTCTTAACATCCCAGTTCTCAGGTCCCCATCTACAGGATTCCCTCCCCTTCTGGGTAGGAAGTGCCCACTGCCAGCCAGCAGGCCCTGCCAAGCCTGCACAAGAGGCAGAGGAAGTGGCTTAGAAGCAGACTACTGTGAAGCTCCCCCCTCCCTCACCCCCCACCCCCAGGCCAGATCAAGGACAGGCCTCCTGTCAAGCCTTCCAGAGGAGTGGGCTGCTGAGGAATTGAAGAAGGCTCTCATTGATAGATATCTTCTATGCTCTGTCTCAAGACACACTGGTTCCCTTCTTTCCTCTCTCTCCTCTGCATGACATGATAGGTTCCTATTGTCTCTGATGGAGGAGGAATCCTGGGGAGGCAGAAAGCTGGGGAGCAGTAAGGGGTAGGGGAGCCCACTTAGGCAAGGCAGGGAGGGCTCTCTGGAGCAGTTAGGAAGGCTTGGGTCTATATCCACTATGAAGATAAAGATTGTCCCTGGTCACCCCATCTCTCTCCAGGCTTGTGAATCTGGGAGCCTCAGCTTGGCCTTCTGAGGGGCAGGGGTCCCTATGAGGATGTACAAGGCTCAGGGATGAATCCTAGTCCCAAACCCTCAGCCCCTTTATCCCTGCCCCCTGCCCACACACACAGAAGAGGGACCACAGTCCCCACTTCCGAATGGCATCTTCCATCACCTGGTATCCCTGCCCCAGCAAGGCAGCCCTCACCTCGAGCCAGGTTCCCGGAGATGAAGCGGAAGAAGAAGCTGATGATGTCACCCAGGTGCTTCTTACAGCCATGCTGACACTCCTGCAGTCTTGGGTAGCAGCCCTCACCACACCCTGACATGGCTGCTGCCTAGGTCCTGCTTCTCTGCCTGCCTTTCCCAACCCTAGGCTCAGCACCCTTCTTTTGGGAAGACTTGCCCTCCCCACACTGGCTTCTACCTTGTCGCTCTTTCAATGTCTCTCTTGGTCTTAGCTTAGCCCGTGGCCTCTCTGTGGCTATCTCCTGTTCTCGGAAAAGGCCAAAAGACTAACAGCCTCTCAGCTCTCAGCCCAGGACCTGCGATGTCTCCTCGAGCCTGAGTTGTACCTGCGTCTATCTCCTCAACCTCCAGGACCCAGGATCTCAGTGTCAGCAGCTGCGAAAAGCCTGGATGGGGGTGGGCATTGCTCTTGGCACCTCAGGAGGAGGTGGCACCCCGTATGACTTGCAGCTCAGGGTGTGAACTTCACAGGCCCAGGGCCTTTCTGCAGCCTGCTCCCACCCTGCCTCAGCCTTTGGCTTCCTCTTGATTCTTGGCTTCTCCTTACTGCTCAGGCCCCCATCCTATCTGAATGTCTGAGAAGTATCAGATGAAGAGAGGAAGTGGTCCCTCTCATGAGGAACACGGCTAGAGCAGACACTATGGACTCCCCATTCCCTTTACTGGGCACCTGGTAAATACCAGACCACTTGCTGAGGTCCCCTGGCTACCAAGGAGGCACCCAGTCTTCTCTCTGGTTTTACTTACAGACACCAGGATCTGTCAGATGGAGAAATATGGCCAGGTTTTATTTTGTTTTGTTTTGTTTTACTTATTCTAGGGTTGGGGATGTAGCAAAGTCAGAAGAACACTTGCCCTCGCATGCATGAAGCCCTTGGTTCAATCCCCAGCAAAAAGACTGTGGATAACACTTTTAATCCCACTACTCAGGAGGGACTAGAGGCAAGGAGACCGGAAACTCAAGGTCATCCCTGGCTACATTGCAAGTTTGAGGCCAACCTGGAATATATGAGAGCCTGTCTCAAAGCCAAACAGAAAGCAATAGTGCCATTCTTTCATGTTCCTGGCAGTTGGTGTGCTTTAGTTCCGGCCAGTGAAACATAAACAGTCTTCCAGAACTTTCTATGCATGTGTTGCTTTACTGACGCAATCGGCAGCAGTTTCTCCTTCCATGTGTCTTTCCTTTCCTTTTGCCTGGAATGCTGCCGAAATGACTAGAGCTGACGTAACCACTTTGCAACTAAGAAGGGAAAAGGCCAAAAAGCCGAACTTGCAAAGAGTTGTAAGTCACTTCCTAACTCAAGTGGAGCAACTGCTGCTCAGGGCTTCTGTTACAAACACAGGGGAGTCAAATGGCCTCCTCCAAAGCAGAAGGTGAACTGCTTTGTGTCGCACATTCTACCAGGCAAAGAAAGTGCAACGTTTGTTGACACTTGTGTACCTGCTCACGTATGCTGCTCCGAGCTATTCACTGAGCACACACAAAGCCTGTGTAGCAGGCCCAGCAGGCAGCAGCTCTGGCTTTGGGTCTACTGACCCAGTGTATTCAGTGACTATAGAAAATGTGTCTTGGGCAAGTTGTGGCACCTTCAAGGTCCATGCAGTCCCTAACAAGAGAACTGTATGCACTCAAGTTTCCAGAAAAACATGTTTCTTTGACAGTATTTTTTTGTTTTGTTTTGTTTTTTGGTTTTTTTGAGACAGCGTTTCTCTGTGTAGCCTTGGCTGTCCTGGACTCACTTTGTAGACCAGGCTGGCCTCGAACTCACAGCGATCCGCCTGCCTCTGCCTCCCGAGTGCTGGGATTTACCTTTGCATACAGCTAGTTGTTGGCTACTGGGCTGTCATGGATATGGATTGAAGATTTTTAGGTGCTGGTAGCCCTGAGCCCTGAGCTAACCCGCTACCCCCATCTACCTCTGGCCCTAGGTGGATTGTGTGTATCTATCACCAGGTGTGTTGATGTGGGTAAGGTCCAAGCCAGGGCAAATGATGCTGGGGGAGGGTTGGGCAGGCAGACCGACAATTCAGCCCTGTTGTTTGTCTTTCCCCTCAACCACACTGATTTCTCACAGGAGTCTTTTAGACTGAGGAGGGAAATCACATGTGACTGACAGGAAGAGTGGCAGGAAAGGTGACACCAAGCAGTGAGGCCCCTCAGGGCATGGGCAGGGGAAAGGGATCTCTTTCCCATCTTCGAGGCTAGGAGACTCTTATGTGCACTGCTTCCTAAGCTGTAGATGCTGGAAGGAGAGGTGGCCTGAGGGAGCGTTTGCCATTGATCATGGCCTGTGGTTAACCATGGGGTCAGGTATCAGGGAGGTGAGAGGGGGACATGGTCGGAGAAGGACCCATCTGGGGGATAAATCCTTTCTAAATGCTTTTGAGAAGGTGCCAGGGCTGAACAGGTGCCTGGCAGCCTAGGAGCCAGGTGGCCTCTCCTCCTAGCCATGGCGGCACCTGTCCATAAACAAATGACCATTTATCCCATTTGACCTACGTTGCTCAGCATTCAAGGGACGAGCCTCCCCCTTCCTGGCTGCTGTGGCGGCAGCTGTTGCTGTCATGTGCCCAGTTAGCCAGAAGGTGGCATCCTTCAATTGCAGACAAGGGACCATTCTTTTTGTTAGGTTGTTTGGTTGGTTTTCTGAGACAGGGTTTCTCTGTGTAGCCTTGACTTTGTGTAGCCCTGGACTAAACTTATAGACCAGGCTGACCTCAAACTCACAGAGATCCACCTGCCTTTGCCTCCCTGAGGGACAAGGGCCCACTCTTAATCCAATCCCCTCACTTGGATTGACTAGCCCCTGGCTTAAGACCCTCCAGCACTCCCACTGCTGTGCGTACCACACACACGGAAGTCACATCACTGTCATTGACCAAGGGGCTTGGTCCATGTCCTGCTATTCTTCCCCTGTCCCCGTTCCTGCCACAGCCGGACCAGTAGAGCTGTCCACTAAAGACAGAGAAAGGGTGGACGCAGCTGCCAGAGTCAGGCACAGTCATACACACAGGACACAGCACTTAAACGCCATCTGCCTCTCTGTCCAGAAGGCAGCCCAGGGACCAGGAGAAACCAGGAGGTGGCCCTTCAATAGCCCCACCCACTAAGTGTTTTCCTGTCTCTAATGCTTTGGGTTCCAGGTGAGAGGACTTGGATTCCAGAAGAAGAAGCCCCAAGGGAAGACACCCATGGGCTGTTGCTCCAGAGGCTACGAGTCACCTGGTCCCTTTGGACTGCTCTTCTCAGTTAGAGAGTAACTAACAAGAACCAGGTGGTGGTGCTGGTCCTGGGAGTAGCGACACAGAGTAGCAAGAAGGACAGCGCCTCAGCACAGTGGCCTTTCTGGGAATCCTAATGACACTCATCAACAGGGGGGCAGGTCCCAGGTGGTGTAGACCTCTAAGGAGCAAAGGCTTGGTCTGCTCTGGAGTGGGCTAAAGATGGCTACTCCGCAATGCAGCCGGAGGTGCGGAAAGTCCATCTGTCTTTTCTTGAATCTGAACTGACCCTGTGACTTGAATGGCTGACGAGCTTGCTGGTCTACCCGTCAGGGGAGGGGTGTGGAAGAGCATCTTTGGTTCCATGAATGGCTGTGTTGTGTGACACAGAAGCAAGAGCTGCCCAGCACAGGAAGCATTTCCCACTGTGGCAGCTGTGACAATGTCGGCTTTATCACATCCTGGCTCCCTGCTCCTCCAGTGTTTCGGTGACCTTCCCCTAGATTCAGAGGCTTGGCTTTCTGCATGACTCAAGCAGCCAGGACCCCAGGCCATTTTGGGGGGGAAGATTTTTTTCTAACTTAGATAATCTCGCAGACCTCCTGGGGAAGCCAACTTGAGAAGCAGGCCTGACAAGTTAGTGGCATCAGCTATAGCTGAAGCCATGCCTCAGAAGGCATACTGCCAGCAAGGGCCACCCACAGAGCAGGCCAGAGTCACAGCTCTGGCACACTGAGATGTCCCTAAGGTCCTAGGCTGAGAATGGTGCTTCTGGGTGGGCAGTCAAGCTGCCTGTCCTACCCTACCCTCTGAACCCATGCACCTTAGAGACCACTGTGGCTATCCCTCTCCTAACTCCCAGGGCACAGCCACAACTGGACCTAGTCCTTGCACTCCCACTTTGAGGTCCCCGAGTCTTGCCCATTCTGGGTTTAGGTCTCAACTCACTCAAGTCTTGGGGAATGCTGTGCTGGGCCTTGGCCTCCACTCTCAGCCATCCCAGACAGCTGCTTTTCTGATGCCACTGCTGAATGGAAAAAAACTCCAACAAGAAGGGCAGCGGCTTGGCTGCTGGCCTGCTATGGGTACCCAGTGCCCAGGATACCGTGGCAGGCCTTGCTGGACATGTGATGGAGAAGCTCTGAATGATGCTTATTGTTCTGTGGACCCAGAGCCCGAGGAGCCGACTCGTCAGCCACAGCATGGCATTTCACATGCACACAGAGTCTGTGGTGTGATCACACTGATGGAGTCCTCCTTAAGGGCCACAGATGATGTGTTTGAACTGAGTAACTGGGACTCAGGACCTTGCCCAAGAGAGTCAGGGCATATGAGATCTCCACTCCTCAGTCTGTGGGGGCCCCTGGTCAGAGTGCTTCTGGGCTCCAATGCCTGGGAAACCCAGCAAGCCATGTAATCTCTTAAGTAAGATGAAGCAAGGGGGAGGGGGTGGGCTGTGGCTCCGGCTTCACACAGCTGAACACCGCTTGCCCTCCCATCAGTCCTTTCTTCTCTCAGTGCCTGGCAACCTCTGATAAACATGCCATCCATGCAAACTCGGGCGGGGCTGGACTGGTCCATGCTATCCTGGCCTAACCTTCCACTGTGTACCTCTGAAGGGTGTGACTGAGAAAAGGCCCTGTCCTCTAAGAAGCCACCCTGAATGGGGCGGGGCCATCGGTGTGGCTGTTCCTATCTTGTGGTGACCGTGAACACACCCTAATTGCTCTCTGACTCTCCACCCAACTCATCCTGGCCCCATCCAGAGCCCCAGTAGATAGGCCTGCAGGTCAGAGTGGACATCCATGGAGAAAGCAAGAGGCTTCAGCAAGCCCCTTATTCTAGCTGTCACCTGGAAAACTCAAGATGGCAGATGGCAGGGGGCACTCTGAGTCTGAAGGGGGCGGAAAGCTGAGCCATCTAGGATGGAGTTGAGTCCCTCGGATGTACTCAGAAGCCTCACCAGAGCACCACTGCTCTCTTTGCTTTTGGCACCCACACTGGTGGACAACGGGAAACATTTTCACATCAATGCAAATCACACGGCACTGTGAGGGTAGCTTCCACATGTTCTGCCACCTGCAAGGCCACAGAACAGCTTGGGGCCTGGGAAGGCTCCCCACATGTGCTAGTGCTTCTGTGGAAAGGTTTGGAGACAAATGTCAGCTAAGAGTGACAGCAACGTACAAGGGCCAGGGCTCTTGTGGAATGGAATAGAGCCATGGAGCAGCGAGCAAGTCCAGGTGGGCTTTGCAGCTACAACTGGGGTCAGGATGCGGCAGCCTTGTCCCCTCATGCATATGCATGCGCAGGCCACTGTGCTTGCTATCTCAGCTCTGCTCATGTGCACCATCCAACTTGGGAGGCTAGGAACAGTGATTGTACCCATTGTCCGACAAAGAGACAGTCAGAAAAAACACACAAAGCAGTCTCCAGGCCAAGCACGTATCTTGTCCCAGTGACAGATTCTCATACATGCCTCTATGCCATCAAAAACACATTGGGTATGGGGATGGACCTTGCAACTGATCCTGGCATCCTGGTATGGGGCTGCGCTTCCACATGGATGGTGCTTGTCCATGTGTGTGTATGTGCAAAGGTACATGTGTGCATGTGTGAGAGACTACCGGGGGCTCTGTGCGGTTGTCTTTGTTTTTCCTATACTATCATTCCTGGTAACTACCCCAAGTAGCTGAGAGTAAGTACATCACAGTTACTGCTGCTAGCCCCAGCTCCACGCCATGAGCACCCCAGGATGCCAGCCTCAGTCTCTGGGTGCACGGGGCAAGAAGCAGGAGGGGCTAGATTAGGGTATCTTCAACTCTGCCCTGTGGGTGGGTCCAGGGCCTTTTTCTACAGAGGTCTTAGAAAGAATGCTCGAGATGTTCAAGACAGCTCCCCAGGCATGTGCTGGAGGTAGAGCCCTGGCCTCTCAGCCTCCAGCCTGCCTCTATCTCCCATCCACTCTCTGAAAAACCTGTGTATGATCCTGCTTCTCTGTGCCCATGTCATGCGTTAGAGCTCAGGTCTCTGTGTGGAAGAAGGCATCAGTGAGAGGAGAGTGTGATTGAATGGAGAATGGGGACACGTTTCTCAACAGAGGTGGAGGCAAGATGGCTCCACGTAGCCTCTGTGGCCTCAGGAAGGCCAGAGCTCAGGCTGATCTATGTCCTCCCTCTCTGGACCTCAGTCACTCTTGCCCTACCTGAGCCTTGTGGGGCAGCGCTGGACAGGATCCACTTGATCAAGCAGCAACGCATCAGGGCCTGGCGGGTGAACCGTGGCCTCTGCCACTTGATGCCTTCCTTTCTGCTCAGTGGTATGCGCCCAGGGTCTCCCAGGAGGCTGCCGTCCGATGCCTTCATTGCTTCCTGCAGAGGGAATGGGGGTGGGTGGGTAGGGGGCTCCTGAGCACAGACTCACAGGAGGGACCTCCAGAAGGTCCTGTAGGCCACTCTGATACCCTGGGTGACGTCAGTCCTAACCCTATGAGGAGCCTGCTCTATAAGCTACAGCAGTGCTGGCAGGAGGAACACACACACACACCTCCCCCCACATAACCCCCCACCACAAACCCCATGCACAGAGCCCTACTGCCCCACCAACTCTCATAGTTTCTTTCCATTCTGCACTCAGGCTCGGGCATAGGGTGGGGCCCGGAAGAAGGTTCCCCAAAATGCAAGGCCAGAAGTGAGCCCAGACTTGTTCATCTCAAGCTCATCCCTTCCAAAGCCAGGCACCTAGAGATGAGTAGCTCCTTAGAGAACTGACTGAAGCCTCGACAAGAGAGAAGGCTGGCTGAGATGAGTGCACTTCCTGTCTTCCAGTAAGGGCCTTGCTTGGGTGGGGTTTTTGACTGGAAGTGACCTGAGAGTGGATGAAAATCTGAGAGTGGATAAAAATCTGTGTGATCTCCTGAGCAGAACACCCACTAAACTTGAGGATCTAAAGAAGCATGCCTGTGGCCACCTGGCCAGCCATTTAGGGGGACCTGGGGGATGTTGAGAAACAGTGGGACCTAAATTTGAGCAGGTGTGAATCAGAAAAGGTCACCTCGGAGCCATGGTCAGAGCAGAGATTTGTTTGCCTATGGCAAGACTGGCCCTTTCAATCCTGGCTGTTAAATTCTCTGCCATCCTCAGTCCCTAGTCTTGGCAGGGGGAGCTCCCAGCTGGGCGGGCTGCAGTCAGCCATGACAAGCCCTCTGGGCATCTGGTTTGTTTTGTCTGTGCCCTGTCTCCCGGCAGCACAGCACCTGGACAGGTTTGGTTTTGGCTCACAGTTGTCAGTCATCCATCATCTTCCCGGCAACACCCATCTCCAAGGCTCACTTGGCAGTGTGAAGGGAAGGAGGTGCCAGGAATGTGGAAAGAGGCCTCTCCATACACATATTGTGCATGCTCCAATATATATATATATATATATATATATATTCAGATATGCATACACAGATCTACACACAGGCACATGCTTGCACACACCCAGTCCCAGCTAGAGCAGAAGCGCCTTCTACATTACTAAACATCTCATTCAAGAGAGAAATAGCCTAGCTGAATAAAATCTGTATGTTGGTCAAGAAGCGGGGTCAGGGCGTTTCAGTATTTCATGAATTCGTTGCTGAAGACTCTGCACGTAGGGAGGGGAGGGGACACTGAGATGGACTAAGAGCCTCAGTGCCACTTCCTTAGAACTGCTGCCACTCAGCCACTAGCCCTACCTGCAGTGTCTCAAATCCTTGGCAGGTGTGGTGGACCCCATGATTTCCCAGGGCAGCCTGAGACCCCTTAGAGTACCCTGGTCTGAGCTAGAAGTCATCTTGTCGCCACTGTCCAGTGAGGTGGGTCACACCATCTTTTTACAGGCAAGGAAACTAAGTCCCTGAGGAGTTTGGTACATGCCATGCTGTGATGTGGCATTCTGACTTCAAAGTTCAGATGATTTTGGCTGCAGGCTTCCGAACGCTTTGTTCATGGGACCAGGTCCCTGGAGAGGATTCAGGTGGGAGTTGGGGACCCCAGCCTCCCCTAACCAGATCTACAGTCTTCAAAAGTAACTGTTTATGAATGTCCTTGGCTGAGGTGTCCTGGTGCATTTTTTCCTCCCGGTAGAGAGTCAGAGTGATATCTAGACCCCTGGACTGGCTTCCTCTACCTGGGTGAGTGGCCAGAATTCTCAACTTAAGCCCCTCAAGGCAAGGGCTGTGATAGTTTCCCTTCCTGAGGTAGCAGAGATCTCTAAAGAGGAGGAAGGACAGAGAGAAGGGAGCCTTCCATACTCCCACAGAAGAGTCCAGCCTGTGGTCTGGGCCCATCATACTGTGAGGGAGGCAGGAGCAGGGCGGGGTGAGCACGGGTCATCCTCATGAATATTTGACACTTGTCTGTCTGGGAGAGGGTCTGATGATGAGCTGCCAAGGGATGTTAAATGGCTCTTCTGACACCCTCTTCTTGCCTCCCAGGCTCAAAGGCATTGAGGGGAGGGAGGTGACCCCAGTGCCTCCTCACTGTGAGGGGAAGTGACAAGAGTGGGGGCTGCTGAGTCAGGGAGGACAGTGGAACAGAAATTAAACATCCTTTTTGCCCCTTCTTGGAGTCCCTGATGGCTTCCTGTCACTTTGCAAATCACACCGTGTCACATGCCTGCCCCCAGATCACTGTGCTCCTCACAGGCTTTTCCTCTCTCCACAGCACTGCCTGGGTATTGGGTATCTGCTGATCCCTGCCCTGGACACTGGTCCCCTGGATGCTTAAGGCCACCCTCAGGTGTCAGACCCCTGGAGTACTAATCTAACTAGGTCACTCCCATGTGCCTCCATTTCAGCCTCTGTTGCTGCACCTCCTGGCAGCATAGCATATGGCTTTATTATCCTGCTTTCTCAGTTCACTCCAGAATGTCAACACTGAGACTGTGTGTGTGTGTGTGTGTATACGTGTACACTTGTGTAAACTGCTCTTTCTATTGTAGAACCTGGCACCTAGGAGCCCTTCATTTCCCAAACTCTGCAGTAAAAGAACCATCCGTCCAGAATAAAGATGCGCAGACATGTCACCAAGGAGAACAGAGATGGCACAGAAGCACCTGGGGAAACGCCACGAGGGAAATGCCCATCAAAAACCACCACGAGGGCCAGCAAGATGGCTCAGTGGGTAAAGTGCTTCCAAGTCTAAGGACCCAAGTTGAATTTCTAGAACCCACACAAAGGTGGGGAGAATGGACTCCACCAAGTTGTCCTCTGTACCTATCTACCTACCCTTTACACGCACATGCGCTCTCTCTCTCTCTCTCTCTCTCTCTCTCTCTCTCTCTC
>OU015742.1:21343192-21356571 GCA_907169655.1 Acomys percivali | reverse complement strand
ACACACACACACACACACACACACACACACACACACACACACACACAAGACACCCTTCTCCATGCTTCTGTGTCTCACTAAGGTCTATGAGGCTAAGTTCAAGGTAAGATACCCTGCCCCCGCCCCAGGGACCTAACTGAACGGGACAGGCCGTGGAGCTAACCTTAAGCCTCTCTTCTGCCCACAGACACCCAGAGCCTCTTCCACTCAAAAGGGCCACAGGATCCCAGCCTCCCAGCCAAGATGCACCCCCAAATTATTTTCCCTTATAAGGGTCAGCAAGAGTAGGGGGTCAAGGAGGAAGCTCTAGAACCACTGTGAAAACAGTTCCTAGTCAAGAGTAACTCCCAAGCCCCCCATTTGCCCAAGTCCTGGCAAGCCCCCAGCCCCTCAGCACCTACCTTGGCTCTCTGCATCTCTGCTGCTGAAGGGGACTGTCACTAGCCTTCCCGCTTTGCAGCCTGAACAAGCCAGACTGCCTGGACTGGCTGGCAGCTGCCTCATGTTTGCCTGGACCCAGACGCAATTGTCACTGGAGGCTTCTCCTCCGCCCCCTGCCCACTCCCTCCTCCCTCCCTCTTTCCCTCCCTCCCTGGTCTTAGCTCCACCTCTCTTCCTCTGCCTCTTCCCCCCCTCCCTACTTTTCTCCCCTCCCCCTTCCATCCCTCCTTCCCTCCTTCCAATTTCTCTTTCTCCAGTCTATCCGTCCCCCTGTCTAGGCCCCTGTCTAGGCTCCGGGTCTGGCCCTGACCCTGGCCCTCATCTCCTTCAAGTACGGGGTCTGTTCCCACCCTTCCTAGTTACAGGGAAAGTGGGGGCGGAAGGGGGGGCATTCTGCCAGCAGTCCCTGCCCAGACAAAGAGGGGAGCCCTTGGGATTACATCACTAAGGTAACATCTGAGGCCTTTCCGCCTCTCTAACTGATCTCTCTCATCCCTCAGTCACCTCTGTGCCACCCCTCAGTGGGCCTTGCACTGTGGAAATCTTCCAAGCTGGAGCAATCTCTTCACACTTTCCCGGTTTCACTGTCCGCTGGCTCTGAGGCTAGGACCAAATTCAGGGATTCTGGGCAGCCACCGGATCTGGAGATGGAGGAAGGGATCAAGGGTCCTGTGCTTCCCTAGGAAGGGCCCATCCTGCCCTATAGGAGACAAGCTCTTGGGCATTTTTAATCCCCAAGGGAATCCACCAGGAGCCAGGTGCCGAAAACCTGCGCCAAGTTTCCCTTTTTGGCGCCCTGAGGAGCCTGCCTGTGCCAGTGGTTCCCATGGAAACAGAGCCTGAACTGGCCCCTCCTTCCCAGAAAGCCCGGGAGCATTTGCTCGACCTCCCTACCCTGTCCTACCCCCTTTTTTATTCAGCCAGCCAATTAGCTCCAGCTGCCAGACCCTCTGGGGCAAAACCCTGGGGCTGTTGATTCTGAAGTAGGAAGGCTGTCCCAGGAGGGGAGGTGACAGCTCTGCCTTCTGCTCAGCAGGACTTCACTCTGGGCAAGAGACTCTTGCAGACCTGAGGGCTCTCTGGGAAAGGGGATGGCAAGGGCCGCAGAGGCTCCCAGGTCTGGGCCAATCTTCCCAGCTGTCTTCCTCTCGCACTAGGCAAGTCCCTGCCAGGCCTTGGAGTCACACAGTGGCTTCGGGAGAAAAGGGCCATTTTCCCAGTCTATGCTAATGACGGTAAAAACTCAGGAAAGCGGAGTCTTTGCCCACCAGACAAAGCAGCAGATCCAGGCTGTTTTCAGACAAAACCAGTTCTAAGGGAATTTTCTACCCATCAGTTACGGGTCCAAGATTCAGGAACCAACTTGGAAAGTGCTTATTACATAGGCCAGGACAGGCCTGGTCTTACTCATGGCGGTTTAAGGAAGCGCAGTGCCTCTTTCTGGAGAGTCACAGTCTCTGGTTGGCGTCCTTGCTGAGATTCCACTCCGCAGATAGGGGCTCCTTGGCAGGGCCCTTCCCCCCCCCCCCCCCCCCCCCGGGGGGCCCCGGCGGGGGCCCCCCCCCCCCCCCCCCCCGACCTACCAGGGAGCCAACATTTCTCCATATAGCCTCTACCCAGCAGGTGTCCCTCATAAAGCATAGTCTTGGGGCATCTGGGCCCTGCCAGGAGCCTCGAGTCACTTAACCCCCTTTCTTCCGGTTCTCTGCGGGAACTTTCCCAGGGCCCTGGGCATTTCTAGGGACTCTGAGAGATGCAGGAATGAAAAGGGGCCAAAGAGGGGCTTGAGTAGATCTCAGCCTTGCTCTGTCACGTGAACATGGGTCAACTGCCCCTAAAAGAAACTCTTGGAATTTGAGAAGAGTCTCTGGAGGCTTGTTGGACCCAATAAAGGTTTAGGATGCTGAAGGAGGCCCAATGTGGTTTGGCAATATTCGGTTGACGGGGTTTTAGCAGTGACTTCCTCAGGTGGGCCTGAGGTGCAGACTGCAAGAGGAAGAGGGAGGGGATCTTTTCAGCCAACTGGAGTCCTTTTCCTCCTCTCTAGGAAAGAAACTCACAACCACAACCAAAACTTGTGGGTCCGGGTCTCCCAGAAGGGCAGCCGGACACTGCCAGGGCACTGAGCCGGAAGTGCACACTTCTCCGCCCGAAGGTCGGTCTCCGGGTGGAAAAGGATGAGGCGCAAAACGAGGTCCTTGTCACAAAATTTCCGGGGGAGGGGGGGTGTCGGAGATTTTCTCCGAAATAAGTGTTACTGCTTTTTTAGCTGGGCTGCCAGCAGCAGGCCAGGCGGCAGCAAGGAGCTCCGGGCTCCGGACCTGGGACAAACCAGGTGGTGCTTCGGAAGCTCGCAGCAGCCAGGTGGTTCTGTGGTGACTGCCAGGCCGGCTATGGAGTTCAAGCGTCCAGCAAGGAATTCTTCAGAGAGAAGGGAAGGGAGCCCTTCTTCCCCCTAGTGCTTTAGCTCAGAACAAACAGCCAATCTCTGTAGTCCTTCCGTGAAACAGATGGTACTCGCCTGAGAAACAGGGACTTAGAAACCTTGGGCAGCGGGACGGGACTTTGAGGATAAATGGGGCTCGTTGGTTGGGACTTAGGATGCTGGCAATGCTCTATTTGCATGGGGAAGGATAACAGGTGACAAAGTGGTCAGGTGACTGACCACTACCTGGGGGTTGTGTCATGTGCTCCAGAGGCAGGCAAGGAAACAAGGAGAGAGCTTTGTCCCACCCCTTCCGTTCTCAGGATGAGATTTTTAAATCTCAAATTGGAGATGTCTGGGGTTTGAGTATGCTCCATCTTCCTAGTCCTATGCTAATTCCCCTGCGAGCCCCACAAAAACCTTGGAGTCTTCTGAACTCTTCTCAGTTCCTGCTCATGACCTCTCCTCTCCATACTGGCCTCAACCTTAATTCCTTCCTCCCCTGGCCTCTCAGACTTACCTCAGTAGAGCCTCCAGCTTCATGCCTTTCCCTCAGGCCCCTGCTGTGTCTGGTCCTTGCAAAGGACCCTGGGGAGCATATAGGGAAATCTCTCAGGGCTCCTGACTCACAGCCTTTACCTGTGGGGGTCTAATCTCACAAGCTCTCCAAAGATGTCTGTTGCCCTAAAAAGCCTTCCTCTCAGGTGCTGCAAATCTCAGAAGCAGATTCAGCCTGGAGCTGTGAACACCTGAAGACGATTCTGTTGTCTTTCCCAGGCCCTTGAAATCTCTTTTTACCATCAGCCACATGAACTCTGGAAGGTCAGGCACACTTCCTGGGAGGGGAACAGAAGCAGTTCTTGGTCAGTTTAGGCCACACAGTAGAGTCAGGGCTCTCCTTTGACTCCCTCACACGCCTGAAGCAGAGGCCACTGGGACCAACCCAATCTTCGGAAGACAGGAGGCCTACTCCCATGGAAAGCGGTTGTCAGCCCCAGCTAAGCTTCTTTCTGGATTTGGTGGAGTTCCAGGCCCTCCCTTTTCCTGTCATGGGCAGCTCCATGGGTCCTTAGGGCCTGGTGTCCCGGTTTGTTTTCTGTTGTGATAAAGCACCACGACCACAGGCAGCTTGAAGGATTAAAGTGTTTACTTCAGCTTACAGTCAAACACAAAGGGAAGTCATGGCAGGACATCAAGCACGGAGACCATGGGAGAGCACTGCTGACTGGCTTGCTCTGCCTGCTTTCTTATACAACCCACACCTCCCTGCCCAGGGGTGGCACTACCCGCACTGCGCTGGGTCCTCTCGGCTCAACCGTTAATCAATAAAATGTCCTACAGACTTGCCTACAAGCCCATGTGACAGAGGCCTTTTCTCAACTGGCAGGCCTATCTTTCCAGGTGGCTGGCGGGAAATCGTGGCTATCAAGCAGCTTCTAACGCCTAGGGGTAGATGCACCTGCTCTTGCCTGACGCCTGTTTCCCTCACCGGGCCTGGAACAGGGCCAACCTATGTGGCCCCATGCCAACTCTCACAGGTGCCTTCATTTGGACCGGTAGCCCTCCCCTTAGCTCTGCCATTTCCACAGCTAACAGTGACCCTGTAGAGGAAGAATGAAGTGTTAACTGCAGGGACCCCCATGAACCCCACTTGCTCTCTCTCTTTTTTTTAAGGGGTCAGGAAAGGGACATGTGGTCAAAGGATAATTTGTGGGAGTTGGTTCTCTAACCACTTGGGTCCTGCAGATCAAATTCGAGTCATCAGGCTTAGCAATAAGTTCCCTTATCCACGGAGCCATCTTGCTGACCTTCTTGTTTATTTATTTATTTATTTATTTATTTATTTATTTATTTATTATTTATTTATTTTTACACCTTCTGGCACCTCACCTCACCCTCAGGCTTAGCCTACTTCCCTCAAATCTCCACTGGCCCTGCCTCCCTGGTACACTGAATGAAGATGAGGGCTCAATCCGCATCATCCTCAGTCTGCATCACTGTGGGCAGTGGGCAGGACTGGAATAGGTCTCACTCCCCATCTCTCCAACTCCCCTTACCCAGGTCTACAACTTTATCAGTGTCTGTAAGATTGAAGAGTGTGACATATTCCCCACACGGCGGGCACCATATCCGAGATACTCAGGGAAGGACGAATTGCCGGGAGGAAAGGCTTAGCTCCATCAGGCTGGCTGCCAGCCTCCTAGCTCAGTACATGGCCCGAAGAGGTAAGGGAATGATTTTGCCTCTTGAACAATGTCAGGAAGGACACTGTCCCTGGCCAGCACTGAGCAGGACCTCAGGCTGACCCCAGGGAACTCCGGTGAGTGCTGGAGTGCCACCAGCATCAGCAGAGCCTGTCCATCCCTTATCTCTGCGTCTTCTTTTCTAAACCAGGTAGCTAAATGCCTACCTCTCTCTTGGCTAATTCGTAGTGCCTAGTACGCTCACTCCCAGGCTTACAGTCTCACCTCACTCTGCTCCAGCCCCAGCCGTGTGGCCCCGTGCTTTGTACCCTCTGAGCTGCCCAGACCTGTTCACCTAGGTCCTCAGATGCCCTAACCCACACGATGCTTCTTTGGCAGAATCTGCCACGGGGTCTTGTGCTGAGTGACCAGGTGGAGCATCTGGCAGAACTCCCAAGGCCCCCAATCTGTCATCCCTCCTGCCACAGGGACATCAAAGGACATCTGACTCAAACCTCTCTGGAGACAGGGCCTCCCTCCCACGTGCACACAAGAGATGGAGACCTGCAGAGAATATAAGAGGACACATCCAGGATCAGGACCAGGGGACCTGAATCTAACTTCGATGACATTGAAGTAACCAGGTAACTTCTTGGAGCTTCATCAGGCTCAAGCACAGATAGCAACTGGAGTGTGGTGGTAGCAGATGACTGCCACAGTGAGGGGGTTTCAGTTTCTATATGAAGCAGCTCCAGCCAGGTACCACCCCGCATTTTAAACCAGTAAAATAGTTTCCCGCTACGGCTATTTTTGTCTCTTTGTCAACACCAGTGCCACCCTGTCCCTGTGTACCTCTGAACAACCCCTTCTCCAAACCAGTGTCCAAGGGCCATGGTGAGGTTTCTGGGTGCTAAATTCGAGGACTAATTCCCAGCTAGACACCACTTATAAAAGAGAATGTGTGATGTATGTGCCTTTTGAACATTTGCGATTATATCTGTTTAAGCTATAGGGAGCAAATGGGCCAGTTGAGAACCACGGAGCTGGAATGGAGATGCAGCTCATTTGAAAGAATGACTGCTTAATATGCATGAAGCCCTGAGTTTGAACCCTAGCATTGTATAAAAGCAGACATGGCAGCAATGGTGGGCTACCTCCATCCTAGGATGTGTTCACGTTCCAAAAGATGCTGAACAGAGCTTTAAATGACATCTGGTTAAAAGCCAAGCTCACTAGAGAGAGGTGTGGCTCCCCCCCAAGACTTTATTCCAGGGATGTGAAGAGTTGGCACAGTCTCACTCACCAGAGAATTTTGAAGTATTTGGTTCCTGCCAACAGATTAAGGTGACCCTGTTTGCTGGGTCCCCCGCCACTGTTTAGATGCACACAACATCCTCATGGAAGATGCTGTCATCCAAGGCCTCCAAACTGTTCTGACAGATTTTCAGATCCAAGAGCACCAACATCCCACTAACTCTACCATATAGAAGAGGCAAGATGAAACTAACAAAAACAAGGGACACAGCAGCCACTAGGAGCAGTTCACCAGGGGCTTCCATCTATGTGAGAGAATTGAGTTCAAAATAACTTGGTTTAATGTGCTCAGGTAAGCAACTCTGACAGAGAACTGGGAATGATTTTTTTAATTGCTTTTATTTCATTTGTTTAAATCTCATCAATTGCATTTAAAAAATACAGGGTGTCACTTCTTCACCCTCAAGTTAACAAACAAGTAATAATTGAAAAACAAAAACTTCCAACCTCTGGGGGAAAACCAAAAAAAAAGCACTTGTGTAACCTCCCAGGATGCTGGTTTGAGAGCATACTTGCAGGAGGCTTAGTACACTGGGTACCACCATACTCTGTTCTAGCAGCAAAACTGCTGCTGGTTCATAAGATGCAATTCCACATCAACAAGCCCAAAAACAGAGCAGATCACCATCATCAAGGGCATCATCCCTCCTTCCTGCCCAGACCCTGGCTCGGCCCTCAGCCTGGCTTTCACTTCCTGAGCTGTACTTGCTCAGCATCAGACCCTATCAAGGGTTTCCACCGACCATCATATTTGACTTTCACAACCCTACATACATTTTATAACAAAAGAAATCGAGGCTCGGGGGACCTATGTAACATACTTGAGGTGCCCCAGCTAGCAGCATCAGAACCAGGCTGCGAATCACATGACTAGGCAGGCTCTGCTCCTCCCACTGAGTCCCAAGAGGCCTGCAGTCACAAAGGCCTTGGAATTCTTCCCACAAATGCTCATTAATTGCCAATTGTATACTGAGCCTCAGCCTTAGAGACCCAGCTGCAGGGACCCAGAACCCACGCTTAGGGAAGTGAGAACATGCTAACGAAACAGAGATTGGTCCATATGCTCTTTCTTTGTCCTTTCTGGACCCAGTGTCCAACACACAGGGACCATGCAGAGATGGGTGAGGGGTGGTCTTAATTCCTATCTGAAGGAAGTTCTCACTACTAGATCCTTCCTGGGCAAGACACTGGGACCACCCATGCAAAGGGGGAGCCCCAGTGTGGCCCACATCCCTGGTCCTATCTTAGGAGGCAATGGTCAGAGAAAAGATAGGGCCAGCACTGCCATTTGTAACCCAGGGTGCAGATGGGACAGCTCGGCCTCAAACAGGCCTGTCTTACCCCACTGGGAACAGGAGGTCCAGACTAGAACTACAGAAGGCTCAGGGGTCATGACCTCAACTATGATGTCTGCTGCCTGCAAGGAGGCCTGGGAGCCAGCAAGGTGGCAGTAAGGACAAGGTAAAGGCATGTGGGGTGTGGGGGGGGCGGGAGGGGACAAGGACCTTCCTGGAGAGAGCAAGCAGAGGGTTGAGGAGGGAACAGGAAGGACATCGGGGCAAGTGAGGGGACCAAACTCAGATAAGGGGAAAAGAGCTTATAAAGGAAGAGGGGAGAAAGAAATGGGGCAGATGGAGGGGGGGGTGTCTCTGTCCCCAAAGGCTGGAGAAGAAGCTCCCATGGGTGGAGAACAGGAAGGGACAGGCCAGCCCTAGAGGCCATCCTGGGCTCTGAGATGAGTTACAGAAGTCTTCTTGTCCAGGTTGAGACAAGGAAGAAGGACAGGAAGCCCCCAGGGATTACCTTGCCCTGTTACAAATTAAAAAGGAAACAGGTGGTCATGGGAGATGGGTCCCTCCACGCCCAGGCCCAGACCCTAAGTATCTTTGCTCTCCTGGATGCTGAAAACCCCAGATCTCGGCCCCCTTCAGTTCAGGCACTCAGGGATTATGGGAAGTGGAACTCACCAGTGGGTCCTATAGCTTCAGGGAGGTGACCCTGGGGATATGGAAAAGCTGTGTCTCTTCGGAGCTGGTGGAGCTGTGACATCACAGAACTAAAATGAGTCCCCAGCACACGCCCTCGGCCCTGACACAGGGACAACTGGAGCTCTTGGTGTCCCTGACTCAGGAATCCCCGAGAGGAGGAGAAGTCCCAGGAAGCTATTCCCCAAGTGGGTGTCACAGCAAGAAAGCCACGTGGCAGGCTTCTGCGGGAACTCTCAGGCCCTAACACTCCTTAGAGGCAGGCCAGAAGCTTTCTCTGCCTGGGAGGTTTCTGAACAGGGTGTGGTCCAATGGCTGTAAATAATTCCTGAACATCTGATGCCCACTGTGGTTCTGGCAAGCCCCTCACCTGAGGCGTTTCCGGATGGGACGGAAGTATTTAGAGGTCTTGACAGCGAAGATGATGCTGGGGATGAGGAAGAAGGTGCACCAGCCCAGGCAGAACCAGAAGGCATTCTGGACAGGAGCCATGACATCAGCTCACCAGGCTGCACCTGGTGCCTTCCCACCAGCCCCGTGCCCAGAGGCCCTTCAGTGACTCCACATGCCTGGCCTCATGCCCTTCTTGTGGCCCTCTCCACTGAGCTCTGTATCCATGATGGGACGGGGACACTCACCCAGGGGTCAGCCATCATGTCACAGAGGACCACGTGGCCATTGTCCAGGGCTGTAGAGAGGGGCTGGCAGGTGGTGATGTGCTGCGTCACCTGTGGCGCCAAACATGAGGCAGTTGTAATGTGAAGACTCACAGATGTGTACCCCATATTCTGAGGCTGAGGCTGATAGGAATAGGAACACGTCCAGGGGGCAGACCTGGGGGGCCACCTCATACTAGAACACAGAGTGGCAGGTGCACGCACAGACGTAATGGTCATGGGTCCACAGGAAGATTGGGACACTGAGCATCCTGCTCAGCTCTCACCCTTTGCATCTACTCGCCAGCCTTTATGTAAGCCTCATTATGTCCCCCACTATGGCTTTAAGCCATCCTTGCTGGAGAGGCACAAACATGCCTGGCTTCACATTCATGTGCACATACATACACCCCCCTGTGAAGTCTAGACCGCTCCCGGAAGCTGTGGCCCACAGGGTGTGCAGAAGGAGGTGGACTTTGAGGGCTGGCCTTAGACAAGCAGAGTGAGGGATCCATCCATGGAGAGGCATGGGGGGGGCAATGGAATATTCTAGAAAGCTAAGGGGTGGGGGTAGAAGTGGGGTGGGTGGGCAGCATCCACTTTGTAAGCAAGAGTACAGACAGCAGGTTTGGGAATTTGGGTCCAAATGCAAAGGCCTATGTCCTACGGCACCCCCAAAGGGCTCCACAGCTGGCTCACTGGGGTGGGTACACTTTGAGGACCAGGCATGGTTCTGTGCCCTTACTTACCTCTTCTTTCACCCAGGCCACATACTGAGAGAAGTAACCCATTTCCCTCATCAGAAAACACTCAGTGGCCTACAGGAAATAGAGAAGCGCTGAGTTGGCAAGAGTCCTGCCTCTCCACACCCCTCAATGTCTGGCATCATCAGGACAAGCTTGGCTCCTATGGGAGCCACAACGAGAAATGAACTGGAGGAGAAGCCTGGGTTAAGGGCGATACTCTTCTGTCAACTCACATTCTTCAGGATGTGGCTAATCTGCACAGGCAGCACTCCTTTTAGATAAGTGACATTGCCAAGAATGTCTGAGGTATCCACCTGCAGGAGACAATAGCCCAGCTCAGCCATCCATATGTCCACTCACCATCCATCCATGTTACATTATACCACACATCACCTTAGTGCAGGAGGGGCAGGCTCTAGGACCCAGAGGCCAAGGAAAGAGGTCCTTAATGATCTGACCCCTTTCCTTCCTCCATCTTGGCCTTCTAATGGGGCAGGACAGAACAGAGATCTCAGAGCGGCCATCTTGTTTCCCTCTATTGCCTGTTATGACCTACCTTCCCACTCCCATTAATTACCTGCAGACTTGGGGCAGAGGACGCCAGGGCCCTGACACTGAGGTTGAGCTTGGCCTGTGGAGGAAGAATCAGGGATGTTACAGGCAAAAACTCAGAGGCAAGAAATGGAGAACATGGCTGGCCCCTCTCTCCATCCCTCCTCTCCTCTCCCTCAGGCCCCAGACTCCCTCCAAACTTACCACAAGTCTCTCCTGGGGGACAACCTTCTCCTGGTAGAGGCGCTGGAGCTCTCTGGCCTCCTCCTGTAGCTGCTGCCTCATTACAGAGTCATTCTGAGGGCAGACAAAAGGACCAGAAACGTTTCCATGCCAATAAGAAGAGTAGGCCTCTAACAGGATACACTAAAGGCAGTGGGGAGTTCTGGGCTCACACATAGAACATCCCCCAAGCTCAGGTTTGTCTTCTTCTAGGTCCGTCCCAAGCTGGATGCCACTGAATCTGCCACAGCACCAAGTAAGCTGTAGAGACCACTGCTAAAACTGGGCAATGCTCCCTGCTCTACCAGGGGCCAAGGTGGCTGTGGAGTCTCAGCTGTCTTGAAGGGAACTTCAGAAACTCGAGATGTCTGTAAACACAGAGAGTAGCTTCCCGCGCTGTGTGGATGTGCCCATTAAGGGGGGTCTTCTCGGCACCTGCCCTGTAGACTCTGCAGCTGGCCCGGCTGTGTGAGGTTAGGCTAAATACTTCTGTCTGATCTGAGATGCAGAGACAGAGGGCCCCCGAGAGATTCAGAAGGGCATGTCCAAGGCCACACAGAAAATTAACAGCAAGGCCTGAATGGGAAACTGATGCTGCAGAGCTTTCTCAAGGCCAACCGTAGGGTGAAAAGCCTCAGGCCCTAGCCTCTGTCCCTGCCCCCTTTCCAATCCCAGCATTCCTAGCCCCTGCCACCCAGATCCCCTTCTTAATGGCTATCTGGCTAAAGGGTCTCTCTCTGCTCCCTTCTCACTTGGGCCTGGGCCAGTCCTTCTAGCTCCTGTGCCAGCTGCTCCACGTCAGTCTTCACCACAGGCTTCTGGATCTGAGGGAAGACAGGAGACACCCAGAAGGCTGAACCCAGATGTCCCTACTTACCCTCAGCCTCTGAATTCCCAGCTTGTCAACTGTGTCCTGCACCAGCTAAGCCCATTCATTTCCACACCCCATCAGAGAAGGTCTCACATAGCCCAACTCAAACTTACACATCCTCCTCTTTCTACCTCTCAGGCATGTGTTACCACACCAGGCTTTATTCAGTACTGGGGGCTCAACCTAGGGCTCTGTGCATGAAAGGCCAACACTCTACTAACTGAGCCACACACGTCCCCAGTCCCAGTAAGTCTATTGTGAGGTCTCATAGTAAGTTCGAACTGAAGCTATGAAGTATTTCAGAGTTTCTAATGGAATAGAAACAAAACAAAAAACCCAAGATGCCCTCTGGGATGCCTCAAAAAAAAAAAAGTCATAGTTGAGCTGGTGAGATGGCCCGGCGGTTAAAAGCACTGACTGCTTTTCCAGAGGATCTGGGTTGGATTGCCAGCACCTACACGGTGGCTCACAACCATCTGAAACTCTAGTTCCATGGAATTGGCCGTCCTCTTCTGGTATCCACAGGCATTGCGTGCATGTGGTGCACAGACATATATGCAAGCAAAACACCCATATTATTTGGGGAAAAGAAAGAAAAAGTCACCACCATTCTTAGCAGCAGTGGGTTCAGGACCATGAACAGCGACACATGGCCTGGCTGGAGGGACCTTGTAGTTCCTTAGCAGGAGTAAGTTCCAGGGGTGAAGAAGCTCTGGAGAGCTGGAAAGAGGCAAAACACACCCAGAATGGCCCTTCCATTGGGTGTCACATCCTGCTGGGGCACCAGATGTGTCCATCACTGACCTGTACAAGGAAGTCTCTGTAGTGGATTTTCTCCAGCCTGCTACTCTGAAAAGCCTCCAGGTCCTGGTGGGCAGTGGGGGTCAACAGGTCGAGCTCTTTCACATCCACTTTGAAGCTCTGCAGCTTCTGCTGAAGCTTGTGGGTATACTGAGGCAAAGGACAGGATGAGTTACATTGCTGAGCCCTGGTCACTTGGCTTAAGGGCCATCACCTGGATCTCTTAGGGTCCCTACTCTAGACACAACTTCTTAGGCTTCCAAGAGATCTCAGAGTCCTAACATGCTTCCAGGTACCATGTGTCTACTGGGCTGTGGCATACACTTCCCATGGCCACAAACGCAAAATAGCTTTCTGGTCTTTTTTTTTTTATTTTTTTTATCATATCCTCTGCATTAAGGTCTTCACAGCACCTACTACTCTAAAATCATTTATTCCTAGACTTGGTAATCCAAGCTCATCAGCTCAATCATATCGGGGACTTTGACTATTCTACCTAAGGCGCCCTCATCTGAAGCAGAGTCTGTCATGTGGCAGGTGAGATACAAGTTATAGACTTGGGAGTGAGTGAGGGAGTGAGTGAGTGAGTGAGCATATCCACATTTCCAGGAAAGACATCTGGCACTGTCTTATCTTGTGTTCATGATATCCAGTGGCAATATCAGAGAAGGCAGCCCATCTTTGGTCACCTTTTCCCACCCTAGTAGGTAACCTTCCTCTAAGGAGAGGGGTTCCCAACTCTCTAAGTAGCAGCATTCCAGGCATCACTGACAGGGACAGGACACGGAGCAGCAGACATTCTGGTGCCCTGCATGGTACATGTTATCTCTCTGATCTGTGTGTAATTGGCCTTTTGATGTCGTTTCTGAGATTTTTTTTCAAGGTCACATTTAATAATTTAAAAAAAGCACAAAGCCTCAAAGAACTTTCTAGTCCCTCTGAACCAGAAACCTCATTGGTCCATACTTTTTTGAAAGCTGCACTTCCCTCTGGGGCTGAGATCACTTAATGCTGAGATGTCTTCCAGCCAGCAAGGTTGGAGATCTCCTGTGCCCAGGGCTTTGTTGCAAAGCCTCCAGCCATGGGACAACTGTCTCTAGTTAAAAGCACTGGAGGGAAAAGGTGCTGACATTAAGCGAACGTCCCTGGCCATGGCTTAGGAGAGGGAGAGAGAGAGAGAGAG
>OU015742.1:21333085-21343092 GCA_907169655.1 Acomys percivali | reverse complement strand
AGAGAGAGAGAGAGAGAGAGAGGGAGAGTGAGTGTGTGTGTGTGTGTTGGGGGTGTTTCCTAGGACATGCTTAGAGAAATGGCTCCTAGGGGCCCTCTTCCCTACCTTACCTAGGGATAGAGTAAGGAAAGAAGGCATGTTTCACACATCTTTAGAGCCACAGTCTAAAGTGCTACCTCTCCCAGGTCCTGAAGCTTTCTTTTGTTGATATTGACAAGTGTTTCTGTCCTCTGCCACATCCACCCTACCTTTCCACACTTCTGCACCCAGCTCCACCCTAACCACCTGCACCACCGCTGCCAAACGAAGCACCTAAGTCCTGGGAGGACAGACAGTCTGAAATTCCGGGGTCAGACAAGGGGCGGGATAGAATCTGCCATTGCCACCAACTGGCCCTGAAGGTTCAGCAACAGCTCCAGAGAGCTGTCCACCAGTGTCACTCAACTAGCTCAGGAGCACTTCCATGCCACTCCCAGCTAGAACATGTCACCTGGTATGTGTCCTCACCAGGACACTCCCCCCTCATACACACACTTATTGTCACTGTCCTCTCCTCCCATAACCTGGAGGACATGCTCAGTGAGGCCTCACACGCCTACTCACACCCCCAGAATCTTCCATAGCTCAAGCCCTGGCCAGGCTGAGTTGGTTGCTAAGGCCTCTGGCTTGGGGCGCTATGATAGAGTTATTTTTTTTTTTTTTAATTCATAGATGATGCCCCAGAGTAAAGGGATGTGCAGGATAGGTTTTTAACAGCCTTCTAGAAGGTGCTCTTACCTGGCTGATATCCAGGTGCTTATCCAGGTCATAGGAGTCATTGAGCTCTAGAACCTTCCAGAGTACTGCCCCTGCCTTACACTGTCTGGGGAAGAAAGATCCACATCAACAAAGAGCTGCTGGGGACGGCAGGTGGGGCTGGCAGCATCCCGAGGGGACACCCGCTTTTTCACCTCCCTCCTCTTCCCAGAGCCAATCCCAGGCCTCCCACTCACTGATAGGCCTGAAGGATGCTGATGTTCTTCCTCAGGCCAAGGAGATAGGACAAGTTCATAGATGGAGGCAAGTTCCCCGGGGTGTCTGCAAACTGCAGGTGGGCCGGAAGAAATGGAGTGTAGAGAGGTAAGGGGCAAGGCTGCCCTAATGCTTGGTGCCATCCCTGTTACTCCAACCAAACCCGCCCTCTCATTCAAATGACTCCTGACTCCTTCCGGGCACCTTGTCCATCAGTCTCTGGCAATAGCAGAAGCAGGACCTTCGGTACAGTATCCTTCCCAGACTCAGAGTTAGAGGGTGGGTACCACCATCTGGAGTCCTTGCTGAGACCCAGGGAGCACCTCAGGGGCTTGGGGCTCATGGGTATCCCTTTATCTGGCCCACCTCCCTGGCATCTCATCCCCCTTCCTCCTGATTCAATCTCTTGGCCCAATAGCCCTTCGACTCCCTCTGAGCTGGAGCAGGCCCAGGCCCACCTCAATCAGCTCTCCACTCTCCCAGCTCCGGCACACCAGCGTCTGCACGTTGCCACCCACCAGGAAGGTGGCGAAGACGAGGAGGATGAGGGGCGCTGCAAAGAGGAAGCTGAAGGCCACACCTCTGGAGGTGAGAGACATGGTTGAAGGAATGTGGAAGCTGACTGCCCTGGACCAAGCTTGTCCCCACCCACATCCTGGATCCAGCATAAGCCGTGGGTTGGCAAAAAGGCAAGCCTCCTGGGCAAAGGAGAACTTATCACTCCTGGCGACTCCTTGGCACCCTCACCCGAGCCACTCACATCCTGCTGTTGGGCTCTGCTGCCCTAGAAGCCTAGAGGAAGGACACTTGCTTGTACAAAGAGCCATTTCTGGACTTAGGGCCCATGAAAGTGAGCAGTGTCCAGTGACCAACCTTTCTAAGTAGTAACTAGCCTGGTGAGACATGCCTCATCTACACAGATAACACTCCAAAGACCCTGAACAGTAAGGACCCTTCGGCTGGTGCCACCGACTTACAGAGCTTCTTTGTGAGTGATACCCAGCCCCTTGCCAGGCCATGGGGGCTTGGAGAGTAAAAGGTGGGGTAGATTTCAATTCCTCACTAAGAATCCCTTTGACCAGGCACCTTGTGGAATGAACAGCCTGGCCAACCATATATGGCAGCCCTGGCCTTAAAAGCTGTCTAGTTTAAGGATGAGAAACAGATTCTGCCTTTGTTGCCTTGTTGTCCTGGTGACTTTGGGGCTTGCCCCCAAGGCTTCTAAAGCTGTGTGTGGGCTTGGCGGGAGCACTATAGTTACTGTCCCTGTTACTTTCCCTGCTTTAGCCCAATCCCCTTAGATAGAGGAGGACACTGAGGCCCAGAGAGGTCATTGCTTTACCCAGAGTCTCTCAAGGAGTGAGGACCAGATCAGCACCAGGGTTTATCCTCCTGACCTGCCAGATTCCACTCTTGTTACAATCCAGCAGTGAGAGAGGGCTCTTTCCCACCCCCACCCCCCCAGCCCTTTCTTACGCCATAAGGAAGCGAGCTCCAGCCTCGCCCTTGGATTCAGAGTGGCTGGGGTCCTCCCTGGCAGATAATCCGCAGATGCCTAGGCTGAGGCCCAGCAGGTTGCAGATCACCACAAGCAAGATGACAGAGCACAGCACGCATCCCAAAATCCACCTGTCACAGAGAGAATATGGGGCTCACTGAGATGGAAGCCAGCTGACACCGGAGGGCTGGCCCCAGACTGGGTCTTTAGAAATCGGGGGTGCAGACACATTTCCTGAGGTCTCACAGCTTAGGCTCAGGTTTAGGTGTACACATTCTGGGGGAGACATAGGAGTTAGGGTTCTTGGCTTAAAAGGAGGCAGTGGTCTTGTCAGGCCGGAAGGGAAGTGGAGAGGACTGAGGTTTAAAGGGCTACTCACCTGTATGTCTCATATCTTTGCACCTCCTGCAAGTAGGGACGGCTGCGCTGTTCCCACCCATCCAGTGCCTCGCTCCAACGGGAAGCTGCCTCTGAACCTGGGAACCCCTGGGCCAGCATCCTCACACCTTCAGGCTGCTCAGCCAGTGTGTTTTTCAGATCTGCCCGAAGCCACGGGAGTTTTAGAGGAGGGTACAGAGGGCACCCAGGAGTCAGGGCTAAATCTCTGGGACTCACAGAGAGCCCACCAGACAGGGAACATAGCCACCACCCCGATCACTGGCCAGCTCGCTCCTCTCCCAGCAAGCCTTCCCTGGAAGGGGTGTGGTGGTGGTGGGGGTAGCATGCCAGGCCACCAGCCAGGCCCCTCACCTTTGACCACATTGGCCGTCTGCAGTGCAACCAGGAGCGGGAGGTTATTGAAGGTGGCGTTCTCCTGCAAGGCCAAGCAAGGCTGCGGTCTATTGTTCTCTGCCTGGAATTCCGCCTTGGGGTCTCAAAGTCACAGGCCCAGAGGGAGGGTGCTGCTAGTCAATGTTCCCGGCAAAGGAAGTGCTCCTTTTGTCCTTACAAACATGGCTTCTCCTGCCTGCCTGAGGTGCTCCGCACATGGCACATTATGAACTCCTACACCGCTTCTACTCAAGGCCACTTCCTAGACAGCGGGTAGCCCAGTCCCTCCTATCCTCTCCTCACAGCCAGCTCTACTCCCTCACCCAGGCTCCAACCTTACATCTGTTTTAGCCTGGCTTCCTTCTTCCCAGGCTCCCAGCATAACTGACTCACCGATTCCCCAACTCCAGGCCCTGGGTCACAGGCTCTGACTCATAAGGTACCACCCCCGCCTTGCCTTGGCTGTCTCCACCCAGAGAGCAGGCCTGCCCTCCAGGGTGCAGCCAAAGCACCTGCTCCCCTGTGGCCCAAAGACCCCCATCCCTTATGGGAGCCCAACTCTTTCTGAGCTGCAGACTTGCCACTCTCGTCTGACTTTGTGCAGTGGGGACAGGCACAACAAGCCTTTATTTAGCCCAGGTTGGTCCAGGTTGAGGGTGGACTCAATTTAGCCAGGTTCTTTTTGGAGTTTTCAACACAGGGTTTCCCTATATAACACTGGCTGCCCTGGAAGTCACCCTGTAGACCAGGCTGGCCTTGAACTCATAGATATCCCCCTGCCTCTGTCTCTCAAGTGCTGGGATTAAAGGTGTGGGCCACTGCCACCATCACCACCGGCTTAACTAGGTTCTTCTTGTTCCAGAGAATGAAACCGGCTGGGGCCCTTCCCTTGTTAGGTCCCAGGCAGGTGGAGCAAGAGCCCAGGTAACCAAGACAGGCACTTACCTCCTGGACCATGCTGGAGAAGTTGGCCTCTGGGACACCGTTCAGCTGATGCAGGACATCATCCACAGAGGGCACCTGTAAATGGGGCATGTCTATGACATGGGAAAGATCCCTATCGGAGAAAGGAGGTGCCTCTGAAACCCCAGCATCCTCACATGTAAAACTGGGACCACAGAACCTCGGAAGCTATTACACATGAAGCGTAGGGCTCAGTGTGTGGCACAGAGAGCTTTGGCTCACTCTTAAGAAAGGAGGGTCTTTAACCCCCGGGGTACTCTGGAAAGGACGGCATAGCCCAAGGAAAGAAGGCCCCCTGATCACTAGGATGCTACAAAGGTGCAGGCTAGCTCAGTCCTTCCAAGTCCCAGTGGCTTTGTTCAGGGCCTGCACCTGGCTAAAGTCAGCACCCAGTTGCAGAGCACTGGCCCGGCCTAGGGCTCCCTTGCAGTTTCCTTGGCACCGGCTCTCCTGAAGCAGCGTGAGCAGGCGTTTCTGGTGTGCCTGCACAGGTGGTCGCAGGTGCTGCTGACCCTCCTGCAGCTCCACTGAGGTGGTGTTCAGGGCTCGAAGGTCATCTATGGAGACCTGCAGGGCTAAGAGAGTCACACAGTGACCTGAGGATCTCCTCACTTCCTGGTGCCCTCAGCAGCCCAGGAAAAAAAGGCACCCTCCCCCTGGCTAAAGGGATATAAACTGTCAATAGCCACAGTGGAAACTGCCTCTGGGCACATGAGGCCAGGGAGTAGGCAGGGATGCCACATACAGGATCCCAGCATAATGGAAGGAGAAACGTTCGGGTGGAGCTGGGGTAAGTGCATGAAATACCAGGGTGGGGGATGGGAGAACTGGCTTCTAAAGAACACCTGCTGGACCCACCCACATATAGGGCACTGGTCCTACTTACCCTGACCCAGCCTGTGCACTGAGGCTAGCACTGGGTACACTGTGCTCTTGAGCTGGTTATAAATTATGTCCCCAAGGTTCTCACCGACACCTGCACAACATGGGGCATTTGACAGGGCTGGTCCCCCGCACCCCACCCCCCAGGAGCTGAGGACATCCTCATGGCTGAGGCCCATGAACCCTGGCCTCCTTGTCCTGCAGTAGTATTGCTGCTACACAGGGAGATCCCTCTTTGTGAAGTGTCCTCTCCCTCTACCCCCCCACCCCCGAGTCCAAGTTAAGGGAGCTGGGGGGGGGGTGTTTCCCCCCAAGGAAGGCCAGGGCAGAGGGACGTGGAGTTGACCGACTGTAACCCTCACCATCCAGCTCCTTTGAGACTTGCTCCTGGGGCACAGAGAACTGCTCAGCCACAGCCTGTAACTCCTAAGCAAACACAGGGGAGTAAGCCATGTTCCCTGTCCTTTAGCAAGCCCAACAGTTAGGGATTTCAGGGACTTTGCATCAGGGGGCAATTAAGTGCACATGGGAAAGGCCACCCTCTCTGCTTTGCAGGTTATCCTCATCTGGCTTGAAGCAGGGTACACACACACACACACAGAGAGAGAGATGAGGGAGTATTGTATACTAAGAACTCACTTCAGGAACATCAGAGACCAGGCCTTTTAGACTGAGCAGGGTCTCGGGGACAGCTTCCACACTGGGGCCTGTCTGACTATGTGTGTACTGGTTCGTAGCAAAAGCACAGACCATACCAATCCTGCAGGAAGGGAGGCAAAGGGAAAGGGGGTTTGCAATGTGCCCAGGAGCACAGACAGGGCCACCATTCAGTCCTCCCTCCTGACCTAGGCAGCCTCTCACAGAAGTACGAGCGTGGTCAGCAGCAGGAAGGTCATGAGGGTGCCACGTTCACAGGCCATGGCCTTGTGCTCCGTCTTCACTCTGCCCCCGCAGCGCCTGCGGCAGCGGCAGCAACAAAAGCAGAGCCCGGTGGTGGGCACCAACAGGAGGTAGAGGCCGGCAATCACAGCACACGCCACGTAGCCTGCCTCATACCGAACCACCTGGGCAAGGCAGCAAGGCATGAGGGGGCTGTCCTGCCTTTCTCCTTCTCCAGCAGAAGTCAGGAGTGGGGAGAATGCCCGTGTGCCTCTACCTGTGCCCTAGTGAGCCCACACTGGACACACAAGGTAAGTGGCATCCTTGCTAATTACCATTGTACAGACGAAGCAACTTGGGTCTAAGGGCAGTGAGGACCACTCCAGACCCCACTGTGAGTAAAAGATATGGGGCTTGAACTCAGAAGGGAAAAGGATGCCTAGGACCCCACTCTGGCAAACACTCTGCAAGGTGGACTGAACTGAGCAAGGCGGGGGGCCCCTTCTGCTCACCCTTAACTCCGGTCCCCAGCCCCTGTGCCTTCTGTGCTTACACTTACCTCATCTGTCTTCACAGAAGACGGATCATTCAGCAAGGTCTTTATCAACTCTAGGGAAAGGAAGCAAGCTGAGGGTTTATGGATAGCCACTGCCTTGTCCTTGTGTCTGGCCTCTTCCCACTGTCAGGCTAAGAAAGGTTCTTGAGAAAGCAGTGTCATGTGGCTGTGACAGCTTGCCAGGCCTCATCACGCTTCAGGAGAGGCAGCTGGTAGAAGAAGGCCTCAAGCAGACCTTCTGGACCCTTCTGGGGAGGCCCTGTGGCTGGCCAGATAGTCCACCCCCTCCTCCTCCTGCCTCTTCTGGCCCTCCTGAGCCCTGACACCACGGCACTGGGACAATGAAACATGATTTAACATACTGTTCTTGCACTTAGAAAGGAAAAGGGGTTGGTCCAAGGTCAAACAAGAAGGCTAGGGAGCTGCTTGTGGAATCTCAGAACGTGGGGGTTAGAAGAAGGCTGCATAGCGCCCGAAACCTCAGCCTGCGAGTGCTTGTGGACAGGATGTGCACAGAGGCTAGCTTGCGACCTAGTGCCTGAAGATGTTCGCTGGGGGAGGGGACACTCACCTGACGGGAAGGGGTTGAGCTGAACCACGGAGAGGAATCGTCGCACGGTACCATAGAGGGAGTCCAGGGGCCCCGGCGCGCGAACACGAGGGGCCAACAATCGCGTCCTGGCTACCTGAGCGAATGCCAGGTGGTCCGACTGACAGTCGGCTGCCACAGCTCCGGGCAGGCTAAGGGCCAGCGCCAGGCTCAGGCCCAGCAGGGGCACCACGAGGCCAGGCGTGTGGGTCATGAGTTCGGGCGGGTGGGCAGCACAGGCTCCGGCGGCGGACAGTGTGGGCCAGGCCGTGCATCCTTCTACAGACTTCTTCTCTCGGTCCCCGTGGCTCTACAAACCGGCCCGACAGGTTTGGGCTCCGGAGCTACCAGGTCGTCCGCCGGGAGCGTAGGAAGGGCAGGGGCGGAGGCCGGATGGGGGCAGGGCCGGGCCCAGCAGCCCTTGGCGATCTCAGTGGAGCCTGTACCTCTCTCCCCTCCCGACATGCTGTGCAGGGGCAGCCTGGAGCTCGCCGGGGGTGAGGGGGGGGAGGGAGAAGGGTCCCTTACAGTCTCTGGATTATCTAGGACCGCCCAATTTCAAACAGAATTTTCCACACTTAACTCCAGCAGCCCAACCTAAGGGCTGGTTAAAGATAGCCACGGAGTGAAACCCTGGCCCGTAGGAGAGGTCCTAAGACCAGACCCATAAAGCAGGAACCAGCATGGCTCTTCCTACTTCCTCTGGGCACTGTTTTGTTCCCAGGAATGACCTCTGCCAGGCCAATCTGGAGCAGGCACTGTTCTTAGGGAGAGCAGAGGGATGCCCTCTGGCCTAGCCATGCCATCTGGTCATAACTGGCAAGAACTTGACGGAAGTGATGTCCCTGAAGATCTGTGATTTGTGAAGGACTCAGGATCCTGTACCTGAGCAGGTGATGGAGAGATACTCCTCCTGATGGAAGGAGGACGTTCCTTGCAGCATTATCCATGGACTACCTGGAAGGCCATGACTGAGGAACTGCTGAAAGGAGCATCCTCCAGAACACAGCGGGCAGTCATCAAAGTGAATGGGAAGTGTCCCTTTGGCCTGGATAGATCCTTATGCATTAATAAGCACAAACAGTTATTACAGACATGAAGACACATAACAGCGATTCCAGTAGAAAGAATGAATATATATATGTACATATATATCATGATTAGTTATACATATAACATGTATTATATACATATAATAATGCATGTATTATAATATATACATTTAACCTATGTATATTATACTGCTGAGCACAGTGGCACACACCTGTAATCCCAGCACTTGGGGAGGCAGAGACAGGTGGATCTTTATGAGTTTGAGACCAGCCTGGTCTACAAACAGAGTCCAGGACAGCCAAGGCTACACAGAGAAACCCTATCTTGAAAAACAAACAAACATAAAAATATATAATATATAAAAAAATTTTTTAACTAATTAAAAAATTTACTCAGTCTACCTCTCTCTGTGTGTATGAGCGCAGGATGCCACCACCTTGTTGAGAGGCAAGGCTTCTTTAGTTTCTGCTGTTATGCTCTCTCTGGGCTAGCTGGCCCTAGGCTGGAGCGTCTGGGTAGTTCTGCCTCAAACTCCCATCTTGACCTTGGAATGTTGTTAGATTGCAGATTCTTGCCACCATGTCTGGCTTTAAAACCAATTGTTTTTGTTACATTCATTTATTTACTGTGTGTGTGTGTGCCTGTGGTGGTTAGTTGGCTGGAGTTGGTTCTTTCCTTCCATTATCTGAGTCCTGGGAATCAGACTCAAGTCAGCAGCAGGGTTGACACCACCACCTTTACCCTCCTAGCCATATCTGGATTTCAAGAAGTGGAGTCCCAACTCAGCCTGTCAGGCAGGACTGTGCAGCAAATGCTTGCACCAGCTGAGCAGTCTTGCCAACCCATCACAGCAGTTTTTAGTTCTCTTCCGCTCACCCCGCACATCTCCAGCCCTGGGCCTTAAGCATAGGTTAACTGGCGGGTAAAGAAGTGACCGGAAGGGTTGAGGATATAGTTTAGTTGCTGCTTTCTTTGACTGCCTTGCACAAAGCCCCGGGTTCCATCCCCAGCATCACATAAAACTGGTGAGAGCCCGTAGTCCCAGAATTTTGGGTTTGAGGCAGGAGGATGAGGAGTTTAAGGTCACCCTCAGTGAAATAGCAAGTTCCAGGCCAGCCCAGGCCACATGAAATGCTGCCTTTACAGATAAAAAGTAATGGAGATGGCGCGTGAGTTTCCCTGGAGGGCACCCAGCTCGGCTCAGTACTGGTTTGTGGGGCACATGGGCTGTTACTGATAAAGACGGGTCTGAGTGTGAGTCAGGGCTGAGCTCACAGCAGCGACCCACAAGTCACCCTCACAGTTCTAGCAGAGTTGGGGGGACAATAGTGCACCGTCATGGAAGGCATGGTCCACTTAATAACGGGGTGCGCACTGAAAACAGGACTTCATTAAAGGATGATTCAGAGAAGAAGATTAAGGCTGCAGTGAGGAGTGGGTTGTGGTGTCCTGGTACCCAGTTAGCATACCTGGAGCCCTGGTGTGCGAAGGAAGACACCTTGACTAATTTTCCCTCCCCCCCATCTCCCCCACTGTGCTGGAAAGCTGAACACAGGTTTTCCCACCCAGCCCAGGCCATCATCCTCCCTGCTAGCCCGTGTCCCCTTTCTCCCTAGATTCTGCTGTTGGGATGATTCCCGGGGTATCACAATCTAACTCTAGCCCTGTTTCCAGCAGAATGAAAATAGCTTCTTACCAAACCTGACGTAATCCACCTACAGGACAAATGGAAGCTGCCATTGGAGATTTAAAAAAGAGGTGTGTGTGTGTGTGTGTGTGTGTGTGTGTGTGTGTGTGTGTGTGTG
>OU015742.1:21315092-21331850 GCA_907169655.1 Acomys percivali | reverse complement strand
GTGTGTGTGTGTGTGTGTGTGTGTGTGTGTGTGTGTGTGTGTGTGTGCTGGTGTGTGTGTACATGAGCGCACAGGTGCCCACAGAGGCCAAAGGCATCATCAGATCCTCTGGCGCTGGAGTTACTGGTGAGTCACCCTGTATGGTGCTGGGGACTGAGCTCAGGTTCTCTGAAAGAACAGACTGTAATGATGAACCATCTCTTTACCTCCTTAATTTTTTTTTTTTTTTTTTTTTTTTGAGATAGGTTTTCTCTGTAGCATTGGCTGTCCTGGACTCACTATGTAGACCAGGCTGGCCTCGAACTTACAAAGTTCTGCCTGCGAGTGCGGGAATTAAAGGCATGTTCCACCACCACCCGGCATCCGTTCTCTTTTTCAACCATGTGATGGAACTCAGGCCACCGGATGGTGGCAAGTGCCTTTACTTGCTGAGCCTATTTTATAGTGAAGTGTTGAACGCCTCATATAACTTGCTAAATACTGAAAGTGGGAAACAGGATGGCTATACAGGTACCCTTACACACTGTCATGACATTGAAACTTCCATCCAGCCGTGCTTAAGTGAGGGATTGTCTTGTCTTCAGACAGAATGTGAGTTGGGACTAAATGATAAAGCCAGGAGGTGGTCCATGTCTATGCAGCTGCAATTCCAACCTGTGGGAGGCTGAGGTAGAGAGGCTGAGGATGGCACATTTTATGGCAGCCTAGCCTATACAGTGAGACTCTGTCTGCAGTGGGGGGGAGGGAATGGGGGGCGGGAAGCTGGCTATAGACACACACCTGTGTAGTTTCAGCTACTAGGAATTCTGGGGCAGGAGGATGACCTGAGCCCAGGAGTTTGAGACCAGGCTGGGTACAATAGTAAGATCCCTTCAAAAGAAACAAACACAATTTAAAAACAAATAAATCAAACAGATAGGCAAGCCCCAGACTAAAGTTCTCTATGAAAAAGAGCACCCGTGAGGGAGAGGTCAAGCAAGTGAGCAGCACTGAGGGAGACTCTTTGCTAAGCAGCTATCATTGGGAATGTCATCGTCATATCCTCATCAGGCAGTAAAGAGAGGGCACTGGGCTCAGGGTCTCTGACAGTAACTACAGACCAGACGTGACTTCCATTTAGTTACTGAGCATGTGCTGGAAGGTGGGTATGCAGGGGCCATAGCAGCTTAGAGTGGCCAGAGTTGGGAGCCAGGGCCCATGCAGGCAGAAATGGCTGAGCTTTGGTTATTCATGGCAGTGTAAGCTTCTAGAAGCAGCAACCTAATATCAACTAGAACGTCTAAGATGACCTGAGGCCTTGGGCCAGCTAAAACCTCATTCCTGCAGCACAAGCTCCCTAGGTAGGCTCTGTACTCTCTGCATGGCCACCTGAGTTCCTAGGATGTGAGAGGCAGTCACCATGTCCTAAAGACGGTGTCAGATAGGAGGACAGCACCTTCTGGCCTGAGCCAGACCTCTCCGGGGCTATTGGCTTGGGAACACATCCTCTCTGGTAGCCCAGAACCTCCTCCACTGCCTCTCTTTTCTCAGTCACGAAAGGGTTTGGCTCAGTATCAGGACCTGGGCCACATTTGAGACCAATTTCAGGCCCTTCTTCTTTCCTGGCACTGCAGTCACAGGCTCTGAGGAAGAAGACAAAAATGGAAGTCTATTTTGTAGAGCCTTGAGGTTGAGGGGCCACATGAGGGTCCAGTACTCACCCCTCTGAGAGCCCAAGAGAAATAATGAAGACATGTTGGAGATGAGCCTTGGGTCTATTCTAACATTGTCATAGTTCAATTGGGGTTGCCATTACAGATTCCCTGAAGCTAAATAATTTATAAAGAAAAGGGGCTTACTCCAGTTACAGTGCTAGCATCTGCTTGGCTCCAGGGAGGACCTCTTAACAGGTCGTACCACAATGACAGAAGCTCGTGCACAAGGGATCACACTGAGAGACAGGAAATGGGAGACTGGAGAGGCTAGACATTCTCTTATTAAAAACCCACTCTTAAGCTAGGTGTGGTGGTGCACACCTTTAATCCCAGCACTTGGGAGGCAGAGGCAGGTGGATTGCTGTGAGTTTGAGGCCAGCCTGGTCTACAAAACGAGTCCAGGACAGCCAAAGCTAATACAAAAAAACCCAGTCTTGAAAAACAAAAACAAAAAACAACCTACTCTTGAAAGAACAAACTACATGAGATCAGCCTTAATCCCATCCAAGAATGCTACCACTTGAATCTGTAGCCAGCTGGTTCATGCTTTAAACATGTGGTTCTCAGGTGATGCTATTTTGGGGATGTGGGTGCCTGGTTCCTACCTTGCTTTCTGCTTCCTGGTCTGTCAGGCTGTTGAATAGCCTTTGCCACATATTCAGCCACTGTGAGTAGAGCCGCCCTGCTATGATGGGCTGAAGTCCTCTACAGCTGTGAGCTGAGGGAGCCATCATCAGGCAGCTCCATAGAAGGTTTGCAATGTCACAGTCATCACTCTACAGCTGTGACACTTCCTGATGACCGTTTGACTAGCAGAGATGGTTTTCTCACAAGTTGTGGGCCTCACATTTGGGTTGGCTTTATGTCTTCCTCAGATACACATTTCCAGAGGATATTTTGAGCCAAGACTGTGTAAAGCAGGGCCCGCCTGTGGAGGGAGATGTCATCCAAGTCAAGTGGCCTGATGGCAAACCCTGGGGCAAAGTATCTTGGCTCAGTTGTTGTCTATATGTACCAGGCTGAGTCTAAAGATGGCTCCCAGGCAACGATAAAGAGAGAAGCTGCATATATTTTAGAAGATGAATTGACCGAGAAGGCAAATGCAGCCACGGCCTCCGATGTACTTTTTATACTGCTGACCTAATCCAAGGGGAGAGGAGGCGGCGGAGTGCTGAGCTCCAGGCTCACAATGCCTGCGTGGGTAACCCTGGCAATCACACTTTTTAAAAGAATTCTTTCCAGGAGTGTTGGAAGAGACAGTGATTGACACACACTGCCGCCACAAAGCAGCTTAGACCAGAAGAGGAAAAACAAAGAGGCAGCCTGGGGTTATCGCTGGATTTGAGGATCTCGGTGTGTCTCTGGCAGTGTCAATAGATCAGGCTTCCAGAGTCTGGTGACCAAATAAGCAGAACAGCCGGTGCTCTCCTCCGGCCATCCTCCAGCCATTTGCTTATCCCAAAGCATTTTGCAAAGTGAAAGGAGACAAAATGAACCTCTAGAAGAAGCAACTGTCAGGGAAGCAGTGAGTCTCTCACTCTGTGGCTCAGGTACATGGCGGTGACCTCCCTCCCCAAGCTCCTGTGGTAGGAATCTTGTCACCTGTGGGGAACGGTGATAATAGGTACATTTCCACAGTCGGGCAAGGGCTCTTGCTCATATTTAAGTAGCAGTTTTTGCAAAGCATTTAAGGAACCCAGAAGGCATGTGTGGTAATCATATTTACCACAGAACTTTTCCACTGGCCAGAACTTTTCCATTTCTTGGTATTCTTAGTACCTTTGGTTGTGTTTATGAGAACTTATCTGGACTTTAAAAAGATTTAATTAATTTATTTATTTATTATGTATACAGTGCTCTGCTTGCATTCCAGAAGAGGGCATTAGATCAGATTATAGATGGTTGTGAGCTACCATGTGGTTGCTGGGAATTGAACTCAGGACCTTTGGAAGAACAGTCAGTGCTCTTAACCGCTGAGCCATCTCTCCAGTTCCCCTTATCCAGCCTTTGTAAGATGAAATTTTTGGCTCTTGAAGAGGAATTTTTTATGAAGTCTATGGGAATTTTATGTACTTAGAGAATTAAGAAAACTTCATAATTAATGTTCTGAATATATATTTATAAAATCTATACTTCTCTCATTATATGTTTGTAAAATTAGAATTTCAATAAATATACTTTGATGTATAGTTCTGAACCTATGTGTTGCAGGATATTTGATCAGAGTGTGAATGCCAAGATTTGTGTTGTTTACTGGAAAAGCCTGTTTCTAGTTTTCTGCTTGAGCATTGTAAACAGGATTAAATAAAGTTAACCCTAGGTAAAGGGGAGAAGCAATCAACCAGTTGAAGGGGACTGAACAGAGGAAGAGGAAGTCAGGAGGATGGATAGAGAGGCTCTCAGGAAGCAGAAGGGAGGGACATTCATTTGAGGGTTTTTGAGCCAGAGTGAGAAAGAAGAGCTCCCCCTGCCCCCCCCCCCAACTCCCCCACCCAGTCTGGGACATCTGTTGTGGAGGAAGGCCAGCTGGGTGCTTTCTCTGCCTCTCTGAGCTAACAGGTTTTCACCCCAGCATCTGGCTTCCCAAGTCTTTGTTGGCAAAACTGAGTGATTGAGATTTTGTTAAAAACAATACTAATGTAACATAATTTCTCTTTGTAAAACAGCCTGGAAATGTACCAGCATATAAAAAAAAATTTGATTTCCATCGTCTCCTTTTAAAAAGTTGTTTCTATTTACTGGTCACAATGATGCTAAAGGAAGGGTGGTGGTCCTAATGACTGAGTCATTTCCATGTGGCCGCCACCTCTTAAGGACTCTATTAACCCACCATTACCATACTGGGGATCAAGCTTGCAGTATATGTGTCCTTGGGAACAGTCAAGCCTACTGGAACCATAGCAACATCTTCTCTAATCTGGGCCTGTGTGTTGTGTAAAATTTTCCTTCAAGATTGCAATGTTTGCTGGCAGTGGTGGCACACGCCTTTAATCCCAGCACTCGGGAAGCAGAGGCAGGTGGATTGCTGTGAGTTCGAGGCTAGCCTGGTCTACAGAGCAACTCTAAGACAGCCAAGGCTACACAAAGAAACCCTGTCTCAAAAAAAAGAAAAGAAAAGAAAAGAAAAAAAAAAAAGATTGCAATGTCCACCTTGCAGGGATGCTCCTTAAACAGAAAGGTAAATAACTCAAAATAGCTTCAGGAAGTCCCTGAAACTGAACATATTCTCTAAGCCCCTCCCTGCTGGAGTAAGCAATAAAAGCTGAGTCCAGGGGGCTAGAGAGACAGTCTCAGAGGTTAAAAGCACTGACTGCTCTTACAGAGGTTCTGAGTTCAATTCCCAGCAACCACATGATAGGTCACACGCATCTATAATGAGATCTAATGCCCTCTTCTTGCCTGCAGGCATACATGCAGGCAGAGTACTTTATACATAATGAATAAAAATCTAAAAAAAAAAAAAAAAAAAGCTGAGTCCCTCTCAGATGAGTGAAGCAAAGAAGACTTTCAGACAGGCCCAGCTGTAAAGCAGACTCTGACACCAGACCAGCTGCCTAGAAGAAAGAGAAGTCAGTCAAGTTGCCTGCAAGAGGTGTAGACCAATTAAGTCACTTGGAAGGAAAACACTCCAACTTATTGAGCTGCCTGCAGGCTGTGCAGTGTGTTCCAGCTGTGTGAGCTGTCACCATGCTGGGATGATACAGTTGTCTTCGAGTCATTCCTGCTCTTGCAAGTAATCCCTCACCTATATTCCTGCAAGTAACCGTAATAAAACTCATTGGTCAGCCATGTTGGACTTTGGTGGTATCCACACGTTGATCACCATGGGTTCCCTATCTGGGGTGAGCAAATGTATGTGTTGCATCTCTCAGTAAAAGTTTTGTCACACAGCATCATGACAGCAGCATCTCTCACACTCTCAGGAGTACTGTCAATGTGAACAGTCCTCTGACCATGTTCAACACTAAGAGATGCGATAGCATAGCTAGGAAGGGTCACACGCTCTTCCCTTGGCGTGTTTGGGGAAGACACAGGATGTAGGGGCAAGGGTTCTTCTCTCAGAGTGGGCTGGCAGAAAGCATTTATCTTGATGACAAACCCACCCAGATAGAGTGAGGGGGTTAGGTTAGGTGCAGCCAGCTGGGATGAATAGAAAGAAAGAAGAAAACCTGAGACAGACCACCCTACAACCACCAAATCTCTCAAGAAATTCCTGTTGGTGTTGTCTTCTCAGCCTTAGAGCTCGTCTCTGCTCAAGACCTAGAAATTATTTTTTTTAATGCTTAATTACGCAAAACCAGCAGGGGAGTGGGGATGGGTGGATGTGAGAGCACAGAGCCATATGACAGGGCAAAAGTTTCAAAGAATCTTGACCAACTGGAAGGATGGGTTCAAACACACAGCAGTGCATACAGGCCTGAGAAATCAATGACCAAACCACAGATTCCTAGATTCTAGAGTCTACTGTCTGTGGAGACAGAGTTTATAATGGATTGGCTGACCACAATTCAGAGTCAATAATGAGGTGAGACACCTAAGACAGCTCTGTAATTCTAGTCAGCTGAGATGTCACAGGTCAGGCCACAGAGCCAGGGCTGCTGTCTGATGTAGTTCAGCCATACAGTTTGGGTGCACTCCACAGATAACTATGGCAAGGTGTGGTAGGGTACAGGCTGGCCTCCAGGTAGGGTCAAAGGGCACTGAACCAGGAGAGGCTGCCAGAGCTGAGGACAGGGGCTACTTGAGGCCCAGAGCATGGACAGGAAGGCAGGGGTGGGGGAGGTGCTGGTGAGAGACCACGCTGGCTTCTGGATGCAGTCGAAAGAACTGACCGACTCTCATCCGGTACTCAGGTCCACCGTCTGCCCCTTTATATACCTGATGGCCACCAAGCCTGGGTCATGGCCACAACTGATAAGGACAGGCACAAATCCCGGAAGCCCTTCCCTTCCCATGCAGCTAGCACCCTCTACAGGATGAGACACACACGCAGCAAAATGAGGATCTTCTTGGGACAGATACACCTACCTGATATTACTGTTCACCGAAACACACCATCTCAAAACATATAAAGTGTGAGCACATTCCCCTGCAAGTGACAATATAGTGTAGGAATTGTGCAGCTGTCCACACCCCAAAACATGAAATTGGGAGAGACTTCCGTGCTATATGTCTTTACCCAAAGAAATGCCAGCTGTTACAGTTGGGCACGGTGGTACACACTAGTAATCCCAACATAAAGGCAGAAAAATCAGAAGTTCAAGGTCATCCCGAGCTACATTGTGAGCTGGGGACCAGCTTGGGCTACATAAAACTGTGTCTCAAAATACAAAACAGTTCTACGCTGTTGAGACCATAAAACAGTGGCAAAGGTACTCATTCCTCTAAGGTCACCTGTCTTCCCTGACAACATGAAAGCCCCCCCACATCCTTAGTTGAAAGGCAGGTCCTTTGGGGGTGGGGACCATGAAGGAGCAAGCCCCTGGTTGCTCAGGCAGAAAGAAAGGATGGGACAAGAGCAGAGAGAAGGCCTGGCAGCCACAGAAGGGATGGGATGTTCACCAAGCTGCAAGATGTCAGGGTCACCTTTGAGGTCCCAAATGAGATTCTCCAGAGTCAGGATGCAGGCTTTGCGGGGTTCTGGTGGCAGAAGAGGACCGAGATCTGTGGAACCACAGACCCTCATGCCAGAAGCAGCCCTTACATGAGGGAACAAGGCCACCCTACTTCCTTGCTTTCTGAGGTTTCTGCTCGGGGCGTGGAAGGGCCATTAAGACACCATTCCTGCCTTGGCCATCTGTACCTGCCCTTCCTGTCTACCACAGGCAGGCAAGGATAAGTCCTCAGAATGCCAGGTTTCAGCCCCAGCACTGCACATTCAGAAGGGAGAGCAAGCAGTGTGTGGACTCGGGGAGGGCTGTTCTCAGAGGGGGCAGGGCAGTAGACTAGCAGGGAAGGCCAGCTGTGGGGGACCCCTGAAGCACCAGGGACTGCTTTCTTCCACTCCTATCTGGCCTGGGTGATCTTCTATGGTGGCATCTTGACCTTGAAGTTCTCAGCTTAGAGAACTGGGGGGAAATACACTTCGGTGTCTAACTTGTGATTGCTTCATGGAGAAAGCTGGCCATGTGTTCTGGAGCCACCATGTTTACATTCCAGGCTGCGAGGAGCTGGTCTCCCTCCCGATTGAGGGAATATTCTCTAAGCAACCTTTTGAGACATTGGCCCCAAACCCTGGACTTTTATCTCTTTGGTTAGAACTTGCTCTTAAGGCTGCCCAGGGCCCCAGGTGCTCTGCAAACCACTGTAACCGCTGGAGCTCAGGGACGGGGGAGGCGTCTTCGGCGTGGGGTCTGGAGATGATGACATTATCCAATCTGTGTCATTTCCAGCTTCTCTTCCGCATGCTGTCACTCCTGGGGTGCCTGTGTGCTGCGAAGCGTGTGGACATCATCCTTGTGTGACTCTCTGCAGGAGTAGCCCTGAGGCAAAACGGCTCCCTTGAAACCCCTTTTGATTAATATTCGGTTAAACCCTGTTAACCTTGAAGGCCCTTGTTATAAGGGCTTTGTCCATTCCTGATGGAGGTCCTTCATCTCTCCTTAAAGGTTCCACTTTCATTTTTTAATTTAATTTTTAAGGTATTTATTTTTATTTTACATGTATGGGTGGGCTTTTTGTTTGTTTTGTTTTGTTTTTGCTTGCATGTGTGTACCACATGCTTGCTTGACGCCTGTGGAGGCTGGAAGATGGCATGGAACTGGAGTTACAGACAGTGGTTAGCTGCCATGTGAGTGCATGTGGGGTGCAGGTCCTCTGGAAAACTCTCCAGTGCTCTTAACTAACCATTGAGCCATCCCGCCAGTCTCTCGTTCTCCACCCGCCCCATGCCCCCACAGGATCTCATATATTCCAGGCTGACTTCCAACTTAGTATGTAGCAGAGGATAACACTGGGCTTCTGGCAGCTCCGGTCCCCACCCCTTGAGTACTGGGATTCCAGGCATGTGCCACCTTGTCCCTGTTTTTGATGTGCTAGTGGTCAAACCTAGCGCTGAGCAAACACTACCAACAGAGCCTGATGCCCCTCCTCTTAACACCATCCCATCAGCCACTAGGTTTTTATGTCTGGACTCTGGAGGGAAGGCAGTCAGACAGTAGCAGTGTGCTAAGTCTTCCTCCTTCTTAGACCCTGTTATTGAAAACCCACCTTCATCTAGACATACACGCAGGCAAAGCACCAATGCACATAAAGTACAACTAAATAAATTACTTTAGAAAGAGAAAAAGAAAAAGAAAAAGAAAGCCCAAACTGGTGAAAACACACAAGGGGCTTTTGTTTGGGGCTAGAGTGGATACCTCCACATGCCTGGCCCTTTGCTTGTCGCTCTGGGAGCTGGGTGTGGTGCGCTCAAATCTACTGTGTCTGAGCTGTGGCTTCCTGAGGCAGGCTTATTTACTGCATATCTTTGCTCTCCTTACCCACACGACCCTCAACTTCCCAAGAACAAAACAGAAGTCTGACCTTGCTGACCTCTGCGGTTTGACCTCCCACTTTCCAGAACTACTGCTGCTTCCACTGACTGAGAAGAAAGGCTAGTTGCTTGGGTTTAGGGAGGGCGAGCTGTGCCCAGGAAGCAAGATTCTCCCAGATGAGGCAGGGCTGAGGGAGACAGGGACAGGTCTTTTTGCTCTCAAAGCCAGGTCCTCCTGGCCCCACAGGCACAGGACAGGAAGCCAAGAGACTTTGGGTGGAAAGCCACCCCAGGCAGATGGTGCACAGGACAGGGAGCTGTAGTGTGATTCGCTGCAAACTGGCAGAAGAGATGGTATCTGGATGCCCAGGAATGCACTTTGGTGAGGAAGGTATGGACCCAAATGAAGATAGGACCCAATATGGGGGTGTCAGCTGACAGTGGCTGGAAAGAAAGAGCTATGCTATGGAGCTAGGCACAGTCAGGGGGAAGTGGGCTTGGAATAGAGTGGCCAGCCACACAAATCACTTCCAAATCAGTGTTAAGTGGTGAGGTGGCAAGTTCAGGAGTGGACAGATATTTGGCAAACCGGGGTGGCAGCTGCCTGCCACAGCAGGAACTAGATAAGCAGGTGGGTACAGATACCAGAGCTCCAGCGCGGACAAGCCTTAGCAGGTAGCAGGCAGCCCGGAGAGGCTATGCAGGAATGGGCAATGCAGAGGCCAGGCAGCAGGCCTGAGCTCCGGGGCCTGCTCGGAAATCAGGCAGCAGGATATGGGCAGGAACTCTGGAGGCTCAAGGATGTAGGTTCAGCCAAGTCAGGTTCTAATATGGTTCCTCCTGAGTGGGAGTCAGACTCCCCGGGGCACCCTGTTCATGGCAGTCTTTGCTTTGAGTGACTGAGTGAGGCCTCTGGGGGTCCCTTCTGAGACTCCAGCAAAAGAAATTCTCCAGGCTAAGCAGCTCCTGCAACATTAGGGTACATCTCCAGGCTCTGCACTGCCCAGTGGGTTCAGGGCAATCACCTTCCTTTTCTGTGGTCCAAATGCTCATGTGCTGGCTACGCCATTATGAAGAACAATTTGCAGCCATATGGTGATGATATTTCCTATTCAAAACACTTTAGGGCGACTCTATGTCCTTACATTGAAGTTCTTTAGCCAGTCATAGTAGTGTAGGAGCATTATGAGTTCATCCTGAGCCACACAGTGAGACCCTGTCTGTGCTGGCTACTTTTATGTCAGCTTGACACAAGCTAAAGTCATCTGAGAGGAGGGAATGTCAATTGAGAAAATGTTCCACAAGATTGGGCTGTGGGCAATCCCATGGAGCATTTTTTCCTAGTTAGTGATTGATGTGGGAGGGCCCAGCCCACTGTGGGTAGTGCCACCCTTGGGCTGACCAGATTCTGGGTTTTATAAGAGAGCAGGCTGAGCAAGGAAGGCATGAGGAGCAAGCCAGTAAGCAGCAACCCTTCATGGCCTCTGCATTAGCTCCTGCTTAGTTTGAGTTCCTGCTGTGGCTTCCTTTAATAAACTGTGACTCTGGATGTGTAAGGCAAACAACTCTTTCCTTTTCAAGCTGAGTTTTGGTCATGAGGTTTCATCGTAGCAGCAGTAACCTTAACCAAGATATTGTCTCAAAAACCACCAAGAAACCCATTGGTACAGTGCTTGCCCAGCATACAGAAGACCTTGGGTTCTATGCCAGTGCCACAAAAAATAAATAAGTAAAGAAATAAATAAAATAATAAATAAATAAATATATTTTTTAAAAAAAAGTCTAGGCTAATAAGGTGGTGGCTCAGTGAGTAAAAACATTGGCCACACAAGCCTGGTTGACCTGAATTAAAAATATGGAGTACACATATAAATCCAGAGGTGGTGACATCCGTCATTAATCCCAGCACTCCCATGGCAAGAGTGGAGATGGAGACAGGCCCCTTGCATGGAGGAAGCAACAGGGCAGAAGTAAGAGGGACTCTGCCTCACCAGGATGGAGGGAGATAACAATCTCCCAAAAGCTGTCCTTTGAGCCACATGCATGCCCACAGTCACACGCATCATATACACATGCATGATCATCATTAACAACAATAATTTTAAAAAATTAAACAACAACAACAACAACAACAACAACAACAATAATAATAATAATAATAATAATGTTATCTTCCAAACATTTGGTGACCACTGTGGTCAAGCCTCAAGGCCCCATTTCCTTCTCTCCCATGTGCTGGGAAGGTGAGGACTTACGGTCTCTCTTACAGCTGGCTTGAGACTGTGGGGCTAGTGCTGGAGAACAGTGTGTATTGGTGGAAATAAAGAATGCACTCTCTGACTAAAGCGTAGCAAATCAAGAGTGAAGTCCGTATTATTCTGTTACTGTAATGAAATGCCTGAAACTGTGTTCTTAACAAACTAAGAGTTGTTGAGTTCAAGAGTTTTGGAGGCTAAAACTCTAACCAACACAGCACTGGCTCTGGCCAGGACACTTTGGATGTTTGACATCATGGCTGCTAGAGTCACGATCACATCACAGAGTGGGTGAGATAGGAAACCAGAGTGGGAAGTGGCTAGCAGTAACCTCCCACTGGGCCCCACCCCTTGAACATCTCAATACCCATGAATCAGATCACACTAAGACCCAATCTTACAGAGACGGTAAGCATGTGAGAGAGACAGAAAGATAAAGTTCTCCTGTGCTTTAAGACCTTCAGTTTGTGGCACTCAGAGGAAGGATAGCAGGCTACCTAGAAGAGACTTGATACCCTATGAGCATATACAGGGGGAAGAGGTCCCCCTCAGTCACAGTCATAGGGGAGGAGAGTAAGGGGAAAATGGGAGGGAGGGAGGAATGGGAGGATACAAGGGATGGGCTAACAATTGAGATGTAATACGAATAAATTAATAAAATGTATTTTTTAAAAAAGACCTTCAGTTTGTACTGTACATGCCTGGAGGTCTCAGTATTTCTTTTTTCCTCAGGTCCTTAACCTCTCCTCAACAGCTGGCTCCTATGGCCAGTTGTTCACCAACGGTTGCTTTCCCTTAACCAGCTGTTCACCGCCTGCTCAATTCTCCCTACCTTGGATCCACCAAGACTTCCTCTTTTCTCCTCGTCACTGTTCCTGGAGCTCGTTTGCGGGAGCAGCACTGGAGCATGCCATCCACACAGCGTGCCCCTTGACGGAAGGATCCTCTCAAGGACAGCTTAAAGAACAGCGTAAACGAATAGGGAATGCTTATCTCTCTGCTACTCAAAATGGCAGATTTAAAACCCCTGCAGGAGACGAGGGTGCTGCCTCATACCAGGAAGAAAGGAAGACACTTCAAGGAAGAGTCACCAGCCGGAGAATTCTCTACAGATGACTTTGTTTGGCTATGTGTGCCTTTCTTTAGCCACACTCCCTGACTAACTTATTCTCTTTCCCACAACTGCCTTACTTGTTCAATGTTGCACCATGCAAAACATGCCCCTTTAAAAAATACTTATGGGCTGGCAGTGGTAGCGTACACCTTTAATCCCAGCACTTGGGAGGCAGAGACAGGCAGATCTCTGTGAGCTCCAGGCTAGCCTGGTCTACAAAGTGAACGCAGGACAGCTGGGACTACACAGAGAAACCCTGTCTTGAAAAAAAAAAAGACAAAAACAAACAAACAAAAAAACCCAACAACAACAACAACAACAAAAAAGAAAAGAAAAGAAAGAAAAAAGAAACAAAAAAAGAAAGAAAAGAAAAGAAAAAGGTTTATGTGTCTGTGTATGTGTGTGTACCAAGTGCATGCAGGTGCCCTCAGAAGCCAGAGAAAGGCATTAGATCCTCTGGAACTGTAGTTACAGGAAGTTGTGAGGCACTCCCCCACTACCGCCATGTGGGCGCTGGAAACTGACCCCAGGTCCTCTGCAGGAACAGTATGTCCTAACTGCTGAGTCATCTCACCTGCCCCATATATTGGTTTTGCTGGTTCTTTATTTATTTTTAAAGGCTCTTGTGTCATGAAAAAACTTATATTACATTTGCATGCTTTATTACTACTAATTTGTCTTCTGCCAATCTGATTCTGAGGTAGGACAGCAGGGGAGAAGCCTACGCCTATGCTCTGACCGCCAGCATCAGTCACTGACCTGGACCCAAGAGAAACATAACCTGGCTGATGAAGGCCTGGAGTTAATTGGTCCTTGAAGCCTCCTTCAGACTCATGGATTCTCAGTGGGAAACATTCTAGGTTTCTTCAAGGCTGGCCAACCTCCCAGTCTATCACCAATTGTAGCTACACTGAGGCTGTCCCTGTCCCCAATACACCCCAGTCCCTTAAGCCTCTTCCCTTCTGTAAGTACATGCTGTCCTCTGACCTGAATGCCCTCCCATAGTTTTCCGCCAGCTAAGCCTCTAACTGTACTATCTGGACTGGGGCCCCAGGGTGCCAGAATACCTATTTGCTTGGATGCACTTCCCTTCTCATGATTTAATTGTTTTCCATAGTTCCACTTGAAGGTTTTTCTTTTTCTTTTTTTTTTCCTTCTTTTTTTTTTTTTTGCTTTTTGAGACAGGGTTTCTCTGTGTAGCCTTGGCTGTCCTGGACTCGATTTGTAGACCAGGCTGGCCTTGAACTCATAGCGATCCGCCTGCCTCTGCCTCCCGAGTGCTGGGATTAAAGGCGTGCGCCACCATGCCCAGCTCAAAGGTTTTTCTTAAAAAAATTTTTTTTTTAATGTTTTATTAGCATATATTAATTATAAGTTGTACTGGGTTTCATTGTGATAGTTTTTACACACATATATAATGTCTTATTTATCATATTCACTCCCCTCCCTCCCCAGTTATATTCTCCCCTACACACATACACACACACACACACACACACACACACTGATCTCTCCCTCTTCCCAACTACTTCCCCCTCTACTTTCATGCCTTGTTTAGTTTTTTGTTAATGAGTTTCACTAGAGTTGCTCACAGGAGCATGGATGAGAGTCACAGGAGCACCGGCAACTTATCGGTGGCTGCACCACAGAAGAGGGTGTGTCTCGGAGCAGCAGACCAGGCTGGGCAGGGCCACATGGAGGAGCTGTGGAATGGTTAGCTTTTGTTCCTGAAACAGAAAAGCCAACTTATAAAGAGAAAAGGGTTGCTTTGCTCACAGCTGTGGAGGTCTCAGTCTATGGTCCCCTGGCCATCTTGCCTTTTAGCCTGTGTTGAGGTAGTACACGCCATTGTGGAAGTGAGATCAGAGGAAGCTACTCGCCTCCTGGTAACTAGGAAGCAAAGAAAGGGGAAGAGAGGCCAGGATTGCAATATTTCCTTTGAGGATATGACCCTAATGGCTTAACTCCCTTTTCCTAGTCCTCATATCCTGAAGGTCCCACCACTAACGTACTGTGGGCTGGGAACCAAGCATTAAACACATAGACCTTTGGTGGATGTTCAAGATCCAAACTGTAAGAGTCCATTTCCGGGCTCAGGGTCTCAGACTCCACCTTCACACAGAGCCAAAAGGAGCTTCTGGCAACTGTCTCATGTGAGGTCCCAAGAGGGACTTCTTCAGCCCCATTCCCATGGCCCCTCCCAAGATTCCAAGAGCTCATTCTTTCTGACAAGCAGGGAGCTCCAAGTGCTGCCATCTTCTCACTCTAGGCTGGATCTGCCTCCCAACCCTAGTCCTCTAGGTGTGTCTATGGAAACAAATTTACAGAGCTGATACTGTGGGAAACTGCTGGTGAAAGGCTGGCTACTGGCCATGCCATGCTCAGAAAGAGAGAGGTGGGGGCCATGAAACACAGCTTGCGGGTGTCAACCATGAACAGCATGCTTTGAGCTGTGAACGGAGGAGGAAAACAGTACAGGTGTGTGTGTGTGTGTGTGTGTGTGTGTGTGTGTGTGTGTAAGAGATTATGTAAGAGAGTATGTATGTGTGAGAGTGTGTGTATATATGTATGTGAGTGTGTGTGCATGTGTGTGAGTGTGTGTGCATGTGTAAGAGAGATTATGTAAGAGAGTATGTATGTGTGAGAGTGTGTGTATATATGTGTGTGAGTGTGTGTGTGTGTGTGTGTGTGTTTATAAAGCTAAATCAAAGAGCTATAATAATTTGGAGTCTTTTTAAGAACCCCTGGACAGGGGCTAGAGAGATGGCTCAGAGGTTAAGGGCACTGACTGCTTCTCCAGAGGTCCTGAGTTCAATTCCCAGCAACCACATGGTGGCTTATAACCATCTGTAATGTGATCTGCTGTCCTCTTCTAGCCTGCAGGAGTATGTGCAGCCAGAGCACTGTATACATAATAATAAAATAAATAAATCTAAAAAAAAAAAAAGAACCCCTGGACAAAGTGAGGGTGGTGTGTGTGTGTGTGTGTGTGTGTGTGTGTGTGTGTGTGTGTGTGTGAACCCAAAGCCAAGTATGTGACTGGAAGCTATCTCTTGGGAAAGGGCATCTTTCAGAAACAATTAGTCTATCAGGGAACAGGACATCCCCCATAATGAGGCAAGTGAGGATTACAGAGCTAAAAATAATTCCAGGTTCCTTTTGCCAAGAATCATCAGGCCATTGCCAGCACACACCTTCCTTTACCCATGATGCAGCCACCCCAGGCTGAAAGCCCAGGAGAACAGCGGGTGCTTCTGCAGCTCCGACCCCTTAAATACAAACGGTGAGCAGCCTATAGCAGCAGCTGTTCACAGGATCAAGGTGCAAAGCTGTGCTAAGAATGCACAAGAGAGAATCATGCTCTGTTTTTAGGGCTTGTTTGGTTGTTTTGGTTTGTTTTGTTTTTCCATTTTGAGATTATAGTATAATATCATTTCTCTCTTCCCTTTCCTCCTTCCAAAACCCCCTTGCCTTCTTTCAAATTCATGGCCTCTTTTTCACTAATTGGTATTGCACACACATATGTAAATGAGTATACATATGTATATTCCTAAATATAGCCTGCTTAGTCTGGCTAATGTTTCTTGTATGCTATGCATCTGATGCTACCTGTATAATGTCACTGTTTTCAGGGCTGACCATTTGGTTTTGGATAACCAAGTGCCTTGGAGAAGACTATTTCCCCCACTCCCAGCACCCCTTAGTTGCCATATTTCTTTGTGCAGGGTTGAGGCCTCACGGTCTTTCCCACGTGCACTTTGGGATGTCAGCCGTCCTTCTTCAGCTCATGTGTAGGCAGCCATGATGGTGAGACCTTGGAAGGGTCTTGGCTTGCGCTGGCTGGCGGGGAGGGCCTGGCTCGGCTGTCAGCATGAACCTGGGTGGCACTAAGGCAGAGGACTGCTGAACTGGGGACCTTCTCAAGAGTTTTGAAGGAACACAAAACACTGTGACGTCAAGTATGTATCGTATCGTTTTCCTGGCCCGCAAGCCAGCAGGACATCAGATCTTCCTGCCCTGATTATGGTCCTGTCAGTCGGGACCAAGCTGTCCTGCCACTGGCAGTGAACAACAGAGGGCCCTGACTATCTCTTTCTTTGCCTCAAAAATGGAGATATCAATAGCCCCTACATTTTATTTTATTTTTTGAAAGTTGTTTATTAATTTCTGTCCTTCTCTCTCTCTCTCTCTCTCTCTCTCTCTCTCTCTCTCTCTCTCTCT
>OU015742.1:21286734-21314465 GCA_907169655.1 Acomys percivali | reverse complement strand
CACACACACACACATACACACACAGTACTTTGATAATATTTCTCCCTCCATCATCTTCTCTTCTTCCCCTCCCTCCCTCCCTCCCTCCTAACTGCTCTCCCTCCCCATCCCAAAAGCCCCTTCTGACTCTACTGTCTTTGAGTGCACCCCACTGCATCTAATTAGTGTTGGCCCTTGAACACAGCTGATTGGGGGTATGTACTTGAGGAAGGGCTCCCTTATCAACGGCTAGACCACTAAGGAATATGACTTTCTATCTCCTAGCAACCATTAAGTATTTGCACCTCCTCTGGGAGGTCTGGGACTTCCTGAGCCCTTCTCCCATTAACAGTGGAAGGCTGAAGGACCAGTCCTGTCGGGGTGGCCATCCTGCTTTGGAATCTGACTTGAACACATAGCTACTCTAGGCAGGTACTCCGCCATTGACATACATGGCCAGACTGACGCTAACATTTTTTTTTTTTTTAATGAGTCAAGAGCTCACTATACTGCCCAGGTTGGCACTGGATTATTTCTGTAGACCAGGCTGGTCTTGATTTTATGATCTTCTTGCTTTTGTTTCCTGAGCAGCTGAGGTTGCAGGCATGTGCCACTGTTCTTAGCTGCAGAGGGAAACACCGCACCCCTGCCACCCGCCCACAAGACACACACACATTTTCCAAACCTTTTCACAGGGGTCTGTGCTGCACATGTGCCACCTGTCAGGAAGAAGGTCATGTCACTGGAGTATTTGTGAACTCTGCTATTGTTCAGCCCTCCACAGCACCCATGGGTCCCTGCACCAGAGCATCCTAGGCAAACAGGCCATTTCCGGCTGAGACTGGTGGATTAAATAGGCAGTGTGACTAATGTGTCATCATCAGTCACTTTTTTCCATATTTTTTTCTTTTTTAATTTAAAGTTATTCTTAAAATTTTATTCGCTTTACAGCCTAATCATAGCCTCTCCCTTGGTTCCTCCCAGTCCCACCCTCCCTCACTCCTTTCCCCAATTCTCCTCCCCTAGTTCTCAGAGTAGGGGAAGGCCCTTCTCCCTTACCAACTGACCCCAGCCTATCTAGTCTCATCAGGACTGCCTGCATCCTCTTCCTCTGTGGCATTTTGAATAGACCACAAGTGCTGCCTCGGTGTCTGACTGACTGGTTGACACTGCCCTCTGGTGACAATTACGAGAATGACATGGAAATCCGTGGGCATAGGAATCCTAAGCAGCAAACTAAAACAGAGCCCCCGGGGAGCAGCCTAGGAGCCCATTAGTGTGCAGGCAGCTCCAGTTATTCCAAAGTTAAACCAATCTTGGGCCTTTACTATTGATATTTCCATATTCTGTTTTTGAAACAGAGCCACATTTTAGCACAGGCTCGCCTCAAACTCACAATCCTGCCTCAGCATCCTGAGTGTGAAGATAGCAGGGGCACACCACCATACCCATGGCTTCTTCATTCCTTTTTGAAGCAAGCACCTTAGAAAGATTGCCATGCTGTTCACAGACAGTCCTTCCTGAAGAAGCAACGGCCTTTCTGCTTTCTGTTGTTATCCATCACTTTCGCTTCCTTTTGAGAGTCCCATGAAGGGAGTGGTATAGCATTGTGCTCCGGGTTCTGGCTCCTTCCACTAGGCAGCATGCTTGTGAAATCTGTGTATCAAAGGCTCATTCTTTTATTCTTGACTAATGGTCCATTGCATGAACATACTGTAATTTGTTTTCTATTATACTGCTGATGAACATTTGGGCCATTTCCAGTCTGGGCTGCTGTAATAGTGAGCTAGTGACATGCATACAGAAGTCTTTTGTAAATGTGTTTTCATTTCTGTTGGGCACACATCCACATGTCAATGTGGGATTGAATTCGTGTTATCAGACTTGGTGGTTGGTATCTTTATCCACTAAGCCCTTTCACTGGCCCTCCATTATGTATATATATATATATATATATATATATATATATATATATATATAATATTATATTATATATTATATATATTAATTGAATGATGGGAAACAATTCCTAATACAGACATAGTGGGTCTTCTTCTATCTGTAGTCTCACTTTCAAATACCACTTGAAAGCAGTAAATGAAAAATATCCCAGAAATAATCAAGCCCTGTGTTTCTAGTCGTGCACTGATCTGAGGGGCATGATGAATTGTCATGCCTCTCTGCTCCATCCTCCACAGGAGGACCATGAATCACCTCTTTGTCCAATGTATCCACGCTATATACACTACTTCTTGGTCATTAAGCCATCATAGTTATTATGGTTGACTGCCAGAGCATCACAGAACTTGCATTTAGGGAACCCTTATTTTTACTCAGTGACAGCTCTAGAGCACAAGGTCAATAATTGAAATATGCCAAAGTAGCCAGGTGTGGTGGCACACACCTATAATCCCAGCACTTGGGAGGCAGAGGCAGGTGGATCGCTGTGAGTTCGAGGCCAACCTGGTCTACAAAGCAAATCTATGACAGCCAATGCTACACAAAGAATCCCTGTCTCAAGAAACAAACAAACAAACAAACAACAACAACAACAAAGAAATAGGCCAAAGAAAGGCTATAAGAATAAAATGCCTAGGGCTGGAGAAATGGCTCAGAGGTTAAGAGCACTGGCTGCTCTTCCAGAGGTCCTGAGTTCAATTCCCAGCAACCACATGGTGGCTCACAGCCATCTATAATGAGATCTGGTGCCCTCTTCTGGTGGGGAGGCACACATGCAGACAGAATATTGTATACATAATAAATTAAAAAAAAAAAAAAAAGAATAAAATGCCCAAAACTTAAGTGACAGCACACGCTAGTGAGGATGTGGAGGAAGAGGAACACTCCTCCATTGCTGGTGGGAGTGCAAACTTGTATAACCACTATGGATATCAATCTGGCTGCTTCTCAGAAAACTGGGAATAGTTTTATCTCAAGACCTAGCTATACCACTCCTGGGCATATACCCAAAAGACGCTCCACCATACCACAAAGACACTTACTCAACTATGTTCATAGCAACTTTATTCGTAATAGCCATTAACTGGAAACAGCCTAGATGGCCCTCAACTGAAGGATGGATAAAGAAAATGTACATTTATACAGTGGAATACTACTCAGCTTTAAAAACAAAGACATCATGAAATTTGTAGGCAAATGGATAGATCTAGAAAATCTTGAGTAAGGTAACCTAGACACAGAAATATGCACATGGTATGTACTCACTTATACGTGGATATTAGCCATAAAGTATGGGATAACCAGGCTACAATCTGCAGGTGCAAAGATGCCAAGTAACAAGGAAGGGGAACTGCAAATGGTATTTTGGGGAAACTGTGGATAAGCTAATTTCCCATGACAGAGTATTTTACACTGACATTCGATTTCTTGGGTGGAGTAAAGGTGTTTTGCTTAGACATGCAGATACAGTCAAATGTAAGGGAAGAAGAAAACACCATAAAGACTGCACAGAAATTAAAACTAGAAATACCAGATGATCTAGGAGCCCCACTTTCTGGCATTGCTATGGTTTGGGCAAGTATCTGCCCCAAACTACTGTTCAACTCCTGGCACCCACTTGTATAACTCACAACTACCTGTAACTCCAGCTCTAAGAGACCTGATGTGTCTGACCTCTGTGGGCACCCACAGGCATATGTATATGCATACACATGCATACATGCATAGTCACATAAATAAAAATTAAATGCTTTTAAAATGAAAAATATGCTTATTACAAAACATTCATATCTATCTATCTTCCTATCTATCTATCTATCTATCTATCTATCTATCTATCTATCTATCTTCGTTACTGCTTAAGAAAACTTAGTTTTAGAAGAAGACACAAAGACTCTATTACATGATCATTGTTTTTATTGAGCTACACTATCACAAAGGATACAGGTGGACAGGTCATATAAACGATTATACCAATAATATCTAATGATTAGATTATATAGCACTTAATGGTTTACAAATCACTTTTGCACCCACTCTATCTAATTCTTGCCACTCTCAAATAGGTATGACATTTTGAGAAAACACATAAACTGGGCATGGTGGCACACGCCTTTAATCCCAGCACTCGGGAGGCAGAGGCAGGCGGATTGCTGTGAGCCTGAGGCCAGCCTCGTCTACAAAGTGAGTCCAGGACAGCCAAGGCTACACAGAGAAACCCTGTCTCAAAACACCAAAAAAGAAAATACATATATATACATTTCAAACATGAAATGATTTGTCTCAAATATCAATTATTTTAATTTTGTTGGTTCTGTATAATACCATATATCAAATTTAAATGACCTATAGTCATATATAAGTAATACATAATTGGGAAAACAAAAAATCCAGTTGAAAAATGTAAATTCAATTTGCCAATGGTTCTTACACATTCTTGGAGTAAAGATATAAATAAAAATATTAATGCTACAGTTTATATTCACAGTTGTAGCTGTCCTTGCCTCTCAAGTTTGCAATGCACAAATTAAACACTGTTGTTTCAACGGAAAAAGAAAAGTCCCTCGGAGATAGAGGAAGAAGTGTGTAGTTCCCACACAGGAGCCTATCTGCAGGACCAACAACCATCCAGTTCTAGCTGGCTGTCCTGTATACCACAGGTGTGCTCCACAGAGCTCCACGTGCTGTGTCAGTGCCCCGTGCAAGAATGGCCAGGGGGAGATGGAGTAGCAGCTGTTTTCCCTAACGGTTCAGGCACAGCTGGAAATCTGCATAAGACAAACGCAAGAAGGTTCTAACAGGTGGAGAGAGATGAAGTGGACAATGACTAGACACCTGAGGACAAGGACCAGACGCCCCACAGCATCATTTCTTGGAACTTCTCTCTGCCTTCTATCACAAACTGCCGATGGAGAAGCTGGCAAGCCAAAAATGCAGAGTTGGGGGAGAGAAGAACAGGAGAGAAAGAGGGGAGAGAGGGAGGTAGATTTTGAAGGCCCAAGAAAAGTCTACTTACTCTTTCTAGAATATGAGCCAGGAACGGGGCAGACCAGAGACAGAGAACTTTAGATAACCTTGCCCAGTTCTAGCACAAGAAAACAGGTCCTTCCCCAACCCGCAAGGGCTACTAGGGGAGCCTTCACTTCCACTCTGTTCAACACTGTGGTGGTGTCAGAGGTCAAGGGGTCAGCTTCTGAAACCCTACCCCAGGCCCTAATCACCAGTGCCAGTGGGGGGGACATATGAAGGATGAGGCTTCCAAAACTACCAGAGACAAGATATACCTTCCTAGCTTCATGGGCATCAGTGAGTCTTAAAGTCAGGATTTGCCCCATGGTAATGAGGTCATCTCATCCTACCCTAACGCTGGCAGGCATGACATTCATGACTTTCCTAGCCAGGGCAGCATGAATGGGGAGCTACAAACCCTACCTAACCTAGCAGAATTGTTGTCCCCTACCATGGTGCCAGTAGAGGCCCAGGTAAAACCAGACTTCTAACATTAATTCAAGGCAACATGGATACCCCAGTCCTTTCTCCACCAGAGGGATGTCAGAGGAGGCCTCCCAATGCAGAAGATTTAGCTAGAATATCGACTCTTGTGATAGACACAATATCCACATTTCAGCATATAATCACTCATCACGCCAAGGCTGAGAGAATCTTACCCTGAATGAAAAGGTAAGTCACAGATGTCCAACACACTAATGCAGCATAGATGTTATAATTGCCTGACAAAAGTTTCAAGTGCACACCACACACACACACACACACACACACACACACACACACACACAAATTTCAGGAGAATTAATCAAACGGGACAGAACAACACAGTAACTGAGAGAAGCTCAAGGGTGGGCCCCGGGCATAATGAAGGGAGAGGGGGAAACTGGCTATGGAGTTGAGGACAGAGCAAAGATGGGACGCTGCTATAGCAAACATTGACCACATCAAAGCACCTTTGCAACTGGACAGCGGGTAGAGGCCAGAAGGCTTCAGAGGAACATAGAGAACATAAAGGCTATTTTGGTGAGGACTTCAGATTGCAATGAGGAACATGGTCTTGGGACCTTGACCTTCTTATAGTGTTAAAGTTGTCTAGTGTGTAGCTGCCCATTTAGCAGCAATTTCTAAATAAAGTACTAAAGTGAAGAGTGGAGTCTCTGGCTGCTCATAGTTGAGATGTGAGATGGGAGAGATGGCCTAATGTGCTGGAATGCTAATCGAGAAGGAACGAGAACCCAAAGATATGGGAAAATTCTACTCATATGGGGAAAACTGAGAAAGTTTGTTAGGAAGAAAGCACCAGTGCTGTGTCTGAACAACCACTTGATAAGATGATGGGTACATGGGTGCACCTCATGTGCTAAGACAATGATGGGTACAGCTCATAGGCAAATTCAACTAGTTCAGCTCGGTGTCAACAGGTGAGATGGCCTTAAGTTTAACCCTGACAGCTGAGACTGCCCTGCAGAGCCCTGGGGATGGGGCTATCTGTAAGAGCCACAGAGGAAGGATCGTCACACCAATAGGTCCGTACGCCATGAATCAAGCCAAAAGGCATTATTTGCATATCTTACAATCCGGTGGAATTTGTTAGGTTTTGAACTTGCTTGGCATCCATCACCTACTCCTTCACAGGCATTTCTATCCTTTGGTGTAGGAATGTCTGTTCTACCGTGGTATTTTAGGAATATATAACTTATTCAGTCTCACAGGTTCACAGTTTAGGACAGACAATCAAAGATCTCAGTCAGATCTGATTCAGGTCAAAGGCCGAACCCTGGACTTCACACTTTACAGCTGGGGCTGGAATTTCAGATTTTGGGAGACTGGGGCAGAGTGAACATATGTCAGGCATGGACATGGATGTGGTGGGAAGTGGCAGGAGCAGCTTGACAAAGAATAAATTGTGTCTTCTTGAAACGTGTGCAGTGAAGGCCTAGCTGCCAGTGTGAGCTGTATTTGGAACAGGACTTTTCAGAGGTAATTAAGGCTAAGTGAGGTTATAAGAGTAGGGCCCTAGTCCAGTAGGACTGACAACATAATGGGGGAGGTGTCTCTCTCACCCTGCACATGCACCAACAGAAGGCTGTGTGAAGGCAAATCAAGAAGGCAGTCACACGCCATTCAAGATGACACGAGGCTGCACGCCTATAATACCTGCATGTGGGAAGGGAAGGCAGGAGGATGAGGGACTCAGCACATCTTCAGCTACATAGAGTATCTGAACCAGTCTGGACCATATGCTACATAAGATCCTTAGAAAACCAAAAAGGAAAGCAGATGTCTCTGAGTCAGGAAAAAAAGCCTGGCAGGAATGGAGTCCTTTCAACCTCCAGAACTCTGGGTGACACTTTTCTTAGGTCACTTAATCGAAGAAATTTTCTTTCAGCAGATCAAGAAGGCTAATTTTTTTTTAATGGACTTAAAAAAAAAATAACTGCATCTTAGAAACTTGTATGGCCAAAATCAGAGCTAACAATTCTGCTATCCAGACTCAGAAACGGAGAACAGGTAGGGCGGTAGGCTAAAGATGTATTTCAAAGAGATGTTATCAGGCTGAAAATTCCTCACATTCGGCAAAGGATATAAACCTACGGATTGAAGCAACTCAGCAACTACGAAACAAACAAACAAAAAATCCACTCGGAAAACAAAACAAAACAAAACCAAGGCACAGTGAACCCTGAAGACAAAAATATGACACTCCAATGCTAACCTTCAGATTTTCAACTGAAAGTGTCTGCATACAGAGTCACCGGCCACTACTCCAAGAGCACAATGGAGACCGTCAGCCTTCTCAGTCAAGGTTCTCACAATCAATGCAACACCACTGCAAATCTTCAATTAAATTTTCTATGGTATAAAAAAAATTTAAGGTACAAACTACTTGCAATTGAGGTAAATCTTTATAAATAAATAGTCTCGGGTAACTCAGATAGTTTAGAACACACTGAACATATCAAAGGTCTCTTTTGTAAACCAAGCAAGCTGTAAGTCTTCAGTCTTGCAATTAAAATGATTCCCGTATACATCTTGATAAGCAAGATATAAAGACAAGAAGTGCAGGAGCGGCCCCCATGCCAATATTCCTCAGCTTTAGGGCAAAGCTGCCCTCATATCACATGAGCTTTGCGACACATTGGTTATCAAGTGTCCTTTTTGCTCCCCCCCGGTTTTCAGCACTCAGTTACTGTAGCCAACACTTGCTGGGTCCATCCCTCGGCTCTTTCCCTGTCCTTTCCATATACCTCCCTTGTGTTGTTGGGCTTAAGGCTGAAGGACAGCTGCTCTACTGTTCCTGACTCTGGTCAAACTCATTGACTTCTATTCCTAAAACGACCACTCATTTCCTTAGCACTGAGACACACTCCACTCCACAAGCAAGATGTCTTCTTTCCACAACGCCATACCCTACCCTTTCAAAGATTTGGCAGTGTACACACATATTAGGATGCTGGAAGAGAATTTCCTGTTAGTGTCAGGAATTTCAGGAATTATTTCAAAAATACAAAACCTCTTTTCACAGTCTAAGTGAGTTGTGTCCCGCATCAGCGGTTATCTCAGGAACTTCTAAGATAATAGTCTTAAATGTCTTTGTAGCCCTCATAACATACGGTAAATGCTCAAAAAATACATTTGGAATGTGAGACACTTATCCAGTATGGAGTCTCTTTTGTTGGCTGCAGACTGAATGCTCACTAAAAGCCTGTCTGTATGCCTTGTTTTTCCCTCCAGCATGGATTTTCTGATGTTGAGAAAGAGATGAGTTCTGGCTGAAAGCTTTTCCACATTCTTTACATTTATAGGGTTTTTCTCCGGTGTGAGTTTTCTGGTGTTTCATAAGAGATGAGCTCTGGCTGAAAGCTTTTTCGCAGTCCTTACATTTGTAAGGCTTCTCTCCAGTGTGCGTTCTCTGGTGACGGATAAGGGCCGAGCGGTCACTGAAGGCCTTGGCACAGTCACTGCATTTATAGGGCTTCTCCCCAGTGTGAGTTCTTTGGTGCTGAGTCAGGGCCGAACAGTAGCCAAAGGCTTTCCCACACTCACTGCACTCGTAAGGCCTCTCTCCAGTGTGAGTTCTCTGGTGCTGAATAAGGCCCGAGCGGTCACTAAAAGCTCTGCCACATTCGTTACACTTGTAAGGTTTCTCTCCAGTGTGAATGACCTGATGCTGGGTGAGGAATGTGCTTTGGCTGAAGGCTTTCCCACAATCCTTACACTCATACGGTTTCTCTCCAGTGTGAATCCGCTGATGTTGGGTGAGGTATGAGCTCTGATTGAAGGCCTTCCCACACTCGCTGCATTCATAGGGTTTCTCTCCAGTGTGAATTATGTGGTGCCGAATAAGGGCTGAGCGATGACTGAAGGCCTTCCCACACTCCTGACACTCATACGGCTTCTCGCCAGTATGGATTCTCTGGTGTAAAGTAAGATGTATGCTCTGGCTAAATGCTTTACCACACTCATTGCATTCATAGGGCTTTTCTCCTGTGTGAATTCTCTGATGCAAGACAAAAGCGGAATAGTAACTGAAGGCTTTCTCACACTCATTACATTTCCAAGGTTTCTTTCCTGTACAAGTTTTCTCCTGTTTAATCATATCTGAGTTTTTAAAATTCTTAAGTGAACCATAATCATGAAGTTTCTCTCCTTGGTGTTGAACAGGTAATGACCGCTGGCTAAAGTTCCTTCTAAAGTCATCACATTGGTGGCTTCTCTCCACAGAAAGTCTCTTCTGAGGGACCAGCTCTCGTGTTGGGTGTTCCTCACAGTTTCCTTGCTGATGTCCTACGGAGTCTTCACAGTCTCTGGGCCTTTCCTCTGGAAAGCTCTCCAGTAACACTCCTGGGAATGACTCCTCTTCAGAAAACTGCTTCTCTGGAGTTAGCTTTGTGCTGTCTGGTATTGTCTTCCACCCTGAAAGAAACAAATTACACACAGAGAGAAGAATCACTTCTATACTAGAGAAATAATAAAACAAAATGCATGCAGCAAACACATAAACATCAACTCTCACAAAGAGTCTTGCACTGTTGAGAGGACATGGGGGAAAAATGGCTGAGAAAAGATGCTGCAGAAAAGGAAGGGGTAAGCAGCCAGGCAATGCTGCATTGGTCAGCCAGACAGGAAATGAAGAGCAGTAACCAAACAAAGCCAAGTGGTGGGGACCTGAGGAAGGACAAGACAAAAGTGGGTCTGTAGGACACAAGGGTGAGACAAAAAAAAAAAAATGCGTCTAGAGACTTCAGTCATTATAACCTCTCTTCTTGCTATAATCTTTTCTCATACTCTTATGTCCTGTGACTAAAAACTAATCTCTTACACACACACAAACACACACACACACACACACACACACGAGAGAGAGAGAGAGAGAGAGAGAGAGAGAGAGAGAGAGAGAGAGAAAGAGATTGCTACTGTTTCAAAATAAGATACAAATTCTAGAAGCTAGTATCCAACGTTGTATGGATCTACCAATTCAAATTATTATAAGCTCAGTAGTTAGAAAACACATGATAGCCAGATATGGTGGCACATGCCTTTAATCCCAGGACTTGGGAGCCAGAGACTGGTGGAGGATCTCTGTGAGTTTGGGACTAGCCTGGTCTACAGAACAACTTTTAGGACAGCTGTAGCTACACTGAGGAACCCTGTCTCAAAAAGCAAACAAACAAAAAAGATAATCTCTGATTATTTACTATTATTCTCAAGCAGAAAAAGTACACAGAGCAAAATGAATCACATTTTTGAAATGAAAAAGAGCAGTGTATGCTGAGTATATTGCCATTTGCTCACACTGGTTGCCAGTGTGTCAAGGTACCTGTGTCAAAATCCTGACATGCTGAGAGAGTTTAAGCGGAGAGTTTAATTGCTTAAAAAAATAGTTTAAAGTCCTTCCAGGCTTCCAAGGTGTTATCATTTGGGTACAGTTTGAATGTGGCCTCAAAGGTTTATGTGCTAACTTGATAGCTAGTGTAATAGTGTTGGGGTGGTCAAACCTTTAAGAAGTGAGGCCTATGGGAGCTGGAGAGATGGCTCAGAGGTTAAGAGCACTGCCTGTTCTTCCAAAGGTCCTGAGTTCAATTCCCAGCAACCACATGGTGGCTCACAACCACCTGTAATGAGATCTGGTGCCCTCTTCTCGCCTGCATTGTAAACATAATAAATAAATAAATCTCTCTTTAAAAAAGGAGAAGGAGGAGGAGGAGGAGAAGTGAGGACTATGTGGTGGCACACGCCTTTAATCCCAGCACACTCGGGAGGCAGAGGCAGGCAGATCATTGTGAGTTCTAGGCCAGCCTGGTCTATAAAGCAACTCCAGGACAGCCAAGGCTACACAGAGGGACCTTGTCTTGAAAAACAAAACAATACAAAAAACAAAACAAAACAAAACAAAAAATAGAAGTGAAGACTAATACTGTGTATTAGAGCAAGGGGCCAGTACTCTAAGAAGGGCGTTTGAGGAGTGAATTAATTCTTGCAGGAACTGGCTTTTATCAAACCAGACTGTATACTTGGTCCCTTCTGCACATGGTCATTTCCCTTTAGGTTTCTCTGCCACACTGTCATGTAGTCAAGGAAGCTCTTAACAGCACCATTAAGATGTGATACAAAGCTCTTCATCTGCCAGAACTTTCTAAAGAAATTTCTTTTCTGATAAAGTACCTATCCTTGTACAAATATGGCACAGCCATATTCACTGGAAGTGGCTTAAGGCCAGCACAGCTGCTCCACACAGTTCAGCAAAGCTGAGCAGATTCCTGCAATTGCTGTCCTTCTATCTCTAACTTTTGGGTTTTGATCTCTGTATGTTGCATTATTGGGGGTTTTCTGCACTATGATTCAATTTATGTCATTTCCTGAGGAAAAAGTATGTCTGTGTCTTTTTAGGAAAATCCTAAAATTAACTTTATCTAGTTACTGTTTGGAAGTCTTCTGTATGCCCTGGAGATCATTAAGCACAGATGAGCACATAGCTGAACAAGGCCATTACTTCAGGAATCTTGGCATCTGCTTCAGGGTCTCTGCTTCTGACCTAACTCAAATAGTATATTGGTGCAAGGTAAACAGAGACTATTGATAAACCCTCGCTGGCCAGGAGACTAAGTTACAGATTCAAGGCCTCTTTTTATTATAGCTTTAGAGCTCTCTGGAAATGTAGTGATAGGGGGTCATACAGTGTACACTCCTAAAGGAATAAAACTCAGTAAATAAGATAGACTGACTAAAATAGTAAACTTTTCCTACTTTATAGCATACATGATGATACATATAGTAAAAGAAGTTGGGGCTGGAGAGATGGCTCAGAGGTTAAGAGCACTGACTGCTCTTCCAAAAGTCATGAGTTCAAGTCCCAGCAACCATATGGTGGCTCACAACCATCTCTTCTGGCCTGCAGGCAGAATGCTGTATACATAATAAATAAATAAATCTTAAAAAAAAAAAGAAGTTAGGTGTTAGTATTTGCTATTCATAAAAAGACCGGATCATATATTTTCTGATTGTCTGGAGTGCTCTCATACTACAAACATTACCAGCCTAGAAGCAGGCTGCCATATATTAAATGTGTTTGCTTTGGAGGAGACATTGTTTAGGTTCTTTAAGGTAGAGTTATAGGGCTGCTAATAATAGCAATGCAATCTGTTCTGTTTGTGTTTTCTAATTGTAACTGAACTTGTAACCCTGGACATGAAATGAAAACTTGAACACATACTCTGTACCACGTGGATAATCATTAGTCTCTCCTTGTTCTGTGAAACTTGTATAAATAAAGAAGCCCCTGATGGCTGGAGTCAGAGCCACAGAAACAGCCCAACTGCTAGAGAGTCAGAGCCACCTAAGAGGCCTGATTCTGGGAAGTCAGCTGAGAGATTCCCTGACCATCTGCCTGGCTCCCTCTCTCCCCTGGAGGTCTCCTCCTCTCCTCTCCTCTCCTCTCCTCTCCGCCTCCCGTGTTGGAGATTGGCCTGTCTGATGTATTTTGATGCTAATTACTGTTTGCTGTCTTTTAATGTACCCCAAATATTGCTGTGTAACCTTGCCTAAAAACTTATTCCTGTTTGACCAATAAAAAGCTGATACACCCGGGCAGGCAAATGGGATAGGTGTGGCTAAGGTTCATGGGCTTTGAAAGATAGAGAGGTTCTTGGGAAAGGAAGCAGTCTAAGGCCAGAAGAGGATTCTGGGGAGGAGATGAGAGAGGAAGAGGAGAAGGAAGGAGGCTGCCACCATGGGTGAGGTGGAGAAGAAGCACAGGCCAGCATGGATGATTTGGCCCAGATGAAGAATATTAGCAAGTATTTGGGATTATGGATGGGAGGTAGCTCCATAGAAATTATTAGAAACAGATGGCATGGGATAGGGGCAGGGAGATACAGAAGGTAGTTTAGAAGATTAATATCTGCCCTGCCCCAGGTGAAGCAAGGCTATTTTAAAATATAACAGGTGTCTGTGTTTTTATTGATTGATAGTGGGTTAGAAAATACCACCGTAGTAATTATAGCCTAATAATAAACAGCTAATAGTCCATACTTCTAAACTAACTACAACACTCCAGCACATACATACCAACACAGAACAGACTTGAACATACACATACCAACACAAAACAGATGAATACAGACGCTACTTAGTATCCAGCCATGTCACAAAATGGTATAAATTGCATACCATACTCAGCAAAGTGCCTAGAATTTTAAAGGACATATAGGTAGAAAGATATCAAAAGCACATGGGTGTCCAGTAAATGGAAATGGAGAACTGAAGATCTAAGTATCTGTAGAGAACACATGGTTAGTGGAGGATACTGAGACATGCCTGTCTTCTGTTAGGGATTCAAGAGAAATCAAAAAGTTTGGGCATGTAGACTAGGAAGATCTTGTAAGAGGTAGAGAAATGTAGTTGGAAGAGTGAGCAACTCACCGAAGAATCTAGGAAAACAATGCTTCTTCATTTACACAAGGATAGGACCAAAGAAATATAATTTGCTGGCAATCTATTGCAACAATTCATTTTGACAGAAGTAACATGACATCATTTTTTAAAATCCATGACATCATTAAAAATGCCATAGTTAATCAATAACATTCATTGACTTAGCATAAAGGGAGATGGTACTCTAATTTTCTTGAACTATTCTATTTGAGTCTCACCACAATGACTTAAGAGCTATAGTTTTATAGCTGGGAAACGTGACTCACAAAAGAAGGCAGCCCACTTTTCGGAGGTCACAGAAATTCTAAGTAGCTGAGACCAGTTTTGAACCTAGAAGGCTGGTTTCAAATCTATACCCTGAACCACTCTGCCATGCTACAGAGAGAAAACACAGAAATCAAACACACCCAGTGGACTACGATATAAAAAGGAAAACGTTATGCTGCACATATAAAATCGCATGGAAGAAAAGACAGTCAAGCAATACATGGGAGACAGCAGACCCTGCGCTCACAGGTAGCTCTAGGAAAGCCGGGAGTGTTAAACACACAGGGTTGTCTCTTCAAAGGGAGAGGTGTATGGCCTGTCCCCCAAGTCCCACCCCCTACCCCAGAAGGCAGGGGGCAGAGTTGGTTGACAGCCTGGTGGCATCTGCACTGTCCATGTGTCCGAGACCATATCAGAGCTTCTAGACCCTTCTCATGAGCTTGCTTTTCTCAGTCAATCTACAAAACCCATCTTTACAGAAGATGTCGCAAGTATTTGACAAAGAGTTTTAATGTAGTCATGCCTTATGCTTGATTGTACACACAGGGGTGAGTTAATTATCACCAAGAATTTTTTCACCAAGTTGTGCTGCGCTTAAATAGGCCTACAATAAATATACTCAGGGTCAGAATCTCGAAGTTTGAACAAATAAACCAGGTACTGAATTGTGTTGAACTCTGCTGCCTTCTTATCTCTCACAGATAGACACTCTGCTGGCCGTGGTGTTTGCAGAGACCCCTCGCAACGCTAGTTACTAGAAACATTAAGATATTCATCACTTTCGTATTGTTTGATTTAAAAGGGTACAATATATTTGCCCATTCCAATCCAATTCTGGCTTTATATCAAATCATCTCCACAGGGCTAGAGGGTGGCACAGGAGAGACCGGGTCTCCACGTGGGCATTTCCATGGGTAAAGGTAACATGGATAGGCACCTCCATAGGCTCTTACACAACTATCTATCTCAGTTAAATCCCCACTGTCCCCAAGAGTCACTCACCTGGACCGGCTGCTTTTGAGACATCCTTCTGTAGTTCTTCCCTATGCTCCAACTGAGAGATCACATCAGGTTTGGCAATTGGAAGCCCTGTTCACACAGAAAGGAAAGGAGTCTGGTACAGAGTGTGCTGATGGCTCCCTGGTCTTAAGGGATGATTTGTGTGGGGTAGGGTGGGGGCGGTGGAGGGGGGGAGAGTAGAAAGGGAGAGGGAGGTGGGGTCAGCTCTGGATTTCTTCAACAGTGCTCAGAAGAGGGTAGAAAAGTGGATGTGGGGTTTATCCTGGTTAGAGTCACATTGCTGTGATGAAACACCATGACCAAAGCAACTTGGGGAGGAAAGAGTTTATTTTATTTTTTTATTTTATTTTTCCCAAGACAGGGCTTTTCTGTGTAGCCCTGGATGTCCTGGAATTCACTCTGTAGGCCTGGCTGGCCTCAAACTCAGAGATCCACCTGTTTCTGCCTCCCCCAAAATCTGGGCTTAAAGTCGTACACCACCACCACCACCACCACAACCACCACCACCACCAGCAGTCAAAAGGGTTTATTTGGCATATACTTCCACATTGAAGAAATCAGGACAAAAACACAGACAGGGCTTGAACCCAGAGGCAGAAGCTAATGCAGAGACCACGGAGGGGAGCTGCTTTCTGGTTTATTCCCCATGGCTTTGCTCAGTCTGCTTTCTTGTAGAACCCAGGACCACCAGGGCAGGGATGGCATCACCCACAATGGGCTGGGCCCTCCTCCGTTAATCACTAATTAAGAAAATACCTTGGGGGAGTGCAGAGTGGTTCAGTGGTTAAGAGCACACGCTGCTCTTCCTGAGGACCTGATGAGTTTGAGTCTCAGCACCCATCAGGAGACTCACAGCTGCCTGTAACCCCAGCTCCAGGGTGATCTGACACCTCAGACCCTCACGGGCACTTGCATTCATGTGCATCTTCTCAATTGAGGTTCCTTCCTTTCAGATAACTCCAGCTTGTGTTGAGTTTACATAAAATTAGCCAGCAGGGTTTGTTTTGTTTTGTTTTGAGTTCAGAACCACGAAGTCACTTGTTTTTACCTTAATATAAAAATGAGATCTAGAGCCGGGCGTGGTGGCACACGCCTTTAATCCCAGCACTTGGGAGGTAGAGGCAGGTGGATCTCCATGAGTTTGAGGCCAGCCTGGGCTACAGAGGGAGTTCCAGGACAGCCAGAGCTGTTATACAGAGAAACTCAGTCTTGAAAAACCAACCAACCAACCAACCAAACAAACAAACAAACAAACAAACAACAAAAAAAGAGATCTATTTTCTTAAGAATTGTCTTTACTAGAACTCTGCCTTGATATCCTTGATTAAGGAATGCAGAAGGTGTTTCAGGCCCATTCCTAATTCTAGGAGCTGTCAAACCAGCCAGAAACAAAAAGCAGGAACTTTGTCGGGCCTTACAAAGATTAAGAATCATTGGAACTAAGAGCCTCAGAGCTCCAATGACCCCAGAAAGTGAGGCATGAGGCCAGGCTAACTCCCAGGGAGAGGGCCACCATCCTTACCCAGCAAAACCAGATTCCTGTGCTTCTTAGGCCACTGGGGGAGAGCCTCAGCCATTATTCAGATGAACAACTCCTGAAAAGCCAAATACATCAACGCTTACCAATGGCCTGCCACTGGAGACCTCTCAGAAAGAACCAAACTGACAGTCTAGGAGGATGACGGGAAGAGGAGACAAAACGACTGACATCCCTTTCACCACTAAGATCCGTCAGCTGGCTGTGCTCTACAGACTTGTACTTTGTTGTTTCTCATCACAATTCATGCCACCTGCAGGCAGCGCCTGAAAATGCAGAACCTGAAGGCGACAAGTTTCTAGTTTATATATTATTGAATTATAGAACTGCAGAATTGCTTACGACCAATTCAAAGGAAAGGACAAAAGTATCACAATTTCTTTGCCATATGGTTCTTTACAACACAGGGGTAGGAAGCGCTGGAGAGGTGGCTCGGTCGGTAAAGAGCACTAGCTGCTCCTCAGATGCCCTGAGTTCAATTCCCAGCAACCACATGGTGGCTGACAACCATCTATAATGTGATCTGATGCCCTCTTCTGGCCTGCAGGTGTACATGCAGGCAAAACACAGTATACATAATAATAAATAAATAAATCTTTAAAACACAGGGGTTAGGGCTGGGGAGATGGCTCAGAGGTTAAGAGCACTAGATTCTCTTCTATAACCATATACAGTGAAAGGAAACCTGGTGCCCTCTTCTGGCACACAGAATGCATGCATGCTTGCAGAAGACTGTATATATAATAAATAAATCTTAAAAAAAAAAAAAAAAAAAAAACAAACCAAACCAACAGCAAAAACCACAGGGAGTTCACAAAAGGGAAAGTGGCCTTTCTCTTTAGTTGTCCTTTCCAGTCCATTATATGTTAAAAATCAACCCGTTTGCTGCATGTGCCACAGAATGTGGATTTACTCAAACTCAAATTATCAGCAAGTTCCCCCCAAATGCTCTTGTCATTCTTCACAAAGCACTGATGACCAGGCCCGGGCTCCCCATCCTCTCTTCTCTCTATACTCATTCTCCTCACGTCTCCATTGCTGGCTGCCGGTCAGCTGTTGGAAATGTGTCACATTTCCCCATGCTGCTTCCTATTCCTGAGCACTGGCTCCCTGCTCCGTCCTTTCCGTTACTGGACTGCTCCCCACACTTCAGATCTCACTTAGGCTTCCTCCTCAGAGAGCTCTGACATGAATACAAAAGGCTTTAAGATGAATGTCTGACTGTCTCATTGTTTTCTTTAATTTATTTTTATTTTATGTATGAGTATTTTGATTGCATGTATGTATGTGCACCACATATATGCCTGGTGCCTGAGGCAGCCGGAAGAGGATGTCAGATCTGGAAGTGGAGTTACAGACAAAGATGTAGGCTGCCATATGGATGCTGGGACCCAAACCCAGGTTCTCTGCAAGAATAGCAAGTGCTGCTGACTACTACGCCTCTCTTTCTCTCCAGTCCTCTGAACTCAGCAACTATCTGCCTGGTTTGATATTTCCCAGCAGCTGGGTATGATATGAGCAAGCTGTGTCAGCCCCTATACAAAAGGACCAGCCTTCAAGAGTCTACAACGATACCTTTACCAATCATTTATGGCATTTTTTTTTCCTCTAAAAATCTTTACATAGCCTATGTGGCTTACTATGTAAGTAAAGAGCCATTATAGATTTTCCTGTGCTCTGGTCTGAGTCACTAGACTTTGACTCATCCCACAGTGACACACACCCTTTGACCTCTCCAATCACTTACAGACACCTTCCCCCTAACCAAAGCTACTCTCTCTTGGAATATCCAACTACCAATTAGCTTCCTTGGTTTTTCAAAATGAGCTTTTATCTTAAACCCTTTTCAAATAGCCTAGTTGATGGTCAGTCTTCCAAGGCCACTAAAAACTTGTCAGAGACAATCATTTCTGCATTTAAAATACATATTTATAAATTTGCTCCTTCATGCTGTCTATTTTATGTATCCATATTCTCCTGCTTCAGCAAACGTCATGAGACAGGGCATGTGGCTGTTAGTACTTTGCAACTCACAAGGCCATTTATCGTAGTGAGTGGCTGGAACGCGTGCCGGAAAGTGATGGTCACAAAGCAACACTGGGAAGGAAAGTTCTGTCTAAGGGAGGCCTGTTGCCTGTAAGGTTTGTCACTCATCGGTCTCTCAGGATGACCCCACTGGTCCAGGAAATAAGGCAGAGCAAATTTAAGAATAGAAGAAAACATATCCATGCTGAGAAAAGAAGAAATGTAGGCTTACCTGAGTCCCGGGAGTCAAGAACACATTGTTTATGACATTTTCTTTTGGTTTTCCAGCACTGGGAAGGTTTGAATCCTCAGAAAGTAAGCCTCCGCCGGGCATGGTGGCGCACGCCTTTAATCCCAGCACTCGGGAGGCAGAGGCAGGTGGATCGCTGTGAGTCTGAGGCCAGCCTGGTCTACAAAGAGAGTCTAGGACATCCAAGGCTACACAGAAAAATCCTGTCTCAAAAAACCAAAACCAACCAAACAAAAAACCAAAACAACCCCCCCCCCCACATACACACAAAAGTGAGCCTACAAGTGGAGGCCAGGAGCCATCACAGCTGGGCCAGGCGCCAGGCACTAGCTACCTTGCCTAAAAGCTAACCCAGGGTCACGTCCTAAACCATCCCAGATACAAGATAGCTAGTGTGAATTTCTACCTCAGTTACACGCGTGCACTTACACTACAAGTAGACTTCTCCTATGAGAACATCAACACATGATATAAATACACACCTCCTTTTCATCTGCTTAGTCAAAATAATAAAGATCTCTGTGCACAGATCCGTGCCTCGATTAGTGATTTCATTTCTGTTGTACTCCAGGCTCAAGGGATGAAGAGGAAATTTGTTTTATTCTTTTGGACAACTGGCTTTTCAAATGCAATACCTACTTTTTCAGAACAGTGATGGGTTTTATGAGAAAACATCTAAAGCATTTAAAAACTAAAAACAATTAAAACTCCAAAACCAAACGAACAGGATTCTAAAACCTGAGACTTCAAATCCCCGCTTTTCCTATCTGCCAAAATTGGGTTATTCTCTTTCCTTACGGAGTTCCCACAGGGACAAAAAGCAAGTCAGTGTCAGAAGCGAAACTGTGAAAGCAACTGGTTTTAGGGGGACTATCACTGTGCTAGCCAATGGCTTTCCCTCAGAACCCCAATGTGGGACCCAGAAGCAGGAAGCCACTGACAACCTCGCTTCAATCGCAGCGCCTCACCTCGGACCCGGGCTCCACGGAGATTGCCTCACTGTCCGCGCTCAGCCACCCTCCAGGGAAGGGCGTGAGGGTTCTGCTAGAATACACCTAGAGGCCTTCACTGCGGTCCACAAACTCGGGAGGGGCCTTGGCTCAGCACTCCATGCTAAGCCGCCCTCTCATCGGCTATAAAGGTACCTCGGACCGTGGGCCGAGCTGCTCCAGCTGGCTGCTCAACTGAACTACAACTCCCAGAGTCCTCTGCACATCGCACCTCAGCTCCTCACACCGCTTCCCAAAGGACCTCGCGGCGTCTTCTTCCAGTCCTGCTGAGTTCTCTCGATTTCAGATGGCGGCGGATGCACGTGGCTCGCGCTTGGCTTCCCGTCCCTCGATGCAGGCGTTCTGTACCCAGCCGTGTGCCGTAGGACCTTCACCCAGGGTGACTGTATCCTGAAGGATCGCACGCCTTACCCATGGAGGCTTCCCATTTTTCAGAGGCACAAACTCACTCTTGGTTCTAGCCGTTAATAAAAGGACTCAAAACTTTTAATTGGCTTAATTAATGTGGTTGTCAATAACTAGCTTGTGTTGATCATTTAAATTGCCCTCTCCTAAAAAAAAAGCTAGTAATTCAAGGAGGTGTGTGTATGTATGTGTGTGCTGGGGGGAGGGGAGACAAATTTATTTGGAAAGCTGATGAAACAAGGAACGTGGAAGCTATGGACAACGAAGACCATCTTATCAGGGGATTGCAAGGCATCAGCATATGACAGGCACCAAGGTGGTGATAAATTTGGGGTGGTCTACTTCTCCACCCCCCAAATTAATTACTAAAATGAACTCAAAGCAAGGGGAGCTAGAGAGGGTTTATTTAGGTCATGTCAGTGACAGACCTGTTGTAACTAGACCAAAGATTTACCTTGGTTTACATGAATTAACGATGCTTATACCAGGCTGTTCTGAGTAAGGAAATGTGGATATTCAACCCCACAAGTTACCTCAACACAGAAATGGGCCAGGTTCCAACGAGTGTTACTGAACTGATATTACTATTAACCATATTGGTGGGCCAAGGTAACACCTTCCTGTCCTGATCTTACCCTGACTCCATTTTGTGTCTGCTCAGGCACTTTTCAGCCCCTACCCCCCAGAATGTCACTTTTCCCTTGTCAATGTGAAGGCTAACAGGACATTAAAGTCTTTTGTTTTTGTTTTTTTACCGCCCCCACCCCCAGGACATTAAAGTTTTAAACTTACTATGCTTGAGACACTAAAGATCAATCATCAATCAATCGATCACTCAATCAAGCCTCTAACATGTAAGTCCCTAACTTACACAGGCTGTACTATAGCAACCCACTTTCCTTTTCCCACAGATATCGGACTATTCTTAAATTCACTGATATCGTAAAATTTGCTGTTCTAGCAGGATAGTAGGCTCTAAGACTGTTTCTGCGGGCTGGAGAGATTGCTCAGGTGCAGTCCTGGCCCCACATCGGACACCAGTATCTAAAATAAAAAGCTTCTTATTAAAATTTATTTATGGTCATGGTGAATCCCAGACTCATCAATACGTTCAAGACTTTTCTTTGACCTGGACCGGGGCCCAGATGTATTACCCAAACAACTGATTGTTCTACCAAAACAAATGTTATGGTTCTCCTGACCTGTACCTGACAAGGATATCATTGTGTTTTTTGTCTAATAAACACTGTATACCCAAACTTCAGTGCCAAGAGCTCTTTGGGGGACAAGAGCCTGTTCTTGGTCACTGGCTAATAGAGTACTCTCTCTCTCTTTTTTTTTTAATGAATGATAGTCTAAATTTCTCACTTTAACATGATCGTCAGGCTACCTACATGAGCTCTGGGATCCCGTAGATTCGTGAATCTCCAGCTAGTGTATCTTCACATATCTTCCCACAGGAAATTAGCCAATTTGATAACCAGTTTGTATTTATAGAACAGAAAAATTGATCTACTCATGTCTTGAAGCAAGCCACAATGTCAAATTGTCCTTTCTCCAATATAATGCCTAAATCTTAGTTAGACCCAAAGCTTCTTGGGTAAAAAGTTCATTTTATTTCTTCCTGCCAGTGGGGCTGTGAACAAAAGTGCTTCTTAGGAGAGTTTCTTATGACCTCCTTGCTGGCTGGACCACAAACAAGTTGTCAGAGTTCATGCACGTAAACATGGCACAGAAGTGGAAGTGTTACCAGTTAGTCCAGAGGGAGTCTTAGCTGAACTTTGGGAAAAATCTCAGTAAACCAGGCCCGGCCGCTTACTATAAAAAACAAACAAATGTAATAGCACGAAGGGAAAACACATGGTTTAGGTGTGGCCACACTGGGAAGTCCATGTAAAAGTCGTCCTTGGTATCAGTGATAGATGGCTGTAGGCTCTGAAGGGGAAAGAACAAAGCAAAGACTAAGGGGTCTACATAGCTAGTGACCATAGGTTGTAAATCCACTGACCAGTAGCCTAGGCTGATGGTAGTCTTACAAGCACCAGACATTGCTGTTGCTGCCGGTAGTGCAGGTCAACTTTACAAAAGAAGTTATAAATTGACCTCCCTACTGTCTTCAGTCACTTTTCCCAAAAGTATATTAGATCTGGATTTGTCCCAGTCTCATTTCACTGGTTATGGCAGAGTGGCTTAGACAAATAGAATACTAGACACTCAATTTATTTTGAGAAAAGACTCAGAACTCTCAGTCAACAGATGTGTGTCAGTAGTACCCTTTAATTTTTCTAGACATTATGAAACATTAGGTATTGTCTGCACCCAGATCCTGTGAAATTTTTCTTCAAGCTGTATAAGTTACATAAAATACACACATAAAATATATTCCCTGACAGTTTTCTGCTTCAAAAGAAACTGAAATGAATTTGTTTATTTATGGGAGAGGATTGTTTGGCAATTCAGCTTCCTCTCAGGTCAAGAGAAACCCACCTTGGTCTGCTGGAATACACAAGCCCTTTCCCAGGCCTTATCTTGCAAAAAGGAACATGGACTCCCAAAGTGAAGGTTGCCTCATACCTGATTTTAATACAACAAAATACAGGGCTTCCCCTGGAAAACAGATGCATTTGGGTACTCAGGGTCTAAAGTGTGGTAATGGGGGAGTGTATTAAGGAAGATTTTAAATATCCAGAGACATTTTATTCAATAGAGAGCTACTGAGTCTGGAATAATGGGTGGAAAGGGGTCATGTGGAAAGACTGAGCTAAGTTATGTGCCAAATGTCATTTTGATAATGGCTTCTAGTGTCATCCAAGTATCAAGGTGTCGGTTTGTGTTGTAGCCTTCAGTAGACTTTTGGCTCAAGAAGTCATCAGAATGGCCCCTAGCTGACAAAAATAGCCTTTCCTTTTCCCTTCCTTATTCATGGTGATGGGCAGGGCCCAAACGGTACAGTCTGAATGGACAGACTGATGTCTACGAGATGAGAGACACAGGTCTTTATTTAGGAGGCCTCGGTGTTACTCTACCTGGCTTAGCATGTATCTCTTGAGCAGTGAAGGAAGAAATAGAACTTGAATAGAAGAATAACTGCGGGGTTATTAGAGGCTGGATTGTGAAGACTCAGACAGAAAGGAGATGGACCCAAGCAGGTTTTGAACAGAGAGACCTTGGTATTCATTGAAACATTTATCGATCACCTAATATTTGCAGGGCAACCTCAAAGACAGAGAGACCTATGAAATGACACCTCCAAGTGCTTACAATCCAGTTGGGAAGATACTTCAGGTATATAAACTGTAAGACAAAACTTAAGAGTGCTTTACTATAGTAGAACAGCTGAAGGCAGCCCCCCCCTGAAGACCTGGCTTCACCTCTGTACTTCAGTGTGCTCTGTCTGTGAAATTCAGACGCAAACACACCTATTTCTCAGTGTGAGGATCAGCCGCTCTTGTCCTTGAGTGGAGTACTGTGGTTCGAATGAGAATGCCCCCGCAGGCAATACTTATTTGAATGTTTGCTTCCCAGTTGGTAGTGTGTAGAAAGGATTGGGAAGTGTGGCTTTGTTGGAGGAGTATTGTTTTTAAAATTACATGTATTATCTGTAGGCTCGGCTAGCGATCAATTAAGACACAGACACTTGTTATATTTGAAGATAGCCTTAGTTAACCTGGGGCAAGGCAGCTATCAATCCTCTAAACTAACTCCCATAGTGGGGCAGGCATGGGATCCCTGCCTCACTTCCATGCCCTCTGTTTCCAGTAACTTCTATCAAGCTACCTCCCATCCATAATACCAAATACTTGCTAATGTTCTTCATCTGGGTCAGATTCTCCATCCACGCCATGGGCCATGTGCTTCTCCTCCAGCTAACCCATGGCGGCCTTCCTCTCTTCCCTTCAGGTCTCTCTCCTTCTGGTGGTGGTCTCTTTTTCTTCCCAGAATTCCTTTCTCTCTAAACCCCACCTATCTCCTGCCCTGACCAGGTGGGATGGCTTTTTATTAAGCAAAAGGTAGGTCAGACAGCAAGCAGTAATTAGCATCAAAATAAATCAGATTTTCCCAACAGAGGAGGTTATGTTACTGGGGGGTGGACTTTGAAATTTCAAAAGCCTGTGCTGAGACCGGTGTGTCTGTCTGTCCCCATCTCTTGGCCTACTACGTGTGTAAGATCTCAGCTCCTGCTCCAGCACTGTGCCTGCCTATCTGCTGCCACGCTCCCCGTCACCATGGTCACAGACTCACCCTCTGAAACTGAAGGCAGGCACTGTAAATGCTTCTTTTATACATTGTCTTGGCTGTTATGTCTCTGTGTGACAGAAAAGTCACTAAGACACTTGGCTTCACCTTGTGTCACCTACAGTATAGTAATATTTCTAAACTTCAGTGTGCTCATCTGTGAAATTCAGACAGCAACAGGATCTGCTTCATAGACCTAGCGAGGATCAGTTAACCTGGCCCTTCTGAAAACTCACAGCTGAGTGTTGGCCCCAAGTGCTCAGTAAGTACTACTACACCGGACTAGGAGCGCTAAATGCCAGGGCACCAGGAAACAAGGCCTGTGCTCCAAACGCTTCACAAGGATTACAATCTATAGAAACTTCTGGAGAACTAGTCTCACAAAGTATGCCTGTAGATTCCCCTCCTAACATCTATCCTGTCGTCTGATAATCTCTCTCCGGCTTTCTTTCTGCGGTGCTGGGCAATCACACTGCGCGGCCTCATGAATGCTAGGCAGCATTCTACCACTGAGCTACACCCAGCCTCTGTCCATAATTTAGAATCTGGAACTTCATGTTTTAGCTTCTGCGTTCCACATTACTGTGTTCTGCAGCACAGTAGGTACACTGTTTACTTAAGACACTGGAGCAGAGGTGGTGGGACAGGGAGACAGTGGCCAGAGTAGCAAATGCTGGATTTGTAGGTGACAGGGAGACCTAAGTTTGTAGGAAAGCCCTTTGTCTAGCGCTGACTTCTCTCTGCTCAGTCTATGCCTTGTTTGGCATACCGCCTCTGATGCTGAATAACTGAGGACTTGGAGCTGAACTCTTTGCCGCACACACTGCACTCAAAGGGTTTCTCCCCTGTATGAACTCTCTGGTGCCGTGTGAGCCGGCACCGCTGGCTGAAGGCTTTCCCACACTCGTTGCACTCATACGGCTTGTCCCCAGTGTGTATCTTCTGGTGCTGTGTGAGAGAAGAGCGGTCAAAGAAAGCTTTGGCACACTCGTTGCACTGATAGCGTGGTTCCCCAGTATGGACCTTCTGGTGTCTGTTTAGGGATGTGACACCATAGAATGCTTTCCCACACTCACTGCACTCATGAGGCTTCCTGCCAGTGTGGATCAGCAGGTGACGAGTGAGAATGCTCTTCTGGCTGAAGGCTTTCCCGCACTGCTGACATTTATAGGGACTCTCTCCAGTATGAATTCTCTGGTGGCGAGTAAGGGATGACCGGTCAAAGAAGGCTTTGCCACACTCGCTGCATTTAAAAGGCTTCTCTCCTGTGTGAATCCGCTGGTGCACAGTTAGGGATGACCGGTCGAAGAAGGCTTTGCCACACGCACTGCACTCATATGGGCTCTCTCCTGTGTGGAACATCAGATGTCTACTGAGACTGCTTCTGTGGCTGAAGGCCTTTCCACACTCAGGACAGTCATACGGCTTCTCTCCAGTGTGAGTCCTCTGGTGGCGGACGAGTGAGGAGTGGTCAAAAAAGGTCTTCCCACAGTCACGACATTCCTGATCTTGATGTTTAGTGAGGGCTTTTTTGGATGGGGCTGACCTTTGCTGCAAGCTTTTATCCAAAGAAAGGGGTTTCTTGCAAGTCTCTGCTTTGGGACTTTCCTTCTCTGGTTCTAATGTACCTGCTAATGTTTGAACTTCACGCTTAGGGCATAGAGAACTTCGCTTTCTATAGCTTTCTCTCAGGGTTCTTTCCGAAGCACCTAGGATCCCAGGCTTAGTCTCCCAGCCTGCAACAAAGAGAAAACATAGCAGGGACCAGGAGACATGACAGAGGAGAGCTGCTATGACAGATGTAAAGGTAATGCCCGGTCACAGCACAAGTCCCTTCCCAGACGGTCTTACACTTTGGGAAAGCCAAAGGCAGGAAAGAAATTTGACAGCAGATTTCTCAGATTACAGGACACTGGACCTGGGAGTGGGGCCGATAGCTTAATTAGGGTAGGCTGAGCAGAGAGCTGGGTGACCAATAAAAATATCAGAAGTGGGGCTGGAGAGCTGGCTCAGTGGTTAAGAGCACTGTCTGCTCTTCCAGAGTGAGTTTAATTTCCAGCAACCACATGGTGGATCATGACCATTTATATTGGGATCTGATGCCATCTCCTGGCATGCAGGTATACTTGCAGATAGAGCACTCATATATGTAAAATAAATAAATAAATCTTAAAAAAAAAACAAAAACCGATGAAGCACGCCTTTAATCCCAGCACTTGGGAGGCAGAGGCAGGCGGATCTCTGTGAGTTGGAGACCAGCCTGATCTACAGAGTGACTTTCAGGATAGAACAGCCAGAGCTATACAGAGAAACCTTGTCTTGAAAAACAAACAGACAAACAAATAAAAAGCAAAAACAAAACAAAAGAAAAATATCAGAAGTATATACACGCAAGGTTGCAGTTCTGAGAAATAAGTTGGTGAATATTTTTGTCTTTTGTTTTTTTGAGACAGAGTTTCTCTATATAACAGAGGCCTGGCTGTCCTGAATTTTGTAGACCAGGCTGGCTTGGAACTCACAGCGATCTGCCTGTCTCTGCCTCCAGACAGAGTGCTGGAATTAAAGCTGTGTGCCACCAGCCAGCTCAGATAGCTAACACTTTATTGTGTAGAAGGGGAGAGAACTGATGAGTAAGGAGGAAACAAACTCACACACAGGCAACCTGAATTTGATAAAGGTAATCTTCCTAACATTCCTCCCACACCCAAATAACAGAAGGAAACAAAACCCTGCCCACCCTCTTCAAACCTGGTTACCTAGAGAGATGCCCTCTGGCCATTCTTTCTCCTCAGAGTCATGAAGACCCTGCATCCATGGCTCACCCCTTCTCTTCAGCTGAAGAATCATATCAGGTCGAGGAACAGGAAGCCCTGTTTGTGGAGAAAAAGTAAGGCCAGGGGTGGCTGTGATGGAAATGCTTAGCCTTCCAAAACATCATCTTGGCTCTAAGTCTAGACTCTTCCAGAAATGCAGAGCACAGACCAAAGAATCCTGCGGGACAGTCAGGGCTGAGCCTCCTGAAAGGAACAAACAGCAGGCACCAGGGTAGTGCCCACAAAAGCCACCTCACATCACAGGCAGCGAATGCAGGCTTTTCATG
>OU015742.1:21236471-21262866 GCA_907169655.1 Acomys percivali | reverse complement strand
TCTTCTTCTTCTTCTTCTTCTTCTTCTTCTTCTTCTTCTTCTTCTTCTTCTTCTTTTCTTTTTCTTTTCTTTTTTTATTTTTTTAGGCAAAGAACAAAGCGATTCATTATTTGCACTATATAGAACGATATGAAGGCCATACAAGTAAGTGTGGGGCGTTTCTTCTGACATCTGAAGGAATACATCCGTTACAGAATACCTGGCAAGATATAGTTTTGTGTTTCTCTGTTACTCCATTCATGTACTCTTACAAATGCATGAAATGTGAAAACTAATCTGTCCTGGAGGCCAACATGTGTCCATCCTTGGCCACTGCGTGCTGCTGTTGGGGCAGGATGTGTTGCTTTGTGATGTTACAGAGCTGTTAAACCTCTCACCTGACCGTTCTTGTGTTTGTGTTTTTACCTCCAGTATTCCATGATATTTCGTTAAGATTTAAAAGGACACAGATCAGGATGAAGAAACAACCCAGAGGTACCTAGCTCACTGTTGGGGGAAGCTAAAGCTGGGAAACTGCAGCAGCCGGTCCCCTGCTCACTTTTGTTCCCCTTTCTTCATCTTATGGGGCATTTTTTTCATCTGAGCTTCCCTTCACTCTGATGACTCCAGCGTGAGTCAAGTTGACACAAAGCTAGCCAGCACAGCCACTAAGCCATGTCCCCAGCCCCTCCCCCATACCCAATGCCCATCTTCTGTGAGGTCTTTGTTGAAGCACTGGGCATTTGGAAATGGCTCTTCCTGCCTTTTGGAAAAGCAGGTGGAGTTTGTGGTAGTGACTGTGACTGTCACCGGGCTGTGGTAGTCTCCATAGATTCTGACTGACTGTGACTGTCACCGGGCTTGGGTAGTCTCCGCAGATTCTGACAGACTGTGACTGTCACTGGGCTGTGGTAGTCTCCACAGATTCTGACACATCTCATTCACATCTCACTTGCACTTCTACAAGTGAAAAACAGTTTCATATATCCCTAGTTATAGAAATCTCTAAAAGTTTGGATGTGAGTAGTTAAAACATTTAAAAATTTATGTCAAAGCTTCTAATACAATTCTGCTAGAGCTGTGAGGTAAAACACCATCACCCCCCACAAGCAAAACAAAACACATCAGCATGTTCATGCATCAGAACTTGGCTTCTGCTTCTCAGCTGTAATTATTCACTCAGATGCCTGATTCGACCACTTTGTTCCACAGAATGGCTGCCAGCCAGTGGGTGATTGTGCACTTACTTTGTTGCTGTTGAGATCACTCAGATCAAATATACACCACACTTCATATGAAAAAAGAATGTAAGGACTCTCATTGTGGGAAGTGCATTTTGAAATGTTAATTATTTGGATCTGTTAGATTAGTAAAATAGATTGCCAAAAATGCATTGTGCTGAAAACAACTTTAATTTGTCCATTAGGAAAATATAAATCACATGGCTTCTGTTTGTGGCTAGCATTGTCTTTTATTTTTTTGGCTGTGGGAGAGTGTTGGTTTAGACACATTTATTCTGTAAATGCAGAGGCCAGAGCCATTTGAAAACTAGCAGAGTGAGTGTCACTTGCTGTAGGAGAGTTGTTGAATGATTCATTTTGATCTTCCAGGTTATGGCCTCCGCTGCCACAGGGCCATTATCACCATCTGCCGCCTCATTGGCATCAAGGACATGTATGCGAGGGTCACTGGGTCCGTGAATATGATGAACCTCACCCGGGGCCTTTTCCATGGGCTTGCCCGCCAGGTAACTCCTGCATAGAAAGGCAGAAGCACTGGTTTGTGTTCCCGGCTGTGCTGCTGGGTGGAGTGGAGGGATTCTAAGCCAGTCCAGGGCCTAGTTAGACAGCCCAGGCTCTCACCTCTTAGGAACTACATCCTTCTTATTAATGGCTGTAGTTCCAGCTAGGTCAGGTCAGTGTGAACCCTGTGTGGGTACCACAAGAACTGACTGTGCTCCTCCCCAATGGAGAGGCCCAAGGTGCTTCACCAAACCCAGTAATAGAATTAAACCAGCGGGTGGGCTTGCTCTCTTCAATTGGCCTTTCCACATGGTGGAGGAGCTAGACCAAGTATGCATTTACATAGAACAAGGTGATTACTGACTTTCCAAAATGCTGACGTTTACACTTGACGCAGTCCATGAGGCATTTATTTAAAAGTTACTTGAGTGGATTGACTGACTGGTGCAGCCATGGAAGCAAAGAGTGTCTGAGTTGCTGTCCAGTGGGGCCTGGGTCACAGTCCTTTACCCCTTACGGAAGGGAAGGTTTGTGACTGTGAGGCCCTCTGGTGTCCCTGTGACCTAGGCAGATGAGCCTTCTTCCATCTGAGTTTAGTTGCTGCTATTGGGCTGAAGTAGATCTGTGGGACACACCCTCTCAGTCTAGCTACACACATTTCCTAAATCAAGTGAAAGAGTTATGCACATCCCCAAGCTGCTAAGGGTACTTGATTCTGTCTTCCCTCCTGTTGTCAGAAGCCCTGACCCTTGGAGTTTCAGGTGGCCTTCACAGCTCTAAGCGTCTGTTCTCCACTTGCTCTTTTCCAGGAAACCCACCAACACCTGGCCAATAAGAAGAGTCTCCATGTGGTGGAATTCCGGGAGGAATGTGGTCCTCTCCCTATTGTTGTCGCCTCCCCACAGGGAGCCTTGAGTAAGGAGCCAGAGCCAGAGCCTGAGGTTCCTGACACCAAACTGGACTGGCAAGAAGTAAAGGCCATGCAGGGAATGAAGCGCTCGGTGTGGTCTGGTTTAAAGAGGCCAGCTACCTGAGCATCCCCAGCCGGCCCAGCCAGTGCCTCGTGCCGCCCAGCGCCGGAAGAGACTCCACTTCTCACCTTGATAGGCTGCCTTTTTTTTTTTTTTAAAGGAAAGTCTAACCCTCTTTGTTTTCAAATAAATAATTATAGATTTGATTTATTGAGCACATAGTATATGGCGGTCAGTAATGGAACGTTACTTGCAAATATCAGGAGCAATTCACTATTTACACTAGTAGTGTAAGTTAAGCAAGAGACAGCTGATAGACCCTGTTGGTAGTGATGTACACAACTGTCATTGTGTACTGGTAATGGTGTTGAATGTGCTCATTGCCTTAGGCGTTCGTGTGTGTTTTGGGTGCAATGCCCATTCAGATCCTTTGCCCATTAAAAAAATGAGTTATTTGCGTTTTTATTATAAGCTGTAATTGTTCTTTGTGTATTCTGGTTACAAATCTATTAGATACAACATACAGTTGTCTCATAGTTTGTTGTTTGTTTTGTTCTTGGGGGAGCCTTTCATTTTTATCTTTGATTGGCTTGCCTTACTCACCTTTAATTGGTGTTTTTAGGTCATTGGCATAATGTGGTTGTGATGTAGTGAAATCAGCACCTGCCAATATCAATTATACTTTTTTCTTTTTGTTTTTATTATTTATTTATTGTTTTTTTTAACACAGGGTTTCTCTGTGTAGCCTTGGCTGTCCTGGACTCACTTTGTAGACCAGGTTGGCCTCGAACTCACAGAGATCCACCTGCCTCTGCCTTCCAAGTGCTGAGATTAAAGGTGTGTGCCACCACACCTGGCCTTCTTTTTTTTGTTTTTAATAGTAGCGCTCGAGTTTCCTCTCTATATTTACAACTAATCCAGGGCTCCCCTCATCAACTAAGAAAAATGTAAGGCTTTTTTTTTTTTTTTAATTTTTCTTTCCCACTCTTGGATGCTTTTCTCTCTCTCTGCCTCCCCCCCCATCACTTCCTTTTCTGGTAGCTTAGCTGACAAGGCAGGTTCATTGGCAGCAAAGCCGTCAGTTGTTTGTCTTGTCCCGCCCTTTGAAGGACGGTGTTACAGGACACAGAACTGTTGGCCAGGCTTCTCTTTGAACTCTCTCTGGTTTCTGAGAAGTTGGGTGTATTCTGATTTCTGCTCCTCTATACGAGCACGTTTTCCTGCCGGCTTTGAGGTCGGCTTTCCCCTTTTCCTCCAGTCTTCAGCAGTTTGACTGTGACGTGCTGGGTGTGGGCCTTACAGTTCTTAGCTTCACCTTCCCTCTTTCCTGCTTTGTAAGTTTCTCTTCATGTAGCCTCCAACTAGAGGTCCTGGTTGGGTTCAGTCTAGCAATGAGCCCATTAAAGATGCCCTGTTTCTCTTGCAGCATCTTGGGTGTTTCGTTTTTGTTGTTCACTCATATCTTGAGAAGGTGTGGTGGTTTGAGTGAGAATAGCCCTGTGGGCTCATTTGAATGTTGGTTCTGTTAGGAGAACTGTTTGGGAAGGATTAGGAGGTGTGGCCTTGTTGGGGGAGGCGTGTCACGCGGGAGGGGATGGGCTTCGAGTTTTCAAAAACCCACACCAGGCTGACTCCATCACTCCTGCCTGTGGATCAGTATGTAAAGCTTTCAGCTCATGCTTGCTTGCCTAGTGCAGTGCTTCCTGCCACAGTGATAATGAGCTAACCCTCTGAAACGGTAAACAAGCCCCCAGGTAAATGCTTTCTTTCATAAGAGTTGCCTTGGTCATGGTGGCTCATCACAGAAATAGAACAGTGACACAGGGGCTTGTGTAGTCCAGGTTGGCCTCTAACTCCCCACGTGGCCAGCGCTGGCCGGATCCTCCTGCTAAGTGTGATTATATGGTGTGCCAGTACACCAACTTATTATCATACACCGCCCCTCCACCCTTGCAGTACCATGGATAGAACCCAGGATCCTGGACAAGCTGGATAAAGCTCTGCCACTGAAGGGCACCCTAGTATGTTTCCACCTGCCCCCTGCCCCCAACATGTTTTTTGATTCTTTCATAGACTCTCCCCCTGTTTACATTACCATCTGCTCTTCTGTATTGTCTGTTTTCCCTTAGCATAATTAGTCTTAGTTGTATTAATAAACATCTCTGAGCTGGTACTCTGACATCCCATTTCTGCTATGGCTCAGCCCTGCTGTGTTCAGACTGCTTTTGTTTTCAGTGTAGCTGTCAACTGGGTAAGGAGCATGCCAGCGGAGCGCAGTGCTTTGCAGAGCCAGTCAGCAGAGCGCCAGTCAGCAGAGCGCAGGTCCTGGTCCCTGGAAGTCTGGGGCTCCGCTTCCTACTTGCAGATGAAGTGGTAGAACAAGGGGGCTCCCCCTCCCCCGCAAGGTCCTGCAGGCCTGGCTGGGGAGTGAGTGTCACAGGAGCATCTTCAGCCTCTGGAGCCCAACTCTGACATCTTTAGGTTTCCTCTGAAGAGAATAGGAGAGTCTGGGAACTGCCCCCACCTCAAGAGAGGGCCATTGGGGCAGCTGTTAGGAATGTGGGACTGGACTTTTGGGTTTTTTGTTTTTGTTTCTTTTTCTTTTCTTCTCCCCCCCCCCCCTCGGTTGGGAGGCTTTCTGAGCAGGGTTGGAAGGAGAGAGGAATTGGAATTTACCTCGACCATGAGGTGCGGGGTGGGAGGTGGCAAGCCAGAGGCTCCATCTGGGAACAACTGCCTTAGGAAGGTGTTGCATGCCATCTGTGCCAGTTGGGTTGTTTGAGCTTCTTCCAATAGGAGTAGATACCTGTCCCTTAAAAGGGGCAGCTCCTATGTTTGATGGTAGTGTGGGTCCAATCCATTATGGCTGCAAGCTGTCAAAGGCAGCACTGGGAGCTGGAGTTTGCGGTTGCTGTGGAGGTCTGATTGATTGCCTTAGTGCACCCAGTGGCACTTAGTGGCACTCAGACAGATGTTGGGGGTCTCCTGACATTCTTAGCCAGCTATAATAGCCATGGAGTAGAGGGGTGGTCTTTCCTCTATTATTTCAACTCCATTTGTTTTTTAAAAGATAGGTACAACCACCAGAGGGCAGAGTTCCTCATAATTCTGTTCCCTTTAGGGCTGCTGCTGCATAGAAATTCCCACAGTTTGGAGCACCTGTCGGCTAGAAGGGGAGTTGTTCTTTCAAATGCTGGGTGCTAATTTCCTTTAAACGTCCACTTTGCCTTAGCAAATGTTGTGGTAAGAGAATCGCATGCACTTTCTTCATGAGGTGTGGGTGTGTATTTGGCATCTTCCTGCCACAGATCACCAGGTTCAAACAGGTTTATTTATTTAGTTGAATTATTTATTTCAGACAGAGGCTCACTATGCAAGCTTGTCTGGCCTGGGACTTGCTACGTGGGCGAGGCTTGCCTAGAACTCTCAGAGATCCTTTCCTGCCTCTGTCTACTGAGTGCTGGGATTAAAGATGTGTACCACCATGGTGGGCATCCAATGGGTTTCTTATAAGCCCAAACTGAAATCAGGGCTATGGAATGACTTGAGTCCATAAGTCTGCTGGTGTGGCATTAGTCAAGTTGCTGAATTCCTCTCTCTACCCCTAGACCCAGTTTAGCTTTCTAAGAGTGAGTAATGACAGCACTGCAAGTGTGATCCGTGAACCCCACATTCCCTGCCAGGACAGGACAGGTGAGCATGTGAGGCAGACATCAATGGCAAAGTAAGGAGTTGGAGTTCCTCATGGCTCTGGCCTGTGAGGCACCAACAACTCAACAGCAGCCCATTGTTTCAAGGGGGAAAAAAACCCAGAACTGACTGGAGTGAGAGTGGAGAGCCTGGCAGAGGCAGGAGGTGCCTCAGTCTGGGATTATTGGGGAGCAGCTGGGTGTCAGCCACCCAGCAGTGTCACCAGCTATAATGTGGCAGCCAGTGCAAGCAGAGGCACTCAGCCTTTTTCTTAGCATAAAATCTGATCCCTGCCCCTCAGAGATTGGCTATTACATTGATGTTGAATAGGACCCTCCTTTGGACCATAAAATACTCTTTGGGGAGGGGCTTATCACCCACTGTAGGTGATGCTGCTTTTACTATGGGCACAGAAAGATTGACATTTCTTGAGCATTTAACATGTGTTAGAGTGTTGCAGTCCCTTTGTGTATGTAAATGAAAAACCATTGAGTGCTGAGATTCCTAGATTAAATGAATTGGCTCAAAGTAACAGCTGGTTAGAGGCTGCCGTGGCACCTGGCCCCCAGAGTCAGCTCCTGAGGCCAGTTTGCCTAAGAAGGCAAGGTGAGTTCCTTCATCTGGGGTTTTCTGTTTCTGTGGGAGATGAGGTGGGGGAGAGAGGTTCAGAGAAGACAGAAGACGCTCACTGGGTTTCCAGGGAAAGGAAGGAATAAAATCCTCAGGGTCTTGAGTGAGGGCACGGGTGCAAGTGCATGTGTGTGTTATCTGTGGTCACACTATGCTCCTGTGCTAGCTCTAAGTGGCTCTGTAGAGGCTCAGAACAGCAAAGGAAGCTGGGATAGGCAGCCTTGAGCTCCCGCACTGCCTGCGGGTCCCCTTCCCCACCCCGACCCCTGTCATTGCTGGAAGTTGGCACCCAGCAGGGACAGCTCTTAGGACAGTTGGACAGTCGGGCAGGTGCACTCCAATTTGGGCTGCTAATGGAACCTAGGCTGGGGTGGGTGGTTAGGTTCGCCTTAGGAAGATGCAGCCTTGTTGTCCAGAAGCTCTGCTCCTCCTCTTCCCTCTCCCCCCCCCACTTCCTCTCCTCCTCCTTCTCCTCCTCCTCGTAGGATCCATAGGACCTCTCCTAGGCTGTCCCTGAGGCTCAGAGAGGCCATCTCTGGGGCCCCTGGCCCAGGGTGACATGATTCTGTGATCCCTGAAGGCCTGTGGCAGCAGCTACATAGCAAGCCCTTAGCTGGGGCAGCAGGAGGGACAGGTACTCTGTAGGGACCTAAAGTCCTCAGGCCTGAGCAGAACCAACCTAGCAAACAAGTCACAAGCTGTGTCCCTGACTGACACCACAGCACGCCTTCCAGCCGGCCAGGCACCAGGAAGTTCCTTCCATGAGGCCCTGAGACCTGGCAGACGTGGTGTCTACAGAAGACAGAGGAGGCAGTTCCTGAAGAGCCAAACACACCATGGGCTGCCAAGGCTGGAGCTCCACGGTGACTGATTTTTAAACACTGTGGGAGTCAGTAAAGCCATGACCTTCACATTCACGCCCAGGTACAAAGTAGGCAAGAGACTTAGGTGGTGTCAAAGCTCTGGAAAGTTTTTAAACACAGAGAGACCTGCAATCGATTGAAGGACTGAAAGAAAATATGTCTCTTCCCCAATGATGAGTCAAAATTCTGCCCACAGGAGTCCATGAATGAATAATAAAAACAGGACTATGTGGCCCAGGCTGCTCTTGCTTCTTCTGGGTCCTCAGTTTACATATCTACAAAGCTAAGAGATGGACGGAATGAGTAACACAATAAGAGTGTTAGCATTCTGCCCCAGTCTGCCTAGCAACCAGTGATGTCATTGCCTACCTGCCACTGAGGCCCTGCCCAGCATTATAAAAGGATGAACCCATCTACCTCTCCCTCTTGCTCTCTTCCTTTCCTTGTGTCTCTTCCTTTTTTCCTCTGTCTCTCTCTCTCTCTCTCTCTGGGGTGCTCCCCTTCTCTCCCCATGCTCATATAATAAACTCCATATAATATCTGTTGTGTGACACATATTTTATATTTCATATATCATATTTCGTTGTTATTTAATTTTTTTTTTTGAAGAGCATGCCATAAGGTTACAGGACTCTGCCTGGGGTGACCAACTCCATGCACAGGGCCAGGGTGGAAGGGATGGGCCTGAGCAAACTGAACCTCTTTTCTTTTTTTTTAAGATTTATTTATTTATGGTCTGTCTTCCTGTACATCTGCATTACAGAAGAGGGCACCAGATCCTTTTATAGATGGTTGTGAGCCACCATGTGGTTGCTGGGAACTGAACTCAGGACCTCTGGTAGAGCAACTAGTGCTCTTAACCACTGAGCCATCTCTCCAGCCCCCAAACTGAAGCTCTTAGCTGAAGACAGTCTTCCGCAATGGGGATTCCCTGAAAGTAAGCTGTCCCTTGTTGGGGAGTACCCATCAGTAAGTAACCTAGAAAGTTCTCTAGTTAAGAATAGTGTGGGTGAGTTGGAAAGATGACTAGTGGTTAAAAGCAGACTGCTCTTCTGGAGCAGCTGGGGACCACAGTTGAGTTTCCAGCATCCAGATTGGATGACTCACAACCACCTGAAACTCCAGCTTCCAAGAGGATTGGTAGCTTCTGGCCTCCATGACACCTACAGTTAACTGTTGAATGATTACTAATATTTAATATTGAATTATTATTTTAGTGAAATCAGCGATTACTCTTTAACCAGTTTTATACCCAAATAATCACACAGAGAGACCAGTATCTATTTAATTAGCCTATAGCACAATGCTGTGCAATAATTACTCCATCCTAAACCTCCATGCTAGTATAGCTTCTTCCCATTCAGATTTCCCATGTTATACTTGCTTTTAAATCATCTCCTAGGCCCAGTTCATTTCTCTTGATGTTTCCTGGTCTCACCTTGTGGCTCCATCCTCCCTTTCTTCTCTTTCTCCTCCCTTCACTAGATCAGGATGGCCTACCCTATGCTCTGTTATTGCTCAGCATTGGCTAGTTTGCTTTTATTGACAACACAGAGAACAAATGGTGACATGTTTACACAAACTTGAGACAGGATATATTTAGAATAAACATCACAATGCAATATCCAGATTGATCCAGAGAGTGGGGTGGAGAAACCAGCATTTGAATGAACAAGGGTAAACTGTACACAGTTCACAAGAACATTATGCCAACATTTAACACACACTCACACACACAATATTTTTTAAAATCTTAAAAAATAATAGTACAGATACAACAGGACAGTTTGAGTTCCCAACATGCAGACTGGGTGGTTCACAACTGCCTGCAACTCCAGCTTCCAGGAAGAGCTGTAGCCTCTGGCCTCCATGAACGCCTGCAGTGAACACACATGTGAACACACACATACACACACACACACACACACTCACTTGAAAAACAACAAAAATAATCTTTAAAAAGAATAGTGCATATATAACAGCAAAGTTGGAATAAGTTTTTGCTGTCCAGACCCAATAGGGATTCCACCACCCTCCCTTAAGCCCAGCCTGAACTCCTGGAGCTCAAGATAGCCACTCTAACCTGCGATTGTAAGAAGAGGTAGGATGGCAGCATGGAATCTGAAATGTGTACCTGGTTCTTGTGACACTGACGGAGCCTAGGGACCAGTGTGCTTTCTTATACTAATGGGAACCATTTGTCCCCTCTGCCAGTGATTAGGTAGACAGGAACCAGCCTCACAGGTCCCTGAGGAATGTGGCTTTGTCTAACCACCAAACCTTAGGGAAGTGGAGTTTCCTTTGGATCTGACAGGTTCACCCGGTCCCTCCCTTCTTCCTGTCAAAGTGAACACTGAGAAATTGCTTGCCCTTGCCCATGTAAAACTTCAGAGAGCAGTAGATCAGAGAACGCAAACAAGGAATTCGGAGCTTCTGAAGTGTTCTTGAGAAGGTAGCGTTTCTTTCTCAAATGACCACATTTACTCTGGACCAAGTAGAAGCTCTCAGCTGAGGAGAGTGGGGCTTAGAAAAGATGCTTGGCTCAGAAAACAGCCTTTTACTCCCCAACTACACTGCAGGTCCTGTTTTCTCAAGGTCTTTGTGTGGTTTGGACTTCTCGTGCAATAAAGACTCCTAGGGACAAAGTCTATTCTCAGTAGACAGCCATGAGGGACTTGGGGTGACCATTTTGACTAGATCTTTTAAGGCCATGGACATCCAGACTCTTGCACTCAATGTTGGACAGGCTAAGGGTCTTCTAGACTAGAAGCCAGCCTCAAATGGCAATTAGTGGTAAGAGACTCATTGAAGATGGTGACTGTGGTACTCTCACCCCTACCCCCAAGCTGTTCTGTGGCCCAAAGGCTCACTCTGTCCTCTCCTCTGAGATGATGAGATGACACAAGTCCTGGAGAGCACCCAAGACAGCTGGTCACCAAAGTGGGGTGGGAGGAATGGGGTGACTGCCTGCCCAGCGGTCAGGCCAGTGGCCACTAACTACTGCTGCTCTGGGAAGGCGCTTACCCCAAGAATTCCCTGCTTGTCCACATGTGAAAATGTTTGTTTAAAAGCTGTAAAAACATGGCTGGTGCTGTAGCTCAGTTACTTTTATGGCATGCAGGAAACTCTGGGTTCAATCCTCAGCACCACCAGCATGGTGGTGCCTGTAATAATCCCAGTGCTTGGGAGGTAGAGGCAGGAGGGTCAGATGTTCAAGGTCATCCATGGCTACATAGTAAGTTTGAGGTCAGCCTAGGCTATAAGAAACCCTATCCCACCCCACCCCCAATTTAATTTTTTCTTAATATAAAACAGTTGGCCTTCTATCTGTGACACATAATGATAACAGGTACACTTCTAGTGACTGGTGATGGAGGAAATCAAAATCTAAATGTTGCTCTGACTTCAGCAATGCTTTGAATGTGTGCATCACAGATATATTTGAAAACTGGGATTATAGTGTATATGGGCCCTTGAACTGGGCTGGGGTAGGGGGGCTCAGATCCATTCTCAAGGGCCATCAGTATATAAGCCACAGGGTTTGTTTTTGTTTAGTTTTGTTTTTGTTTTGGATTTTTATTTGTATGTTTGTTTGTTTTGGTTTTCGAGACAGGGTTTCTTTGTGTAGCCTTGGCTGTCTTGGACTCACTTTGTAGACCAGGCTGGCCTCAAACTCACAGCGATTTGCCTGCCTCTGCTTCTGCCTCCCACGTGCTGGGATTAAAAGTGTGCACCACAGCTGGGCGGTGGTGGCGCACACCTTTAATCCCAGCACTGGGGAGGCAGAGGCAGGTGGATCGCTGTGAGTTCGAGGCCAGCCTGGTCTACAAAGCGGGTCCAGGACAGCCAAGGCTACACAGAGCGACCTTGTCTCTCTGGCTTGTTTTGAGGTTTTTTGTTTTTTTGTTTTTGTTTTTTTTTTTGGTTTTTCGAGACAGGGTTTCTCTGTGTAGCCTTGGCTGTCCTGGACCCACTTTGTAGACCAGGCTGGCCTTGAACTCACAGCAATCCACCTGCCTCTGCCTCCCGAGTGCTGGGATTATAGGCGTGCGCCACCACGCCCGGCTTTGTTTTGAGTTTTTTGAGACAAAGTTTCTTTGAGTAGTCCTAGCTGGCCTATAGACCAGGCTGATCTCAAACCTCTACCTCCCAAGTGCTGGCATTAAAGGTGTATCCCTCCACTGCCTGGCGAAGCCACTGCTTTTGAAATCAGAGAGCACCAGCTCCCCAGTGAGGACTGATCCAGGATATGTGCATTGAGGCACACTCATTCCTGCTTCATCTTGACCAGGGGCAGCACTAGGTCAGTCATTTAAGGCCCATGGTACTCAGGACATCTCTGAGATTTCCCATGAACCCTCTGTTTTAGGACGTTGAGTCTGAGGCCAGGATCTTCTGGGATCCTTGGCATTTTGGTCTTAAACTTGACTTCCGTAAGAACCCTCGAGAGCCTTTTTAAAAGTACAGATTCCAGGCTGGAGGGAGCTCAATCACCAAAGAGCTTCCGGAGGAACGGAGCTGCCTCCCAGACCTGAAATAAAAAGCCCAAACATGGTGGCATGCATTTGTAACTTCAAGACTGGGAAGGTAGAGTCATGGGGCTCTCTGGTCACCTGGGCTGGCTCTTTTGGTAAGTTCTGGACCAGCGAGAGACCCTGTCTATGAACAAACAAGTAAAAACAAAAGAGGAGCAGTGCCCAAGGAACAACACTAGAGTTTGGCCTCTGGGTTCCATATGCACATGCACAAATGTACAGGTGCACACCTGAACACATGTACACACTTGAACACATTTACACATACATACACACACATAAAAGACAGATTTCCCACTCTGTCTCTGGGAAACTGGACCAAAATCTCCAGGCTTTGAGCTCAGAGCTATTATTATTATTATGATGATGATGATGTTGATGATGATGATGATGATGATGATGTCTGGGACACACACACACACACACACACACACACACACACACACCACACTCCCCTTACCCCGCCCCAATTCTCTCAAGAGCAGCTGAGTCCCACAAAGACTTGAAACTTAGACTGGGCACAGTGGCACATACTTGTAATCCCAGCACCCAGGAAAGTGGAGGCAGGAGGATTAGGAATTCAAAGCCAGTCTTGGCTAAGAATAGCCTGTCCCAATTAATTAATTAATTAATTAATTAAAAAGTCAAGCTCCTAGAAGTAGAGATCAGAATGGTGGTGAGCAGTGATAGTTCTAACTGTGTCTAGCCATACATGAGTGCTGTGATAACTGACAGCAATCATTTTATAATTAGTGTCTTCTGAGTGCCCTGTATGGCCAGGCTTAGTGTGAACCCCTTTACCTGTCTCAGCCATCTCACCCTCACAGCAGCCCCAGACCAGCAGACCAGACAACTGAAGAACTGGTCACCTGATTGGTTAAGGCCAGGCTATCAGACTGACAATAAACATAAAAGATGTATTGTAGTATTGCTGGAAAAGCTAGAAGAGTGTCTGTGACCCGGAAATAAAGAAGGTGGGCCAGCACAGCGAAGGAGAGGAAACATTCTACTCCATCCACAGGAAAAGCTTTGCCACCACAAGGCATACCCCGGATGGGCTGCTGAGCTAGTTCTGTGGGTAAAGGCCTTTGCTGCTAGCCTGAGCTGAGTTTGAGTCCCCAGACCCCACATGATGGGGGAGGAGAGCTGACCCCACAATTGTCTTCTGTCCCCCACACACTTGTACTCACATACATACCCACAAGTGAATGCCAAGACAAAGCGCCATAAAACTTCTTTAGAAATAAAGCCAACCCCGGTGCTAAGATATGATGAACCCCTTGGAGGGGAAAGACAACCCAGTGACAAAGAGGCACTGCTGCAAATAAGTGACTCTCATAAGAAACAACACCACTAATATGCCCTCGAAAGACCAAAAACTAACAGTCAGTACAAGTTCAAACAACATCATTTTGTGCAAAAACTAAGAATAGTCATGGTATGTGTTGGGAAAGGATGGGAAAAATAGGCTCTTCCATATACTTTGAAGGCTCATTTAAACACAACCTTTAAAATTTATTTTATTTTATTATTTGTATGGGTGTTTTGCCTGAATGTGTGTCTGTGTACCGCATGTGTGCAGTCCCTGGAAGTGTGCAGAAGAGCATGGCACGTCCTCTGGAACTGGAGTTAGAGATGGTTGGGAATGTCCATGTAGTTGCTGGGAATTAATGTTTATGGTGAGTGTGCACATGCAAGCATGCCACAGTGTGTATATGTGGAGGCCATGCTCTGCGGAGTTGATCTACTTTTTCTACCTTTATGTAGGTTCCAGGGATCGAATTTAGGTTGTCAGACTTGTGCGCTGAGCACCTTTACCCACTGACCGATCTAGGAGGCGCCTGGAGGCACATTCAACACCCTCCAAATTTTCCATGCACTATTCAGGAATTTTAGTCTTTGGAATCTACCCTGGAGGGACACTCCTCGAAGGAGATCTGTTATAACACAGTTTTAAAACAATGAAAATAATGTAATAATTAAATGACTAGTGAAAGTCTTTTTTTTAAATTAATTCATTTATTTATTATGTATAGAATGTTCTGCCTGCATGTATACCTGCAGACCAGAAGAGCATCAGATCATATTACAGATGGTTGTGAGCCACCATGTGGTTGCTGGGAATTGAACTCATGACCTCTGGAAGAGCAGACCATGCTCTTAACCTCTGAGCTACCTCTCCAGCCCGAAAGAAAGTATTAAACAATAGCAAGTAAGTATGTCTCTTGACACACTGAATGTCATAGGACATGTGACTGTGGGAAGAGTCAGAGGACAATCTAAAGGGCATGTTTTCACTTGTGTGATGTAAACACAGCCATACACATAAAGGCATAATTTCCAATGTATGCCTCCCCAGAACTTTGGGATATGTCCGTTTTACCAAGGACTTTGTAAGTTGTAGCTGGTGTAATCCTTCCTACAAAGAAGTAAGGTATTGATGGCCTTACATTAACCTGATGGTCACAGACACCTCCCGGGCAGGTGCAAGCTGGGGAGTGATGGGGAAAGAGGAATTTAACTGTGACCATTTAATTTGTTCCCAGAAAAAAAAAATGTAGTTGTGCCTCAGTGTTTCCTCCCAGGGCTCTCAGTGGACCTACTTTCCTGTCATCCCTTTCATGCACACATGTAATAATTGCTGTGGACTGTTTCCCAACTTCAGAGCGGAAGTCATAGCCCTAATATTTCTGAGTGTGACTGTAGTGGAAAATAAATCTTTTAAAGAAGTGATTAAGCTTAAATGAGGCCCTTAGGATAGGCTCTAATCCAAGGTGACTGGAGTCCTCAGAAGACATTTGGATACAAGAGACACTAGGAGTGTGTGTATAGAGAGGTATCCTCTTGAAGAACCAGTCAGAGGGCTGCTGGAAACCAAGGGAAGAAGCTGCAGACTGAAACCAATCCCTGATTTCTGAAAGCTTTTCCTCAGAGATTAGGCATGGGTAAGGATACCTACTTCTGTTCAACACAGTACTACAGTTTTCAGCAAGATAACTAGACAAAAACAAACAAATAAGCAAACCAAAAACCAAAACAGATTTAAGGTGAAAAGGAAGAAATAAAATTATCTTTGGGAAACCAGGCATGGGGGTGCACGCCTTTAATCCCAGCACTTGGGAGGCAGAGGCAGGCGGATTGATGTGAGTTCAAAGCCAGCCTTGTCTACAAAGTGAGTCCAGGACAGCCAAGGCTAACACAGAGAAATTCTGTCTCAAAAAACAGAAACAAAAAGAAACAAACAAAAAATTAGGGGATGAGCCAGGCGGTGGTGGCGCACTCCTTTAATCCCAACACTCGGGAGGCAGAGGCAGGCAGATTGCTGTGAGTTCGAGGCCAGCCTGGTCTACAAAGTGAGTCCAGGACAGCCAAGGCTACACAGAGAAACCTTGTCTCGAAAAACTTAAAAAAAAAAAATTAGGGGATGATCCTATCTCAAATTTACAGAAATTCTAATGACCACACATATAAGCATAAACAAATAAACACAGACATAAACACATATGCACACACACTCACATAAAAACACACATACGGGATGGAGAGATGGCTCAGAGGTTAAGAGCACTGTCTGCTCTTCCAGAGGTCCTGAGTTCTGAGTTCAATTCCTAGCAACCACATGGTGGCTACCTGTTCTGGACACACTTTGTAGACCAGGCTGGCCTTGAACACACAAAGATCTGCCTGCCTCTCCAAGTTCTTATATACTGATGAGGAATCATCTGGAAAGGGAAAAAAGCACTGTTGACAATAGCACTAATATAGAAAACGCTTACTTTAAGGAAATGAAAGACACAGACAGCGAAAACTACAAAACACAGCTGAAGGGGAGTTAAGCTGTAAACAGACAAAACAAGCCTGTGTTTGTGGACTGAGTCCCAACATTGTCATGATGTCAGCACTCCAAATGGTCACAGATTCTGTGCTGTTTCTAGCAAACTACCAATAACAAGTGTTTCATATGTAAAAACTCTTCCTAAAGTTTATCTGAAACTAGTCACTGATAGAGAACAGAGGAGCACATCGGAAGGACTCAAGCTTACTGATGTCATAAGTTACCACAAAGCTACAGCAATCACAACACATGATGTCCGCACAAGGCCATACAAACCATGAGGTAGAGCTGAGAGCCTACCGATCCTTGCGTATTTGGCCAAAGCTTTTTTTGGACTAAGTGCCCACCACTTAAATGAGGGAAATAACTGTGTTTTCAGCAAACAGTGTTGGAAAAACTAGACGTAAACATGCAGAAGAGTGAAGCCACATCCTTAGCTAACACTATGCACAAGCATTTCCTTTAAGTGTGGCTAAAATGTAGCTCAAAGACAGCCTAGCATGTGCAAGGGTCTCCGAGAAATCCCCATGACTGCAAAAACACTCATGACACTGGGTGAGAGGTGGGTGTGACCCCAGAGCACAGGCGGCTTCATTGAAACGGAAGTTATTTGTGAAAACAGTATCCACAGAGTAAGAGCCAACCTATGTAGTGAGGGAAAACACTAAAAAAAATCACACTTACTAAGAGATTGTTATCCAGAGGCATAGAGACTACTTGAAACTGACAACAGCAAACAACCTGGTTAAAAGGAGGCGAGGATGTAGCTCAGTTGGAGGATGGCTTGCTCAGCAGCCACAAACCCCTGGACACACTCCAAAGGCCACATCAGGCCAGCCACAGCACTGCCTGCCTGTGATCCTTGCACTTGGGAGGTAAGGGAAGAGGATCAGGAGTTCAATTCCATCATCAATTTGAGGCCAGCCTGGGATGTATGAGATTCTGTCTCAGTAAAACAAAGAAGGAAAGGAGGCAATGCTCTGAGTTGGAGATTGCTGTTTCCTCCAATACTCCCCACAGGCAACACTGAGTGTTGGAAGCTTTAAGAGATGGCAAGGCTCTGCCGTCATGAATGGAATAATGCATTCATGCGATTAGAGCAATCAATTATTGGATTATTTGAGAATGGACCCACTATGAAAGTCGATTTGGTTAGGTTTCTTGCCGTATAATGTCCTGTGCCAACTCAGGGATTCAAGTCAGAAGGCCATCAACCTTGAATTAGAACCATGAGCCCAAATAAACCTTTTTTTTTTCCCTTTATAATATATCCAGCATATGGTACCATGTTATTGGCAAAAAAGAAAAAGAAAAAAAGAAACAGAAGGAAAATTGCCCAGTTCATCCTGTGGTTCTAGCAAGCGCGGTAAACGACACGACAAGACAAGAAAACTAATTACCACCCTTGTAAATACCTACATGGGCATCTTCAAGCAAAATGCTTAAAAGCTGAATCCTACAAAGTAAATACACTATGGCTAAGTGGAGGAGATCTTGAGAATGAAAAGCTGGCTTAACACTACAGAAGAAAACATTGTGGTCTCAGTTTTCTTTGTGGCTGAATAAAATTTCATTGTACACACAAACCACATTTTCTGTATCCATCCATCTGTTTATGGGCATCTAGTCTGGTTTCATGTTTTAGCTTTGTGAGCAGTACAGCTCCTATCATGAATGTGCAAGGATTCCTGAGATGTGTTGCTTAGAGTCCTTCCAGTATACTTCAGAGGTCTGTGCATACATACATACATAATACATACATATATTAACATATATGGTAGTTCTATTTTCAACTCATGAGAGAACTTCTGTACTGATTTCCACAGTGGTTGCATTTGTTCCCGTTCCATTAGCAGTGGCTAAGTATTTCTCTTTCCCTGTATCTTCACCAGGACTTGTTGTTAGTTGTTTTCTTTTTTTTTTTTTTTTTTTTTTTGTTTTGTTTTTCGAGACAGGGTCTCTCTGTGTAGCCTTGGCTGTCCTGGACTCACTTTGTAGACCAGGCTGGCCTCGAACTCACAGCGATCCGCCTGCCTCTGCCTCCCGAGTGCTGGGATTACAGGCGTGTGCCACCACGCCCGGCTTAGTTGTTTTCTTGATAAATGCCATTCTGACTGGGGTGAGATGGACTCTCAAGACAGCTTTCATTCGCATTTCCTGATAGCAAAACATGTTGAACACCTTTTTCTTCCCTCAAGCATTTATCAGACATTTTGTTTTGCTTCTTTTGATATTTTTCTAGTTCATTAGCCCATTTTTTTTTTGATAGGAAGCATTTTTCAATGTTTGATGTTTGCAGTTTTAAATACACATATTCTAAATATTATACTCCAGTCTTCTCCCATTTTGTAGGCTGCTTTTCTTTTGTTGACTCTTTCCTTTGCTGTGAAGAAAACATGGAAAAGATTTGGAAATCACTGTATTAAGTGAAATAAGCCAGACTGAGAAAGACAAATACTATATATTTTCTCTCACATGCAAGATTTAGTTTCCGTGTGTGTGTGTGTGTGTGTGTGTGTGTGTGTGTGTGTGTGTGTTGGGTGTAGGTCATGAAACTAGAAAAGGGACCATGAAAAGGGAAGAAGAGATCTTAAGAGGACAGAGGGAAAAGACAGAGATGGTAATGGTATACTTGTAACATAAAAATCAAAGGGTGGGGCATACTTGGGGCAAGGGCAGCAACAGGAGGGTGACACTGTGGCAAGAGATGAGTTAGGCCAAAGTGATTCTGAGCTTAGCCTGGGCACACGATGAGTTCTAGATCTCTGAGGAACTGTGTATCTGGCAAGGATCCTATGTTGAGCTTGGGTCTTGTGGCCTATATGCAACGTTAGTAAAACTCATCAGTTAACGATTACATATTTCCCAGTATTGTGAACAGAAATGTGTTCATAATACTGAATACAGTCACTTGTGGACCTGTGTGGAGGGACATATACCACAAGGCAGCACTCTGGTTTCTCGATGTGGACTGTTCAGTGACGCACATACACACTCTTTCACATCTTGTGCTTTTCGTTGGTGACTTTGACATTTAAAATGCACCCAGCACAATGAGGAAGTGCTATCCAGCGTTCCTAAGTGCAAGAAAGCCGTGATGTGCATTATGTTAAAAAAAAATCTGTGTTTATAACTTCATCCATAAAGTTATAGTGCTATTAGCCATGAGTTCAGTCTCAATGATTTATGAAACATCATGGTTTGGTTTGGTTTGGTTTTCATTTTTTTTCATGGTTGGTTTTAACGTCAACTTCCCACAAATTAGAATCACCTGAGTGGGAAGCCTCATGTAAAGTGTTGTCCGGATCACCTTGATTAGCATGGGAAGGCCCACCCTTATTGTGAGTGGCTCCTTTTGGGAGCAGTCCAGGTAGAAAGGGTGTTCCAGAATTAAGTTTACCTTGTTTTCAGCTGGCCTGGCCTCCTCGTTGTCCTGCCGATTTGCCCTGCCCATGTGGCTGTTGCCAGCGAGTCTCTTACTGAGAACAGAACCAGCATTTACAAACTTTCACTGTGGACTTGGGAGCAGGGGTTCTCCAGGAACCTTCTGGGATTTTGGCATCAGATTAGGACTATGTGGGCACTTCACCTTGTGGGCTGAGTGACTGCTGGTTGTTGTTCCTTCTGTGAGAGACAGTTATTCTGGGACTAATCTTGACGGTTGACTAACTACAAGGGCTAAGTATTGGCTATCATTGCTATTTTAAAGCTAGCTTAATAAATTCTGAAATATATGTATACATGTACACACACACACACCACACACACACACACACACACACCACACACACACACACCTTCTTGGTTCTGTTCCTCTAGAGAATGCTGACTAAAACACTAAAGCTATATTAATAAGTAGTCTCTAAACAGAAATGCACTTAAACAAATGTATAGATTTATTAAATGATAAAAATGTGACCATAGGTTCAAAGGAACAAAATCCTATATTTACTCGAAAAGCAGCTCAGTAGCCAGTCACTTCATAGGACATAACTCTGTAACAAAATATATATTATCTGTCTTCTATCATCTGTCAATTAATCAACTATCACGTATCAATCAATCATCTGTCTATCAATCTGTCACTTACATCTATCTATCTATCTATCTATCTATCTATCTATCTATCTATATCAGTCATCATCTCCAAATAGAAAATATGTAATAAATTTGAAGGCACATTTCACTTTTAAGAAGATATAAAAATGGTCTGTGTTCAAGTGTTAGTTGCTTGCCCCCCTGGATCCTTGTTGTCCTATGGGCAGATTCCCTTGTATTCAGGATGATGTGTGAACCTTGCCTCCCAAATTGTCCCTGATTAAATAATAAAAGTGGCTGATAGCCTATAACTGAGCAGGAAGTAGAAGGCAGGACTTCCTGCTACAGGGAAAGGAACTCTGGGAAGAGGAAAGAGGAAGGTCCCTTTTTGCCAGGAGACACAGAGGGAGACAGATGTGATTGTGGGTCTGGGAGGATAGCTGACCATGTGGCTGCATGGGGAAAGGTGGACAGATTAATTTAGAAGAGCTAGTTGAGAGTCTGCCCAGCTAAGGCCTAAGCTTTGAAATATTTAAAAGGTTTTAGTGTCTTTATTTTTATGGCCTAAAAGCCTCCCTGAGGTTTAGCTCTTTCTTCACCAGGAGATAGGCCACCAATCTCTAACAATTGGCACCTCTCACTGGGCACCAATATGTAGAGATAGGTTTATTAATTTATAATATTAATCTATATAATTATTACAGTGGTTATAATTATCTCACTATCATACCCACACAGATACCTGATAGATATTAATATGCCTTATTTCACTTGCGGCCTGGCAGGCATTAACTCCCTAAACCACCTTGTTACCTCCCAACTCCACATCCCATGCAATTGCTTTAATCATTCCTATCTGGGCTACTTCCTATCCATGCTTCCATAAATACTTGCTCCAACACCAATCATCAGAGTAAACTCCTCGGGGCCCACAGGGTTCTTTTCTCTTTTCTTTTTTTCTGTTTACTCCAACTTTATTGATTTATTTTTAATTCATTCATGATGAATAAATGAATGTCCAGGACCACACGGTTCTTCTTCCCCTATTCCATGGTGACTGACTCTCCTCCCTTCTCTCCTGTTTTCCCCATTCCCGTGACCCTCTTCTCTCCTCCTCCAAGCCCTCGACCCTTGGCCATGCCCACCCCACCTTGCCCTGCCCAGGTTGTAGGCCTTTTATTTAGTCCAACAGGGATTATTTGGAGGCAAAGTTACACAGCAGCGTTTGAGGTATGTGAGTGACTGATCATAGAAGACAGCAAGAAGGTTTTGGGGAGCAAAATAACTAACATTAGAATACAAAGCACCAGACCGTGCTGTAACAATAGTCACTAGAGCTGAGAGTCAGTTCAGTAAAGTGCTTGCCTTGCAAGTATGAGGGCCTGAGCTTGATCCCCAGAACTCACATTTAACAACGCAGAATTGCATGTAGTGTCATGTGTGTACAATCATGATGTTGAGAAGGCAGAGACAGACAGACCCATGGGGCTTGCTGGGCAACCAGCTCTGCCTGCTTGTTAGCTTTCAAACCCGTGATAGACCCTATCTCAAAGGGAAGGTAAATATAACTTGAGGAACAACACCTGGAGTTGTCCTCCGGTTTCCACACACATGAGCACATATGAGCACACATGCACACCAAATATACATGCACATCTGTACATACAGGGACACACACATATGCATACACAAAAGATCAATAATAGCAAAGGAAATCAATCATCAGTGTTAACAGTCACTGACAAAAACATGTTAAAATCTCAATAGGATACCACATTGCAGATATGAAAAAGGATAACACTTGAAAATATTGACAACAAATGTCGGTGAGGACATGGAGAAACTGGAATGCTCATACATTTCTGGTGGGAACCATTTTGGTGGTTTCCTATGAATCTAAATATGACCCAGCCATTTGACAGCCAGACACCCAAGAATAAAGAAAACACCCCTCTTTCCGACAACGGAGTTTTTGTTCTTGTCAGCAGCTTTCTTCAGAATAGTTGAGATGCACTAACTCCAGTCCATTGAGAGATAAACAGATCACCAAGGCATATGTATACAACAGGAGCCTGGGCAACAAAAGGGAGAGGAACGAACTGGGGTCTGAGAGATGGTTCTTGTGGGAGGCCCTGGATTTGACTCCAGGCACCCAGATTTTGGCTTTCAGTGGTCTGTCACTCCAGTCTCAGGGGAGCCAAAGCCCTCTTCTGACCTCTGCAGCAGGCACCAGGCACACATTTGATACCCAGGGATGCATGTGGGCAAAACGCCAGACACATAAAATAAAAAAGGACAATGTGAACTGTGGACATCTCCAAATGTACCATCCCATGCAACAAGATGAGAGACTTTCTTGCAAAAAACATTTTTCAAGGGTCTCCAGCTAAACTGTGAGAGTCCTTGGGGGCAGTAGACCCTTTAAACCATGAAGGGAACCAGGGCAGGTAAGCCTGGGATCCAGCCTGGCCGGGGGCCCAGAGTGAGGGGTAGACACAAAGCATCCTTGGTCTGTGTGACTCTTCTGCCTCTGTGGATTGTTCTGGGCCAAATCTCAAGCCCTTGGCAGAGGAGTGGGGGTTGCTAGGTAAGATTCATGCCCAATAAACCCTCCTCTTCATCTGCACATTGAAGACAGCAGTGTACACAGTGGGGTTATCACCAGGTGACAACAGAGAAGGCAGGGAACATTCTTAACTCCCGCCTTATGAACAATGCTGTGGGAACCTCCCCATTCAAACACGAGGAGACCACATCCTGCTAGGGCAGGAAGGGTCTGAACTGACCAATGGCCAGCTCTCTCTGCCCACCCAGATTTCCGCTTCCCCACACCTTGTAGTGAAGACAGGCCAGGACCCTGACCCTTTCTGTTACAGAAAAGGGCTTTGTCAGAGTGTGGCAGAGTACCCTGTGAGAGACCACTCCCCTCCCCGACTCAGAGCTGGCACACTTAGCCTGCAAGCACATTGTGCTCAACTCAGAGAAGTTGGGTAAAGGGCAGGGCGGGTCGTGTCACAGCATCAGACCAGGGCTAGCATGGCTGAGCATGCAGTCCTGTCTTTATTTGTCCCGGGTGGGGTGCTGGCTGAGACGGGAGGCCCCAATCCTAATTTTAGATGTGAGAAATCTGTGGAAATATGCTGCCTGTCCACCTGTACCCTTCTCACAGACTAGTTCCTCCCTGCTCTGGGCAGGGGAGTGAGTCATAGGAATGGCCCTTGAGCTGATTCATTTTCTCCTATGCCTGCCGCAACCAGTCCTTGGACCTGGTAGATCCCTCAGTCCTTCCAGCCCCATTTGGTGCTACTGGGAGTAGCAAGCTACTGCCCCAGGTGGCCAGAGGGTTTTGGTAGGAGCAGCGTCTTTTCCAGAGGGCTGATTCGGTTGTGCGAGGTGGAACTATAGTACATAATATGGTTTTCTGAGACAAGAGGCTATGGTTATATGGCAGGATATTAAGAACATGGCTACCGGGTGGGGCATGCCTGTAATCCCAGCACTTGGGGGGCAGAGGCAGGCAGATTGATGTGAGTTCGAGCCCGGCCTGGTCTAGAAAGTGAGTCCAGGACAGCCAGGGCTGTTCCACAGAGAAACCTTGCCTCACAAACCAAACAAATAAACCAACAAACAACATGGCTACCAAGGCAAATAATTATCATATGTCCAGCTGGAAACTTCCAGACTTTTTCCTTCATATTTTGCATCAAATATGTACTGAGCCTTCCTTGGTCTCTTGGGTCTTAGCTGAACGAAGTGCTCAAATCCTCCTGACACCTCATGGGGCAGAACTGATATTCCAACTCTGCAGACAGGGACCTGAGGTGAGAGGGAGTCCACATTCTTGGGCCGGCACAGGACTCACCCTCTTAGCCACGTCCCTTCACTGGCTTTCTGTGTCACAAATTCTAGTCACATCTATTCAGCCTCTTGTGGAGCCTGCCTGGCATGCCTGCCCTGGCCTGGTGGGCAGCCTACAGGATCTGCTTCTTGGTAGAGACAAGCTTTATTTTTCCCTGAAGTAATTCAGGCCCCTAGAAGCTCCTGAGACTCCACAACCAAGAGAGGGGTCTAGTTCTCTTATCTGAGACTTTCTTACTAGGGGGGCTGGATTCTTGTTTACTTGATGGCCCTCATATACCTCCTCTATGAGGGCCATAGGAAAAATCTATCATAGGTGTGATGCATCTGGGGCCCTAGCTTCCAGAAAAACGGGGACCCTCTCGTGATGAGACATTAGGCATGACAGATCACTGTCTTGGGAAAGCCTTCTTGTGGTGTGACCACAGACAAGTCATTTGATCTCTGTATGCCTCTGATTTCTTATCTGAATGATATGGATCTTGACTGTCTCCCAAAAGCCACATGTCAAAGGTTTGGTCAGCAGCCTCTTGTGTGTGGGGAGGTAGCAGAGGCTTCTGGAGGTGGAGCCAAGTGGAAAGAAGGCACTGAGACTATCCTGCCATGTGTTGGAGCCATCATGTACTGTGCCACCATAGCCCCAAGAAACAGAGCCAAAAGGCCATCGTGCACTGACAAGACAAACCTTCTCCTTCATGCAGTTGACTGTCTTGGGTATTTTATTACAGTAACAGAAAGGACACAAGCCAGTGTGCCTGCAATTGAGACCAAGTGTAGAAGTAAAAGGCTCCCAGCATCCTTGGCATCCCCCAAGCATGAGCAGTTGTTCCTGTTTGGGCATCTGTGCACAAATCAGACCTCTCTGTGGTCCTCCAGTGAGCCTGGCACTGTGCGTATACCCAGTTACCTACCTATGACAGAGGAGAGAGGGCCCAGCTGGGAGCCCCGGTGTCTGCCTCCAGCACCCCGGCTCTTATTCACCATCACTGTGTGTGGTGGACACGGAACAAAGGCCACTGCACAGGGTAGACACAGAACAAAGGCCACTAGACTGTACACTTTAAATCTGTTTTTTCAAATTGTGCTATTTTCAACATTCTGGGCAGATGCCCACGTGTGCAGGGAGACTTAGGCCAGAGGCGCTTTGTCTCTTTGAAAGACCTCCATTGTGACCCTACAGTGGCCCCAATTGATTCTGGGAACAACAAGCCCTTGTGTAGCCCTGAAGGCATGCTTGCTTCAGCCCACGGCTGGCAGTGTGAACCCTTTGCTGTCTCTTTAAGGCCCGTGCGGGGAGGACCTCAACCCTCCCACTGGGGTTGCTGTGCAAAGGCAGGCTGATTCCTGAGAGGTGCCCAAACTCAGCTCCTATGAAGTGGTCCCTGACAGGCTGGTCTGATTGGGCCTACTATGTGCAGAATGAGATGTCAGAGGTTGGCCTCCAGGGGAAAGGGACTATATGTGATGAAGCGCCTCTTACATACCCTGCCCCCCATCAGGGAAGTTCACCAGAAAGAGAAACAAAGGCAGAGAAGTCACAGGTGGAACACCAATGTCCCAGATGGATTTGGCACATGTTGCCTTTTGCTGTGGGCCTGGCTCTGGTGTCCAACCGTCCCCATATTGGCCATTCCTAGTCACCAGCCCTGTAGAGTTGTCTCTGGGGCTACCAAAGGCAAGAGGGGGGAGGGAGGGAACTAACTCATCACCTCAAACTCAAGTCCAGGTCATGCCAGAGAATTTCACAGAGCTGCCTCCAAATGTCCAAGTGTATCCCGGAGGCCCCTGCCAATTTGCATGTGGCCACCACAGAGTGTCATTTCTTGAGATTCTGGACAGCAGACTGCATGGAGATAAGTTGGCTGAAGCTGCCCAGAGCCGGACCCTGCTCACTCATGCAGTTCTATTTATGGGTCTTTTTGGTACCTGCCAAACACTGAGTGTTCCTGTGAGCTCATGGGGCCAACCAGGGGAGGAGAAAGAGGCTGAGCAGTGGTCCCTCAGCCTAGCTAGGGCTCTCTCCGTGGCCTCTCACTTGAGGTGGAGGGGAGTGGCCCTTCTTTCAGCTGGGCCCACATTTGGTCCATAACCCACTGGGGACTCTGGCTTGGTGTCATCTGTCAATTGGCTCCTTCTTAATCTTTCCTAAGGGCCACAGGAGGAGATTTTGTTTAATCTTTGTGATGGTGGAGTGTTTTTAAAATTACGTGTGTGTGTGTGTGTGTGTGTGTGTGTGTGTGTGTGTGTGTGTGTG
>OU015742.1:21217834-21229732 GCA_907169655.1 Acomys percivali | reverse complement strand
CTGTGTCTGTGTCTGTGTCTGTGTCTGTGTCTGTGTCTGTGTCTGTGTCTGTGTCTGTGTCTGTGTCTGTCTGTCTGTCTGTGTCTCTCTCTTTCTCTCTCTCTCTGTAGCAGTGCTGGGGAGTGAATTCAAGGCCTTGCATGATCCAGACAAATGCTCTAATACTGACATATATCTTAAGGCTTATGTCCTGGTTCTTTAAAAACTAGTTTATTGAAAATAAAATATCTGTGTTTGTGTAAGTGGGTATGTGCATGTGAGTGCAGTGCCCATGGAAGCCAGAAGATGGCGCTGAATCCTCTGGACCTTGGGTTGTAGGTAGTTGTGGCCTAAGATGTCCACACTGGGAATGGAGCTCTGTGGGCCCAGTACTCTTTCTCAGCTGCTGGGCCACCTCTCTGGCCCCATGGATCTTATTTCTTAATTATAGGAGGATTCATCGTCTGAAAATGCATCATTACATCTGCTTGAACCTGTGTCCTTATCTGGATGAATACTGCTTTTTGATATAAAGTCAGAGAGAGAGGTTGGAAAGTCTGGATATGATAGAGCAGGTAGCTTTCTACCTGCTCAACAGGCAGGGATTTCAATTCAATCCACCTGTTTTTCTCTATCATGTACTGAGCCGAACCACTTCTAATCTACACTACACTGTTGTCCTAAATACTTTTAGAGGGATTATTGTCAAGTACTTTGGTGTCTGTGAACTCAGAAGGCTTCTGGGTTGGCAAGGGGGAGGTCTGAGGTGCCCCTCCAGCAGTCAGATGCAACGATCCTTATAGAAGGATGCAGAGAGCCTGAATCACCAACCTCAAAGAGGAAGAAGGCACAAGCCAGATGCTGCCTGGCTATGCTGCTGTTCAGAAACTCCACATCGGGAAGTGTTCTATAGCATAGGACACCATTGAAGAGGGTAGAGCCAAGAACTCAAGGTGGCCGGGTTCATGGGAGTTGCTTAAGGGGACACGCGGCTTCTCCAGAGTTGCAGTGTCCCATAAGGATGATGCTTTGAGGGACTTTCCCCTTAGACTGTCCAGCTAGATCCAGGAAGAAGCCTGTTGTCCAACACTCATGCCTGTAGACTGCATGCAGCCTCTGTGCCGAGCTTCCATCATCTTGTCAGCTCATTTCCACTTTGAGATTTGTATGATGTCAACTTCTAGAAAGCTGAGGAGCACTACTTTTTTATTTTTTTATTTTTGGCATGGTCTCTCTATGTAGCCTTGGCTGTTCTGGACTCACTTTATAGGCCAGGCTGGCCTCGAATTCACAGAAATCCACCTGCCTCTGCCTCTCCTAGTGCTGGGATTACAAGGGTACGCCACCACACCCAGCTCTGCTCTTATTTCTAACTTTTGTTCCTTATATTTTGATACAATCTATATTTAGAAATAAGTTTTAAATTGAGGACTCCGAGTAAGTGCTTCAGTCAATACATCCTTCCAAGGGTACCACTCAGAAAAAAAAACATCTTTCTGAAACAACATGATCTCTCACTCCTTGTCATTTAGATCTAGTCCATTAAAAAGAAAACCCATGCTGTCCTTAGCACCCTTGGTCTTGACTGCATGTCTCAGTGGACAACACTCAAGGAGGGTATGATGCCCAAGTGGCCAAACCCACTGCCTGAAAATGGTACTCAAAGCCAGCATGGGTGGCCAAGACCCTGGCTTTGACATATGCTAATCTTGGGAATGAATCCAGGCTACCTCTCCATCTGTGGGATGAGTATAACAGTAACACTGGCCTCATAGGTCTCTTGTGAGGGTCAGATATGACCACTCAGTGGCCATCACCCCTCAGATGTCTGCCCATGCACAGCCACCTGTGCCCACCGAACCTGGGAGCATGAAGCCCTGAGATACCATGACCCATCCTGTCCCTTCATAAGGGCCTCATTGCTTCACAAACAAGGGAGGAGGTCTAACTTCAGTGGGTTGGTTGGATGACCCTCCACCCGGAGCCTCTGTCTGCAGCAGGCAGTGAGAGCTGCTTGCCCTTTGTACTGCACGTGCAGGGCTGCCTTGAACTTACCACTGCAGCGATGTTTTCATGGTAATGCTTGTAGGTGATGCCATCATACATTGAGATGGTGGCCAGGGCTTCCAGAACTGAGGCACTGAGGTAAAATAGGGCAGCCACACAGTGGTAGGCTGCATCCTGTGGGTGGGAAGGGCTGGGTCAGAGACTGAGAAGGAAGAGACACCCCAACACAGACACAGAGACAAAGCCCTTGAATCACCTGCTCCCATCTTTTTCCCTGACTCCTCCCTTTGAACCACACCCATACCACCTAAGTCTACCAGCTTCTCTCAGAGGTTTTGATGGCTGAGGAATCTAATTTCCTTTCCCTGGACAGATGCCATGGTGAGTCCTTTAGTGGAAGAAGATGCTGTTTTCCCTGAGGAACTAACTACTAGGGGTAGGGGTGAGGTTTATGCAAATTACTCTTCATTGTTAACAGGATTAGACACCTCAGGGTATGTCTTTGAAGGTGTTTCCACAGAGGCTTAACTGTTGTTGGTGTCATCATTGTCATCGATGACTCAGGCTGAATATGAACATGCTACCATCCCATAGGCTGGGGTGCCAGACTGAATGAGGAAGAGAGAGCTAGCTGTGTCCATCCTTTCTTCTGCAGCGAACCCTTCCCTACCATGATGACTGAACCCACAAACTGTGACCCGCCCCCAACGAGCCCTTCTGTAAACTGCACTATGTCAGGTACCTCACCATAGCCACAAGAAGCACAACAAATGCAGGGTAGCAGGTGCAAAGAAGCTGGTTCTGGACCCCAAGATCAATTACACATGGTTACAGTCCCAGCTTGGATGTAGGCTCTTTGTCTAGTCCCGTCAGGGGAGAGAGAAGCCTGGGTCATTTTTTCCATTGTTTTTCTTTTGTTGTGTTGGTCCTATTTATTTATTTTGGCTTCCGGTCTATTTCAAAGCAAAAAAAAAAAAAAAAAAAAGAACCAAAACAAAGCTCTGTGTGGTTGTGATTTAGAAGGGATTTCAAAAATTCATGTAGAAAGGCCATGGCGAAGTAGAAGCCTAGCCAAGTGGCCTGAACCTTTCTTAGTTAATAATAAGCAAGTCCCCTTATGTTTATTTGAGGCCTGTCTCTGGGGCCTCAAAGCAGAACTTACTACAAAAGAAAGAACATAGGCCATTTTTAGTGCCCAAGTCTTCAGGAAAGCATGCGTAGACAGGGGTCGCCACGGAGCCAGGCAGAAAAGCATGGTCTGGCCACCATGGAGCGATCAGCTTAGGTCCAGCCTTTGGGACTCTGCTTCTTCAGGTGACAATAGCCCTCCTGGGTTCTGGGAATGCTTGGAAAGGCAATTGGAGGGGCTGGAGAGATGGCTCTGTGGTTAAGAGCACTCACTGCTCTTCCAAAGGTCCTGAGTTCAATTCCCAGCACCCACATGGCAGCTCACAACTGTTTGTTTGATGCTGTCTTCTAATGTGCAGGGGTACATGCATACAAAGTACCCACATACATAAAATACATAAATAAATAAATCTTTTTAAAAAAGGAAAGGCAATTGTAGATAAGAGAGAAAGCATCCAGGAGAATCTGCAGCAAACACACAGGTCCTGCCTCTTCTTTCTGACCTCCTCAATGCAGGATTCCTTTACTGCTACAAAGAGACTGAACCAAGGCCGAGACAACTCAGCTTTGGATTGTGCAGGAAAATGTTTCCAGGGAACCCCCATGCAGGCTTGGAAAAGCAGTCTTCTGGGGATGGGGGTTCCAACACCACCCTCCTCCCTATCCACACACACGTTCCGCGGGCCAACACTCACCAGTGTGATCCAGGAAGTCTCACCACCGTGAGTACCAATGACGTACATGATCATCAGGGACGTGGTGGCCACGAAGCAGAACACAGACACGAACATCACCCAGCCCTGAATCAGGGGAAAGGGCACCAGGGAGGAGGCGATCAGGATCCATACCAGGCCCCCAAAGATCTGCAGGGAGGAGACAGAAAGTATTGCAACAGCACAGAGGCACAGCTCTCCAAGGGATCCACCCCCAGCTCCCAGCCCTAGCTGTAGTCGTAGCTCAGGGATCCTGTGGTTGCAGATACACAGAAAGGGAACAAAGAGTGGACATGAGGCTAGCAAAAACATCTCTTTTATCCTCCAATGTCACAGTGCAGAACTCCAGTGTCACCTGCTGCTTAACTTTGTTTCAATTTTTAAGTATAATTTTCATTTTTTTAATTTAATAAACATTGTATCACACACACACACATTACCTTAAACGCTTCACAAGTATTAACTGAGATTGTAGCAATGAAGAGGGTTTTTTTTTTTTTTTCTAGGTTATCAACAGGTAAACTTTCTAGCTACATATTTTATTGGCATTTTTATCCCCAGATTCGATGTCTTAGATTCTCCAAGTATAGAAAGTTCTCTGACTGTTGATGTTGAAACTGGAGTGGAAAGATCACAGGCTCCTTGTACTCTCAGACTGCTAGAGGTAAAAGGCACTTTGTCTGATCAGGTGGTTTTGGGAGTGAAGTTGGCCTTGATCACAGAAGCTGGCTCCCTGAAGGGTACCAGGAGAACCCATCCCCCACCTCCCACTCAGCCATCTTCCATAAAGCCATCCTTCATCCAGGCTAGCTAAATGACTCTGTCAACCATCACAGAAGAGCTTAGGTTGCCTGTATATGTGCAAACACTACTCTGCGGCATCTTTGTGGGATCCTGTGAGCCCAAAGTGCTTATGGGTGCCTCACAGGCGTGGCCTTGAAGAAAATTAGGTTCCAATGCAAATCTCTTTCTGTCCAATCCTTTCTCCTGACTCCTGCCAAAGGGCTGAGTGGATGGGACATTCAGAACTCCTCAGCACAGCCAGCAAAAGTGGACTAGGTGACCTGTGTTTTACGCTTACTGTGGCTATATCATTTCTTTTAAGGCAAACTGTAAAGTGATTAAGTTAAGCTAGTATGCATGGGCACCACCAATGGTAGACTTTGAAGTGGATTTCAGGTCTGCAGAAATATGGCTTATATTGTATGCACCTTAAATCATCCCTTTCAACTCTGTTCTCCTCAATGGGGCCACACACAGGAATTGTGATCAGAAGTCAAGGGCGGGGCAACAGGCAAGTCAGAGTGAAATCACACAGGGCTGCCAAGGTCTTCCTAGATGCCAGCTCTGAGCTGGCACTGAGCTCCTGGCGGATGCCTGGCTGATTCAGGCTGCTTGAGTGAGGGCTTTCATCACTCTGCTGGAGACTGAGCTCTGGTTTCCGCTCCCTGTGCCTGGATGTGGAAACACGCACGCACGCATGGACACACACACATGCATGCACACACACACGAGCATGAGCGCACACACATGCACATACACATACATGCACACACGCATGCACATACATGCACACCCACACTCACAGAGAAAGAGCAATACAAAGATAAAAAGAGAGATTGATGGATTCTTGGAGTCCAGTCGGTCGCCCTTGTCCACAATTGTCCAGAGAATAAAACCCATTCTGTACCCTGACAGATCCCTCTCCAGCCCCTGACAGTTCTCAGGACCTGCCTCTGGGTATGTCACCTAGTAAACTGGCACTTTTGAAAATTAGGTGTCTCCTCTACCCTTTGAAATGTGTAAACAGTAAGTTTCACAGGGAGGTACTGGAAAAATGTCTTCCTTCCCTCCCTCCCTCCGTCCCTCTTTCTTTCTTTCTTTCTTTCTTTCTTTCTTTCTTTCTTTCTTTCTTTTTCTCTGCTCCATTTTTGAGACTGTATCTCTCACTGTAGCCCAGGCTAGCCTGGAACTATGTAACTTCAGTTGGCTTCTAACTCATGTCAACCATCCTGTCTCCACTCCCTGAGTGCTGGGACGACAGGCCCCTGAGCCATCAACCCCAGCTCTCTGTATAACATCGTTGATGAGATGTAACTCATACATGAACTCAGGAAAGTTCAGAAAATCTACACTTCAATGGGAGTTTAATAGATTCATACATTCAAACTACCATCACTGGTGCCAACTTTAGATTACTTTCATAAACTCAAAACTCTACAATCAGTAGCCATTTATCATTATACTTAGCATCATGACTTCTGGGTGAATACTTCTCTTCCAGGGAATCCCTAGAAAACAGCTGTATTAACACAGTCCCTGTGTTAGTATCAGGGTGTGAGGTATCAGAGCCATTGGCTCCTAGGACGAGTGGTCCTGATGGCATCTGTAAACTTATCAACCACCACCAGGATTCACTGAACACCTAAGGACATTCTTCCCTCTGCTCCCTGTTTTTGTTACCCTTTAGATTGGGGGCCGGTAATTTTGAAGACATCATTACAAGATCTGGCTTCTGCCTTCCTGTCTGGCAACAAATAGGTTTTCCCTGGGCCCCTCGCTGCACAGCCTAACAGGAACAGAGAATGGAAGGCAGGGCTGTTTTGTCCCAGGATGGGGTGGGGGGGAAGGGTGAGAGTAGGGAGGAATCTGCAGCATGAGAGAGAGGGGCGGGTGCCTAAGAAGCCTCCCAGGTCCAGGAGAGAGTGTATCCCAGGCAGTGTCTATGAAACTTGGCTTCATCCGGGACTTTGAATTTGGAGAGTGGCCCTTTGCTCACGTCAGTTTCAGAGCAGCGACTCCTCACTGACAGCTGTGGCAGAGTGAAAGCTTCCACATCCGTGGATTTAACCAATTGTAGATTTTTAAATGTTTGGGAAATCCAGCCATGGTGGTAGATACCTGAAAGCCCAGCACTCAGAAGGCTTAGGGAGGCTTCTGTGAGTTTAGAGGCCAGACTGGACTACAGAGTAAGACCCTGACTCACAATTTATAATTAAAAAAATTTTTGGTGGAGGGGGGTGGAAAGACCCTGCATCTGAACTGGACATAGTTTAGATTAGTTTTTTCCTAGCTTAAATAAAGGCTGATAGCTAGCTCTGAGCAGGTGAGGTGGGTAGCCTGGAGCATGGCTTCCACAGTGTCTTAAAGGGAGAGGTGGACTTAGCTGGTTACGGTGGACATGAGGCCAGGATATGCTGAGAGAGACTACACAACATGAGAGAATGCTGCAGCAGTTTTTCAGGGCTCCAGAGGGTGGGGAAGCCAGGAACCCTATGGGAGCAGGGGTGGCAGAAGCTGGGCTGGAGGGAGGGTGAGCCACGGGGAGCTGAGAGTCATGAATCACAGGGACCCAAGCCTGTTTGCACCCCACTCCACCTTGAGGTTGTACAGAGGACAAACAGAGAGAGCAGGTAGGGCACCCACACCCGGGAGATAAGACACTCCCGGGCAGTGAGCAATCCTCTCAGGCCTGGCTTCAGGACCCTACTGGCCAAATATTTGTCAAGAACATGAGGGTAGGTGAGGGTTCAAAAGTGTTTCCCTTTGTAACGAAAACTCTAGGTATCTTTCAGCTTTCAGGTTTCTAACACACAGAGGTGATTATTAAAAAAACAAAAACAAAAAAACAAAACAAAACAAAACATTATACAATGAGGTAGAGGTGTGATCCAGGGGTCCATCCCCCACCCCACCTCGATTCCATCAGCAGAGACAGCTGAGTAGCTGCCAACAGAGGTCTCAAATAAACCTCTCCAAGTTGCTGTCCTGGGAGCTACATGGATTGACCAGTCCCTCTGGGGCCCAGTGCTCTGAGATGGAAAGTCAGGGGTAGACCCTGGATTTGTACTCTAAGGTCCTAAGCGGTGACTAGGCATCAGATTAGCTGGGATACCTTAAAAAAAAAAAAAAACCAAACAACAGCATCCAGGTGCAGGCCCAGGATCAGAATCAACTGGTGAGAGGCAGAACTGTGGGGCAAGAAACAGAGGACCTAGGCCCTTTGCCAAAGGCTGGGGACATGTTTTCATAACATGGGGCTTAAGGTGGTATTCTGCTTGCTCCTGACAACGCAGAAGATACAGTGCAGTGTCCCACAGGGTTTCCAGCAGCGACAACCCCCATCTTGCTCCTGTCTGGCCTCTTGATGCAAAAATACCACTGGGGACTTTCTTTTTTTCTGCCTTCATGTTTCCATCCTTGTCTTGCTTTGTGGACGAGACCAGCTTACTGTTGGCTGTCTGTTAAACTCCAGTGTCCAGCCACTGGCTGCCAGGAGAGGTGGGCTGTGCCTATGTAAGAATATTGGGCTGGCCAGGCATGGTGCCTTTAATCCCAGCACTTGGGAGGCAGAGACAGGTGGATCGCTGTGACTTCGAGGCCAGCCTGGTCTACAAAGTGAGTCCAGGACAGCCAAGGCTACACAGAGAAAACCTGTCTTGAAAAACCAAAAACCAACCAAACAAACAAAAAAAGAAGGGCTGGTGAGATGGCTCAGAGGTTAAGAGCATAGCCTGCTCTTACAAAGGTCCTGAGTTCAATTCCCAGCAACCACATGGTGGCTTACAACCATCTATAATGTGTCTGGTGCCTTCTTCTGCATACTTAATAAATAAATAAATGCATCTTAAAAAAAAAAAAAAAAGAATATTGGGTTGGAAACCGCCCTGTGTTGGGTGCGAGCTGTGGGGATAATATTTCAGAAGCAGCAAAATGTTTACAAACATTTTGAAAGGGTTCGTAGCCACAGTTTAGTCAATCAAATGTGAAAAATGGTTTGTTTCCTCAGGAGATAGAGAGTCTCTGAGGGAGCTTTCCTATGAACCCCACTTTTTAATTTTATTTCTCTTTATTACTATTATGTGTGTGTGGTGGCACAGTCGGCGGCCCGAGGGAAACCTTTGGGAGTTGCCTCTCTTCTTCCATCACGGGTTCTGGAGGTTGAACTCAAGCGCTTAGGTGATAAGCGCTGTAGCCTCGGGACCAACTTCCTGGCCTCCTGCTTGGTCCTATGAGTCACCTATGGGAAGCAGACCAGAGTGGGCAAGGGGACAGACTTTAGGCTAGAATTTCAGAGTTTGAATCATAGCTTTGCCATGTATGGGCGGAGCTATCTGGTACCCAAGGGAAGCTGCTTAGCTTTTCTACCCCTTTAGCTATGAAATGGCGGTAACAATACCCATAAAGAGAGCTGGTATCGGTGGAGATCTCCTTTTTGGAATAAAGCAGTCTCACCTGTGGACACGTTAAAAATTCAAATGGCCCGTGCTTTCCGTGGGTGTTACTGCTCCCTTGCAAACTTGCTGGGAGCTAGAGTTAACTAATTAATCAATTACGATGACTTTGTTTTTGTTTTGAGACAGGTTCTTGCTAGGTAGAACCAGGCTGGCCGCCCACCCACTAGGATATAGTCAGGGATTTACTGGAGCTAGAAGTTGCCTCAAGAACTGGGTATGGCCGGGCGTGGTGGTGCACGCCTATAATCCCAGCACTCGGGAGGCAGAGGCAGGCGGATCGCTGTGAGTTCGAGGCCAGCCTGGTCTACAGAGTGAGTCTAGGACAGCCAAGGCTAACACAGAGAGACCCTGACTCAAAAAAAAGAAAAAAAAAAAAACAAGAACTGGGTATGTAGCTCAGTTGATAGAGGGCCCACTTAGCATGTATGACGTCCTGGGTTCCAGCCCTAGCCCCTCGTGAACCATGCCTGGTGGCACACACCTACAATCCCAGAACAGCAGAGGCAGAGGCAGGAGGATCATCAGGAGTTTAGGGTCTTCCTTAGTTACATAGCAGTTGTAAGCTGGCCTGTGATACATGAGATCTTGTCTTAAAAAAAAAAAAAAAAGGTGACCATATAAGCATTAAAAAAGAAAATACCATAGTGTCCCCTCACTGAAAGTTGTATTATAAAATGTGTGTGCCTAAGGAAATGTAAAGGGTATAAAGATGGGAAGGCCATCTTTCTAACAATGAGCTCACTTGTAAAAGAAGAAAGGAATTCCCCAGGACATTCTTGAGATTCATCTCGAGTTTCCATCCCTTGTGGAGATGAAAGAGCAGATTTATCCCAGTTCATCCACGGCAGGGATTGGGCGGCTGAGGTCGACACCAGGGATTTGTTCTAATTCTCTGGCTGTTTCCCTAGGGCACTGCTATATGCTGTCAGAAAGTCTGCCAGGGAAACGTGCCAAGGCAGAAGCCAGAGTAAGCCACCCACATGCAAACCCCTTGAGCCGGGCCTCGGGGGCTCCCAACAGCTCCCTTATAGTAAGCGTGACCAGGGGTTTTGTGCTTTGGGATGTAAGGACATGGGCCACAGAACATAGGCTGGGCACCGAATACTAGGTTTCCCTTTATCCCTTGGGAGGGACAAAGAAGATGGCCTCATCGGATGAGAGGTGCCAGTTGGCACACCCAGGCTTCTGGGCGGGCTGCCAGGCTCCATACCCATGAAGGCTGTCCTGAGGCCACCAGGAACAGCAACCCCGAAGCTGCATGCAGAAGCTTCGAGTAGCCAAGAGTTATGTCAACACTGGGTGTGCTGGTGAGTTTTATGTCGACTTGACACAAGCTAGAGTCATCTAACAGGAGTGAACCCCAATTGAAAAAATACCTCTAAGGCCGGGTGTGGTGGCGCACGCCTTTAATCCCAGCACTCGAGGCAGAGGCAGGCGGATCGCTGTGAGTTCAAGGCCAGCCTGGTCTACAAAGTGAGTCCAGGATGGCCAAGGCTACACAGAGAAACCCTGTCTCGAAAAACCAAACCAAACCAAACCAAACCAAACCAAACAAAACAAAACAAAAAAAAGAAAAAGAAAAAGAAAAAATACCTCTATAAGATCTGGCTGTAGCAGGCAAGCTTATAGGGTATTTATAAAACTATTGGTTGATAGGGGACATCCCTGGGCTGGTGGTCCTGGGTGTTACAAGCCACAAGGAGCAAGGCAGTAGGCAATACTCCCCCCACGGCCTCTGCATCAGCTCCTCCCTTTGGGTTTCTGCCCCGTTTGAGTTCCTGCCTCCCTCAGTGAACAGGGACTTGGGATATATAAGCCAAGCAAACCGTTTCCTCCACAAGCTGCTTTTGATCATGCTGTTTCGTTACGGCAATAGTACTGACACCAGGATTTTACTTGCGGTTGTGACTTAAACAGTGCAATCACTGTGTGCTCCAGCAAGCTGCGCCTACGTAAGGACGGATGTCTAAAAGAATCATTTCCGTGGGCCAGAGGTCAGGGGTCATTATTGTTCTGTGCATGCATGTGTGTGTATGTGTATGGACATGTATAGCAGTGTATCTGTGCCTTATGTACATCCACATGAGTTCATGTATGTGAGTGCATGTATGAATGTGTGTGTTTGTGTGCACACATGCACACATCTGGGCACACACTTGCGTAAGCGTGTGTTCTTATGTAGAGGAGCAGAAAGATGAGCTACTGCCAAGGAGGGAGATGGCACCATGGTGCTTGGATAGTCATGGTGACACGGAGAATCAGGTTTGGGGATAATGATATGGAGAGAGAGAGAGGGGGGGGGGGGGGTTAGGGCAATACCCTTGATCACTAAACACTTCAGCCTTCTCATGATCCCTTGGGTTTGCCTTAAAAAAAAAAAAGTTTGGATGGAGCCTTAAATCTTCTTTCTTGTTCTGAGAGGTGAGGCTGGCAGAGAAGACGCAAACCCAGGGAAGTTCTCCAAGATGTCAGCTCCACTTCCTGGGTTAACAGAAACGGAGCTCCTAGTGAGTTCAGAGGGAAGCCTTCCTTTACTCTCCCAGTTGTCACCCATGTGCTGAACAGGCGCCAAGAGTGACCCTGTCAATACTGTGGCAGGCACACCCAGGGAGCCAGGACTTATTAAAGACACACACCAGGGGATGGGAGTGCAGCAGTGTTCTTGCCTAGCATGAAAAAAGGCCCTAATCTGGATCCCTAGCACTGAATACACACACACACACACACATACACACACACACACACATACACACACACACACATACACACACACACACATACACACACATACACACACACATACACACACACATACACACACATACACACACACA
>OU015742.1:21189098-21216598 GCA_907169655.1 Acomys percivali | reverse complement strand
AGGCACACAGAACACCGGCTGAGAACCAGGAAAGGGTAGGCTTCTAGGTGAAGGAGACTGGTAAGCCTGAAGGGCCACTCCTGAAAAGGGAACATTTCCACATACCCTCACCCCATTGAGCTATGCGGCTGGTTTTGGAAGGCCTAAGACCCAAGAACTGGGCGGATTCCTTCTCTTCCTGCCAGGCTTCCTAGTCTTACTATGCCCAACTTGTCGTCACCACACACCTTCAGGACAGACACTTAGGAATGTGACAACATACTTGTGCCCCTCCCTGTACCTGAGGCCTTCCAGACAGTGTGTACACTGTCACGCACTTGGGAAAAGGTTAATTTCATTCTCACTGGAGATCAGTTCTTATGCCTGTAGGGTGATACAGCAATTTGTGTCATGTTTAGAGTCTCCCGAAAGAAGCTTTCCCCACCCATTTTTGGCAAAGGCTAGCCGAGCAGTGCCAAGAGCAGCTGAGGCAGCACCCAGCCTCCAGGACAAAAGGCAGGAGACAGTTGCCACCACACCCACTTTTCCTTAGCTGCCCCATCAAGCTGGGAGTTGCCAGCTCAGTTGCTGAATCCTGATGGGAAAAGAGACGCTGGATAAGCCCCACAGAAAGCATCTGTGCAGGACACAGCGACTGGGGGATACAAATCAATGTCCTTCATAGCCTCATCTGTCAGACAGCTTTATTCTACCCTGCCAAGTCTTGAAACAGCCAGAGAAGACTTTGAGGGTTGGTTAGACCCCCTCCATGACTGTCCTCCATGGGTACAGAATAACCAGTTGATCCCAGAACAGGAGTTAAATTATTAACCAATTAATAGTAGTGGTATCTAGTAGCTATTGGTTTGTAACTATATCATTTGTTTAAGAATTAAGTGTATGCGTTCTATAGGGCATAATGACATTGTGGTCAATGACAGACATGTACATGAGTAATTCTGTAAGATTTTACCACCTGGTGATGTCATGATCCTCTTAGTTTGTGTAAATACATGCTGTGGCCTTCACACTATGTTAAATTGGCCTAATGATGCTGTGACAGTTCGCTTTGTCAACTTGACACAACCTAAAAATCACCTGGGAAGTAAGTATCGAGGGGGGATTGAGCCCAGGCAGGCAAACAAGTGAGTATGTGTAGATTCATTTCTCTTGCTCTTTACTCTGGATATAAGGGGTCAAGCAAATTTGTAGTTCCTGTTTTGACTTTCCCACAGTGATGAAATGTAACTGGGGAAATGTAACTGTAAGTTGTTTTTTGTTAGCGTATTTTGTCACAGCAACAGAAATGAATCTGGCATTTGCCCATGGATTCTCACTAAGTCTACCATGAAATCAGCCCTGTGGCCAGCATGGGCTTTGGCCATGGCCCTCATTGGCTCTCAACTGGGTTAGGCTCTTGACAGGAAGGGAATGGCAGAGGAGGTGACTTGGGAGGCAACTCATGTCAGCGCCTCCTGCCACTGCGACAATGGGTGACAATCAGCTCTGTTCCTTTTCAGGAAAAGAATAACAAGGTTTTGTATTTAATACCCAATAACAAAGGAAGGAACAGCATCCAGGGCCAGCGTGCCCTCTTCTGTGGTCCGCCCTATCCTCTCTGTGAGGTGGAGGATGTCATCTTTGGCCCTTCTCGGAGGTGCCCACTCTCTGAAACTTGTTCCTTGGCCTTCAGGGGTCTCCTTGGAAGTTGAGCCAAGAGTTTCACAGGGACCTGTCCTGCTTCCTGCCCTCCTCTTGGCCATGTCCCATGTGTTCTCTCCTCTGTCCAAGTATATGGACCTGTCATAACTCATAATAAGGCTTTTCTGACATTCTGCAGGCCCAAGGACCTTGGTGTGCTCCTGTGGTCCACAGCGGAGTTATTTTGTCCAGATAAGGGTAGAAAACTACACACAGAGCCTGAGGCAGTGAGGCAGAGATGAGGTGATAACCCTGGGAAATGCCACTGTTGGTGCCCAGCCAGAAGGTAATAGGAAACTAAGCCTTCCTACAGCATATAGATGGACCCAAGACTTGTGGTTTAGAGACCATCTGGGGCCTGCTATTTGTTCTTTAGTCTTGGGATTAATATTAGCCGATGGGAGGGGGTCAGCCATACTCCCCATGGTGCTTTGCTTCAATGATGAGGGTGCCTTTACCGTTGGCTTCATATTTAGTGACCCATAAGAGACAGCTACTAGAGCATTCTATTACCGCCTTCCTTTAGGATTGCAGGTCTCAAGTCATGCCAGACTCAGGGACAGATAATGTGAGCTCTCAGGAGGAAGAGTGAGGCTGGCTGTGCTGGAGAGCTCTTAACCACAGTCTCCTGCCCAAAAAAAGAGTATCAAATTCATCAAGACTCAACCTCTGGCTCCATTGGGTTGCAGGACTGGCTGGTGCCTGGTCCAATGCCCATCTCGGCTCTTAAGTGCACACATTCTCAGGAAAGCAGCACCGAGGTCTCTCTACTTGTTTTAGAGATACAGGCACAAACACCCAGCAGCAGCAAGCTGACCTCTATTCTTTCCCTTCCAGCATTTCATTCTGTGGGTCCTCCTTCTCCCCTCTCCTTGCTGCCCCCCCCCCCCAGCTGCCACCCACCCACAGGAGGCTCTCAGGGATCCTCCATCTCCCCTCCTGTGCCCCCTCAGAGGCTCTCAGGAATCCTCTTTCTCCCCCCTCCCCACGCCCACCCATCCTGAGCTGCCTTTGCCCATCCTCAGGAGGCTCTCAGGCAGGGAAGTTGCCTTCACTCCAAGGTGCAGGTGATGGTGCTGTGCTATGACCCTGCCTGGCTCAGAGTTACCGGCTCCTGATCAAAGCAGGCCACTGGCCCTTGAAAAACTGGAAAAGTCACTTCTCAAAGCCAAGAACACCTCTCCTCAGACCTCTATAATTCTGCCTTTAGAGGAGAGGAGCAGAATGCTGGGGCAGAGTTCGCCAGCACTCCCCTCTAAAGAGCTCAGAGAGGACCCCACAACACAGGACACACACCACTACACAGTCTGGTGGAGCCCTGGCACTTGTGTCCTGAGCTGGTCAAGTAAGGCCAGTCCCCACTCACTAGTGACACTAGAGAAATTTCTCCTGGAACAGAGAGTGTCCATGCTGTGGACCTGTGAGAGCCTCGGGACACCTGGGAACCTTACTCCTGCCTCTCACTGACAAATACCCATTGTTCTGTGCTCTCTGAAGAAGGTCTTACTGGGTGGCCTGGATTACATATGGCCACGCCCACTGAGTCTTTTTGTTCTTGGAGGCAGTGACTAAGAATCTATAGAATATATTTTGATGTAGTGGTGGTGTCTCTGCCACCAGCTACCCAGTGACTTCGAGCTGTCCTTGATGGCTGAGAGAGCTGCCAATTGGGTGGAGTTACCTGTCCCCAAACACCTTTGTTGTAAGAAAACAGTTCACCCCACCCCACCCCCACCCCACCCACCCCCTGCCCCCAGGCAAGTGGCTCCCTCTCTAGGCCTCAGCTTCTACCAGGACCTACAAGTTCGGGGTCTGTGATTCTGCATCCCTTGTGCTCTGGCAGGCTGGCTTCTTGATACACTCAGAAACCTGCTCCATCATCTCAAGAGCTAATCATGGCTCTGTGTGGGGCTGGCTCTTCCTCAGCCAGGTGAAAAACTAGGACCCGTCTAGTCATTTTCAGACAATAAAAGCTCCTCTTTTTTCTGGGAGCCAAAAAAAAGCCATCATTTTAATAATTACCAGGTCCAGCTCAATGTAGGAGTCAACACAAGCGAATCCTGGGTGGCGCCCTCATCCTGCCTCCAACCCTAAACATGCACTCAACAAACACCAATTGTCACCAGGGACCAACCCTCTTCTTTCCCCACACTTCTGAGGTGTGCAGGGGCATATAAACAGCCACTTTTGGAATTCCTAGTATCTCCCTTTTTTGAGGTAGGGTTTCTCTGCGTAGCCTTGACTGTCCTGGCTTCACTTTGTAGACCAGACTAGCCTTGAACTCACAGAGATCCACCTGCCTCTGCCTCCCAAGTGCTGGGATTAAAGGTGTGTGCCATCACGCCCAGCTCTTAGTACCCCTTTTTAAAAGACAGGCCATGACTATGTAGCCCAGGCTGACCACAAATACATGGCTCCTGATTGCGATTACAGGTATGGACTATCACACCAGGCTCCTGGTACAACTCTTCCCCAGGAAGTTTTGTCAATTCTTGATGCCAACCTACCTCTTGGGGATGGGATAGGTTGGGGTGATGACGGCATTTCTAGCACACCTGTCATTGTTTTGTAAGGGCAGCAGTGGTGGGATACTCTCCCAGAACTTTGTGGCAGAGATTGCCTCTGCCAGGTTTAGCACATCTAAGCATTAAGAGCATTGTGTTACCTTTCTTTCCCAGCCATGGTGACCTGAGTGCCATGAAGCATCTGGCTTTGAAACGAGGGAAAGAGGAGGGGAAAGGAGAGGAGGAGGAAGAGGAGGCGGGGGGGGGGAGGAAGAAAGCAAGGGAGGAAACAGTTATTATGGCTAGAAAAGGAAAAGCCTCTTGTTGGGCAGGAACTTTGCTGCACAGGAAACTAGAAGCAATGTCCTGGGTTGAGGTGTTGAAGAGAAAACTTTGAGCATTTCACCCCTGGGTCTATATAAGGTTTCATCTTTCTCCCCACTGCCTGTGGCTCTAGGGGTTCTCAAAAAAGTTGTGGTCCCCTACTGAACTGGGCCCACTTTTCATATCCCTGCAAGATCTTACAGGGATCAGGGGCTCTGGGGTAGGGACACTGAGGCTGAGTAAGGATACCAGTCCTACTAAGAGTTACAGTCCTACTAGGAGTTACAGTCTTTTTCTGTCCTCTCCTGTCTAGGGAATGGGGCAGCTCAGGCCTGCTGGCCCTGGACATCTGCATCTCCCAGGCTATTGAGAGTTCAGGCATGGGAAACTGAGCCCTGACTCATCGTCACTCAAGCTACAGATCTGAAAAATAATCAGGCATTTTGTACCCACAGAGTGAGTAGAAAATCACAAAGGCTGATGCTACCGAGAGTGACAGGAACAAGGAACAATGGAGACTTTCATATGCTACTGGTGAGTGCACAGAAGGCCCAGGTTTAGCCTGAATCTTGTGTATAATTCGGGGGTCCATTTAGTGAAAGGTGGCCTTGGGAGACCTTGAGTGGGTGTTGAGTCTCCATCTTAGCGAGTGGATAAGTTTCCTGGGAAATCTGTTGTTGGGATATGTCAATTAGAATGACCCTTGGGACAGCAGGGTGGTGACAAAAGAGAAACAGAGATGTTCGTGCTCTGTGACCCGGCAGCCAAATTTCCACTCATTCAAGGAGAAATTTCCAGTAAGAATTACAAGAATGAGCCGGGCGTGGGCGCACGCCTTTAATCCCAGAACTCAGGAGGCAGAGGCAGGTGGATCACTGTGAGTTCGAGGCCAGCCTGGTCTACAAAGCTAGCCCAGGACAGCCAAGGCTAACACAGAGAGACTCTGTCTCGAAAAATAACAAAACAAACCAACCAAACAAACAAACAAAACAAAACAAAAAAAGAATTACAGGATGTGGTCTGCAGCCGCTAAAAGTAACAATCTGGAAACAGCCAAAATAGCCAACAATGGAAAAAACAATCGACAAAACGGTAACAGGGTATAAATCTCAAACCATGCTGGGAGCTGCAGAAGGGCGGACCCACTGCAGCACGATTGTCACAAGCATAAAAACCACAAAACAGCTCTTTTCGGCCTCTGCAACTCAGGCACCGTAGCCATCATGAACGACACAGTGACGATCTGGACCAGGAAGTTCATGACAAACCGTCTGCTTCAGAGGAAACAGATGGTCATCGATGTCCTTCACCCTGGGAAGGCAACAGTACCAAAGACAGAAATTCGGGAAAAACTGGCCAAAATGTACAAAACCACACCAGATGTCATCTTAATATTTGGATTCCGAACCCACTTAGGCGGTGGGAAGACGACGGGCTTTGGCATGATCTATGATTCTCTAGATTACGCAAAGAAGAATAAGCCTAAACACAGACTCTCGAGGCATGGCCTTTATGAGAAGAAAAAGACCTCCCGGAAACAGCAAAAGGAACGGAAGAACAGAATGAAGAAGGTCAGGGGCACTGCAAAGGCCAACGTTGGTGCTGGCAAAAAGTGAGTGGAGATTGTACACAGCCAAAGGACTAGATCTCTGGTGACTTGATCAGCTGTGATGTGCACATTTCTAAGAGGATAAATAAACTAAAAAGCTTAAAAAAAAAAAACAACCACAAAACAGCACACGCTCATGGTTCTGCCCGTACTCAGTGGCATCTCAAGAGGGCTAAAGGGATATACATGTTTAGCCTCTCCTCTTCCTGAAGATGGAGAATGGACAGAGGACAACATATCAGTTCACTGTAGCTCCTTAATACCCAGAAACAAGTGAGAGAAAAAAAGGTTGAGAAAATTGGGCAGCAATTTATATGGATGCTTGGTATGCGTGGTATATATTTTTCTGTTCTATTTGAAAATGTCCTGATATTTTTGTTTTATAAAAATTGAGGTGAAATTCATGGGTCACAAAACCAAACACCTAAAGTTGATAAGGCCAGTGGCATTCTGCAGGTTTATGGTGTCCTACAACCATCACCTCTAACTATTTAAAAAACACACCATCACCCTAAAAGGAAACCCTACACCCACTGAGCAACTGCTGCCCCCCAATTCTGTTACCTTTAGTCTCTGGCAGATCACCAGTCTGCATTCGGTCTCCATGGTTTTACAAATTGGAGCACTTTATGTATATGGAATCATACGGCATGCCTGCCTTCACTGAGCACAGACTGCCCTGGGCCTGCCACCTTGGACAGCATGGATCAGCGCTTCCTATGTCCAGACAGAATTCCACTGTAGGGAAAGGTGACACTCTATTTGTCATATTTGCCTGTCTGGTGGCTCTTTCCACTGTTTTCTCCTGTCCAGGACCATATTGAGCACTGCTGTGGGTCTACATTGAATTCTATCTACGGTCATATGCCTGGTGTGAAATTGCTCGGCCATAAGGAAACTGTGAAGAAACCAGCAAACTGCCCTCTGCACTAGTTGAATGTCTTTACACCCTTAACGGCAGGATGCAGACTTACAGTTTTTCTATATCCTGGATTGTTATATTCCATTGAGGGGGTGGTTATTTTAAAGTTTTGTTGTAGTCTTTGCTGCTGGATCTGTTTTAAAACTAATAGTCACTCTAATAGAGGGAGGTGATACCTCAATGTGGTTTCGATTTCCTTCCCTGGGTGGCTAACTCAGTGAGTATCATTTCTTCTGTTTACTGTCCATTTATGTGTCTTCCTTGAAGAAAGGTCTGTTCAAGCCATTTGCCCACCTTATACTTGTGTTTTGGGCGTTGACTTAGAATATTCTACAGTTTAAGTAAATATCCCTGGGGTGGTCAGGGCCTCTTCCAGCCTTTTAATTTGCCAGCTCTCTGTCAAAGCACTTAGTACATCATTTGTACAGTCTATGCTGAGGCGCACTTCCAGCACTGTGTCTGCTTTCTCCTTTCTCTCCCAGGCATGAATGCAGCCCTAATCTACAGAGGAGGAAAGAGTCAAAGATGGCACGTGAGATATAGAAGGTTTCTCGAGAAAACAAGTGAAAGGGAAGAATTCTGGTCAAGGGGGGAACCGTAGAAATCCCTGCTATGACATAGAAGGCTGGAGAGCACACTAGTGGGGGTAAGGCTACAACCAGAGTCTTTGCAAAGAAGTGTCCAACGGTCAACAGCAGTTGCTAGAGACCAAGAGTTTTGTTTTGTTTTGTTTTCCCAAAACCTCCCCACCCCATCACACCTCAGGCTGACATGCTCTCTTTTAATCAGGCCTCTGTAAGTTCCTCTTTGTAAAATTCTGACGAGTCACCCATTACTTACTCCCCAGTCCTGGACAGCATCTGCTTGTTTTTAGAAACCCAATCTTGGGCAAACATAAGCTAAGGAATAAGAAGGAAAGAATCCCGTGAGCACCCAGTGGGTGCTTTCTCATCCGGTCCAGATGCCTGGGTCAAAATACATTCCTTGGCACTGCTCCAGGGTTTGGGTGGCAACCCTGAACGTAGAAGGGACTCATGGAGACTGGAATGCTTGCTGAAGACCTGGATGACCTTGGACAAGTCCAACCCAGCTATGGGCCTGGGTGCTCTAATTTATAAGTGGTGAGGCTTGGCTTGGTGGTGTGTAGCGTTTCTTATAAATGTGACCTCCATAGCCTTGGCCTGAGGTGTGAAGTCACTTCAGAAACACCGTGTTTGGGTTGGACTCAACACTCCTCTCAATTTCAGTGACATCCTGGACAAGGAAGCCTACTGTCTTTGGTGTCCACATCCTACCCAACCATGCAGTTAGAAACCAGGATCCAGTTGTTAAAATCACCTGCTACGTTCTCTTTTCCAAGCCAGTGTTCCACACAAAGGCTTCTTCGTGGTGGGAGCACAGGAAATGTTTACTACACACACACACACACACACACACACACACACACACACACACACACACGGAATAAACAAACACCCTCCCATCCAGGCAAGTGCTAGAGGACCCTGGGGACTTGAAAGTGAAGGCGATCTGAAGCTTTGTAACACTTTTTTACCAGGAGCTCACAATAGGAAACTTTCTAGAAGCTACTGGGGTGGCTGGAGAGGGAGAACTCAGCCCAGAAGCCGAGTCAGCCCAAGGTCAGCCAGGGCGGGAGACAGAATTCACCTGTCTTCCTGGGCTCCTCCCTCCCCTCGCACAAAGCACCAAGACCACAGCCGAACTATTTTTCTTAGTCCTTGATCAAATTCACCACAGAGAAACTCCCTTTCCAGACCTGAAGAGTCTGATTTCTCTTGATCTCCCAATCTCTGTCGGCAGCATGGAGGGGTTCGTTGGTTGGGTTTGTTTATTCAGGACACTCAATGGGAAAAGCCCGGCACCTGGTAAGGAAGCTGAGCTGGGATGGAGTAAAGTTCTGGGAAGAAACTTCTTTGCACCTGCGTGGGAGGTCGGTCCGCTATTTTAGAAAGGAACAAACCGCCGAGAGATGGGGAGAACTTTCTCTATTTGGTCCCCTCCATGCTCCTGGTGGGGCCGGGAACAGCGGTGCAGAGCCCCCCCCGCCACGCCCCCGAGGGAGCGAGCGACTCAACCTACCCCGTCCCTTTCCCAGCGCAGGGAGCGCTATTACTCACAAACTCAAAGATGAAGAGCAAGTCAGGGAAGGTGACGAAGACGGAGAAGCCACTGGGCAGGGTGCTGCCACCCGAAGTCGCTGCGGGGGCCATGCCTGCGAGCTGGCGTCGGCCTTGGGACTGGACACCCACGCCTCTGGCTCTGCGATGACCACTCGCTCGCTCCGCAGAGCCCAGTAGCCCGGGCGCCCTCGCGCGCTCGTTAAAAGCTGAAAAGCCAGGGCCAGAGGAGGGCGGAGCTCCGGCTACCCGCCCTGCCCGTGTCCACTGGCCCAGGGGACATCGCTGAGTCGCCGCGGGCCCCGCCCTGAAACCCAACGGGGTGCTCTCTGGGTTCTGCAGGACTGGGTTGGGAGTTTGAACTCTCCTGTTCCACCTCTGGGTGCCACCTGCCTGCCAGGAGTACATGAAGCGGCTTTGGCATGGCACTTCCCTGTGTTGCAAGCCACACAAGTGATCGCTATTCATCAATAACCTATCCAAAACCTCCCCACTTTGGCACTCCATTCCTTTTAACTCTAATTAGCTCTCCAGCTTTCCGCTGGGTGCGTTAATGTGTGCAACCTTCTCATCCAGGCTCGCAGAGGATACATTCCCGGTTTTGAGCTCAGCTGCAGGCTGGGAGTTATAGGGGCAACTGCAAAATTTGTCTGGGAGCTACATGCCTGCAGGAAGGAAGGAGGTGACTCTTCGGGCAGCGAGCCTGGGAGACTGGCTGGTGATAGTGAAGGGACAAGTAACATCCATGAGACAGACATTACCAGGGAAGATTCCCGCAATTCTGCGGATGGCGCAGACATCGCCCCGTTCCGTGTCTTTGACTCTTCTGGCTGCCAAGTTGTTTGTGGGGTTTTCCTCTTCCTGTACCACAATTTTACGTTTTATTTTTGCCTTTAATTTTAAGCAAGTAGCACACCCAGGTAACTGCCGTTCATATCATGGCAATGCTTACCTTTTCTTTTCTTTTCTTTTTTTTTTTTTCTTTTTTTCTTTTTTGCTTACCTTTTCTTTACACGTGCTAAGGCTAAACTCTGGCCCTGGCTCTGAGGGGAATGGTCTCTCTCAACCTCCAGCTCAGATTCTGAACTTGATTGATTCCACCCTACCCCAGCTGCCAATACTCTGCACCCTCTGCACAGTTCTTTTTTCTTTTCCGTTTTCTACAAGAAGTACATTTCTGGACATATTTTTCAAAAGCAAAACTCCATGCCCATGAGCTGGTCGGAGCAACTGCTTATGGGAAGGAACAAGAGGTTTGAAGTAGGAAGACCATCTGTTCTATTGTGAGCCTCTCCATACTGTCAGCTTTGGTTGCCTGTGAGTGCGTGTCCCTTCCAAGTCCCCAGGTCCCAGGTCTCCCAAAGATCTCTAAACATACTGGCCTCTTCCCCCAATTCCCGCACCCTGAACAGTTGTTACAACTTGTTAGCCCTGCTGGATCCTGAGAGAGTGTGACTCTTCCTCCTACGGAAATCTGTAGTGAAGACAAAACCAAGCAAGCTGGCCACGGAAAGCCACCACCTGCTGGATATAATAAGATGACCAGCTAGCAAATCCAGTCGAAGCTGTTTAGCAGTTTCTAAAGAAGCACGTACTAACCAGAAAAACCTACAAACGTGCTGTTGACCGCACAAGGCGTTTATCTGACTTTGAGGGTCTTGTTTGGTTTATTTCAAACTTTGGTTGCTAAGTCCTTGCTACACTTGGGAAAGTTCCACAGTTCCAGTCCCCACAGGATGAGGAGGAAGTCTCTGAGTCCTGAGGGAGGACTTGGTGACCCTCTCATCTTTCCTGGAGCCTTTTGCTTAATGCTCACCTGACTTACTCTACCCATACCCACCTACCATTTTCTTCCTTAATACAGACTGCCCAAATCTTTAGTCCAATGATTCAAAGTAAGAAAACAGGGGGCCTCGGGTTAGTCTGAGCCTAACAACAAAGGAAGTGCTAGACTGTCCCCATTTGAATATCGAGCTCCCTGGCAGTGTCTTTACTCTCAGCAGAGCTTTCCCAGGCTGGACTGGGCTGCTTGCTGGTGATCTGGGTGATTCATATTTATAAAACTCCAGGGGCCATAGTTGGAGGTTCTAGAAAGACATGAAAGCTCAGCTCTAGTCAGTCAACAATCCACTGCAGTGCCCTCAAGTCTTCCTAGAACCAGGAGGGTCTAGGAGGGGATCTGGGGTTCTTGTCAAACTATATGGTGACCTAAGGCATCTTTCTCCGAAGCAGAAATTGAGGCGTTAGAATAGTTATGTAGCATGAGTCAGGAAGAGGTCACCTCCCTTTTGTGAGAAGTTGGGAGGGAACAGGTCTGGGGAGAGGGACATGTTCAGGGAAGTGTCTGTGGAGCAGGAACAACCAACAAACAATAGCAGGTACAATTGGGTTTCAGGGTCTCAAGGACAGTAACTTCTAGTTTACCGATGGTGTCCCAGGCTCAGAAGGGGTAGGCAGCTGTCCGAGTCCACACTGAGCGGTGGACTTCAGCTTTAAACCAGGCTGGCTCCGTCCTGTAAAGCTTCAGGCACTTGTTTAAGACCTAATGATGCTCCCAGAAGACCACCTCCACCTTGGTGGTCATCTCAGACGTGAACATGTGCTCCACCAATGGGGGCTCTGGATCTTTCATTTTCCATCTGGGAGCTCAAGGAAGTTGGAAGACCACCATCTCCACTATGGATAGAGAAGCTGTTTGCAGGCCTGAGATTAGAGTGGGGCCTTCGGTGGGGGGGGGCATTCTGGGGGGGGCCTTCTGTGAGCCCTTTCCCCAAAGGATTTCCCTTATCAACAGTTGCCCACAGCTAAGGCTTTTGTTGCAGGGTGCAGCACTGCAAGGTTAAGGGCCCCTGCTGAGTGGATGGCTTAAAGGCTGTCACAGCTGCTTTGGCATTACAAGGCAGCTCACAACAGGAAACTGGCATTACAAGGCCCTCTGATCACCCAGTGCTGCAGTAGACACTTGGCCAGGATCATGTCTCATAATATCCAGAGCCATTTTTTTTTTTTTTTTTTTTTTTTTTTTTTTTTTTTTTTGCTATTAGCCTACCACCCAGGCTGATAGTGTGTGATAATGTGTCCAAGCTACATGACAGGTGACTAAGCTTCTTGGAGCTAGAAGGCTCTGTCTCTACTGCTTCTGGGCCTGTCGCACAAACCCCACAATTTGAAGAGTGAAAGTGGTGTTTGGTTCTTGGAAAGCTATATCCTTTGACGGGCTCAGTGGGTGCTGTGTGCTCGGCTTCCTCCAAGGCCAAAGGCTTTCAGTATGCTTTTCTTCTTCTTTGCCTTGCCTCGTTTGGTATCATGTCTTCTAGGACCAAAGAGGCATGTCCTCCAACACCAAGGTGGCCATTGCCAGGCTCCTAAGGCAGGGCATTGTCTGGCGGAGTCAGAATCAGCATGGAGGAAGGGAGGGGGATGTTTGAGTAAAGCCTCTGCTCCTTTAGGGAGTAGCACTCCAAAAGGTATAGGAAGTGCAAGGTGACAGGGACCTGGCTACAACCTTCTTTGCACTTACAGAGCACTTCCTGGCCACTGTAGAGCAAACCATTAAGGGTGGTGTCTGAGTTAGTTCATACTTTACCTCCTGTTACTGTCCCCTTGGGGATCAACCTTCACCGTGCAAGTGGGGGAAGGGACAAGCACTCAGGTCGTAGCAAATGGTACAGGTGGCTGAACAGTCCAACAATCGGATTAAGTTGAAGGTTGCCTGCACAGTGGAGGTCCTGTTTCTGAGTCACCTATAATGGAATCTCTGGGCCTGCCCTGCATTGGTGCTGCCCAACAGGGTGCCTTAGGAGCAAGGCAGACCTCTGCCTTTTTTTTTTTTTTTTTGGTTTTTCGAGACAGGGTTTCTCTGTGTAGCCTTGGCTGTCCTGGACTCACTTTGTAGTCCAGGCTGGCCTCAAACTCACAGCGATCCGCCTACCTCTGCCTCCCGAGTGCTGGGATTAAAGGCGTGCGCCACCGCGCCCGGCTTTTTAAGCTTGTCATGGGGTGCAAGAGATAGCTATCAGTCAGACACATAATGTAGTAGTGTTTAGTGTGGGGTGCAGAGCGCAGGGAGCCCCAAGAGCATCTGTTAGCAGAGCCTATTCAGGCCCAGGTTTGGGCAACTCCTGGGAGGAAGTTGGTAAACAACAGCTCACCAAGTAGGGGAATGAATTCCTTCTCTACCTGGGAGCCAAATGCTACAGCTACTGGCTGCCTTTTGGGAATGGAACAGTACCTTACATTACAGGGCTCAGAGCTCATAAAATGAGGCAGAGTGCGATTGGTCGGGAGCAGGCAAGATATACACACCCAGCCACGGGCATCTGGGACATTACAGAACACGAGTTCTGGAAAACTGAAGCTGACAGGGGAGCATGAGGGGAAAGTCTTTGATCCTTGCCAGTAGCATGAGGCTCTATGACAGAGCAGGAAAGAACCAGGGTTGGGAGAAGAGGGAAGGCATGCGCACCATCTGTTCAACCCCCAGACAGAGCCCACCCCCTCTGCCCTAGGCAGGGACCCCACGCACATCTCTGCTGGGCAGCCAAAGTTGGTCAAAACCTCATCAAGATTGGGCCTGTGAGTCCTGGGAATGCCTGCCAGGCCTGGAACTGGCAAGGCTTGGGATGGGGCCCTTTTATTGAGGGAGCATTTGCAACAGTCCTCAGATCACCACTGTAACACAGAACATTCTCAGAAGGCAGGCAAGACACTTGCTGGGTAAATGCTAAAAGGTAGCAGCAGGTGTATCTAGAGTGATCCAAGCCTTGGTTGGTTTTTTTGTTTTGTTTTGTTTTGTTTTGTTTTCTCAAGCTCACACTTCTATCTGAGTCTACCTCCAATGGCCACCCTGCCCTGGGATTGATAAGGGAGTCACACACACGGTGTGTGTCCTTCATGAAGGACTGTACATCCTGCCACTGACTGTGGCAGTGGACGTTCTCCAGCTGTGGATTCTTTTTTAGCATTCCTGCTTTCTTTTGAAAGAGGAAAAAGAAATTAGATTTATGCTTACAGAAATAGAAAAAGAGCATTTGACTGTCTCCCTCACCCCGATTCTTCCAGATGGGAGCAACTATTTTCATTTCTACAGATTGTTTTCTAGAACTCACATAGAGGTGAGGGTAGTTTCCCCAACATTTCACACCCATGGAGTGACAAGTCCATTCAATCAGCCTCAAGCAAATTCCCCATGTGCTGCTGTATTTAAGCTATTGGAGTCCGGGGAGCCAGGCTGGATAGGGAGGTGGCTGTGGAAACTGGGGTGATGATGATGATATGGTGGTTTGAATGATAATGGCTCCCATAGGCTCATAGGGAGTGGCACTATTTAGAGGTGTGGCCTTGTTGGAGTAGGCGTGGCTTTGTTGGAGGAAGTGTGTCACTGGGGGCAGGCTTTGAGGTCTCAGACGCTCAAGCCAGACCCATTGTGGTATTTCTCTTCCTACTGTTGAGGATCCAGATGTAGAGCTCTCAGTCTTCTTTCAACACCATGTCTCCCTGTGAGCTGTCATGCTTCCCGCCGTGATGATAACGGACTAACCCTCTGAAAGTGTAAGCCAACCCCAGTGAAATGTTTTCCTTTATAAGAGTTGCCGTGGTCATGGTGTCTCTTCACAGCAATAGCGATCTTAACTGAGACAGATGGTGAGGCCATCCATCACACTCCCATCAGCGTAGGTGTATGTGGGTCCATCTTGAGACCCTTTACCATGGCCAATGTGGGCTCCTCTGAGGGAACAGAGTGGTGTCAAGTGTCAGTGCTATTTCAGTCCCCAGAATGTCTGGCCAATGCTGATGTACTTGGAATTGAACTAAAGACATTGAGATATTGGCAGGGGCATGATGGGGATGTAGCTCAGTTGGTTGAGCTTTTGGCTAGCATACAGGAAGCCCTGGGTTCAATTCCTAGCACTATATGAACTAGGTATATAGTAGCATATGCCTTTGGTCCCAGCACTTAGGAGGCAGAGGCTGGAGGATCAGAAGGTCAAAGTCATTCTATTATCATTCTCAGGCATATTGAATGTGGGACCAGCCTGGGCTGTCTGAGGCTCTCAAGAAAAGGAAAGAAGACATGGGGCAGGGAAGGAAGGAAGGAAAGGAAAAAGAAAAAGAAGAAAGAAAGGGAGGGAGGAACAGATGACACTGACACAGAGGTCCCTGAATTTGGCCTAGGATCCTAGAGGTCAGGAACATCATGCGATCAGGAAGCAGGGTGAAGCCTCAGGCAAGCTAAGCTGACAAATTGCTGCAGAGAGTGCATGGGGGCCTGGTCCAGGGCAATGGGCACTTACTTGAAACCCGGGAGCCCTGACAGAAGGGCACGAGGGAAGTAGGGAGAAAAATCTCGGCATGCAGGTGGGCTTCGGGAAGGCCAGGGATGCTCAGGCTCCACAGCCAGCTCCTGATGAATCCTCAGACCTGCACCCTTGGCACAGTGCTGCATACCTTAGTCTTCTGTGAGGCCCAAGGAAGAGGAAGAAATAGTTTTTGCCTGCCCTGGGATGTTGGCCTATGATTCAGAACAACCAATTCTCTAAGGGAAGGGAGGGACCTTAGTACTGCGCTACCGGGATGGTGGAGAAGGCTCCCAGAGAGAGGTGCTGCTCCTCAGTGGTGTGTCAGAAACAAACCCAGCGCAGGAGGGTGACAGAAGCCCTTCAACTGACCAGCCCAACCTGTCTGGGGAGCTTGCCTGGGTGAAGGCAAGTGAAGTCACAAGTGTGACTCAGAGCCACCCCCTACCTCTGTCTCAACATCTCAGAACCCACCACAGTTCCCAAATCACTACCTCTCCCAAACTTAAAAAAAAAAAAAAAAAAAAAAGAGAGTCCAGAATCCTGGCCTTACTAGATTCTCTGGGACATATTAGCTCCCCTTTCTCTTGTCCCCCACCACCCCATCCCATTCCTCCTCAATCAGTTGCTCCCTATGTGGAACCTGAGTCCAATCTACTCCGTATAGGACAGTCACCAGATAAAGGAAGTCTGTGTCCAGGCTGGGGACACCATGTTAAAAGCAGAAGCAGCCCAATGAGAATCCATTGTCAATGAGATGGTACAACAGGATACAGGAAAACCTGTTTTTTTTCTTTTTTTTTTTTTTTGTTTTTTGTTTTTTGTTTTTTGGTTTTTGGTTTTTTTGGTAAGAAATAAAGTAAATCTTTAAAGTTTTTTAAAATAAATTTTTTGAGAAATGTAGCAACGTATTTTGATCATGTTTACCCACAACTCCTCTACCTAACTCTTCTCAGATCCATCTTCATCTCTCAACCCTGTTCAACTTTGTGTCCTTTAAAGTCACCCATCAACTCCAATTTGTGCTGCTCAGATGCTCTGAGGTATGTGGCTATCCACCTGAGAGTGGCTGACCTAACAGGACCCAGCCACACCCTCAGAGAAAACTCTCTCTCCTTCCCTCCCTCCCTCCCTCCCTCCCTCCCTCCCTCCCTCCCTCCCTGTCTCCCTCCCTCCCTCCCTCCTTCCTTCCCTCCCTCCTTTCCTCCTTTCATCCCCAGAAGCCATCAAGCATCCATAGCTCTTTAGTTAGGGGTTGGAGGTCACAAATCCCTCCTACTCCATGATAGAGAAAATGCTTTGTTACATTGTTAATTATTGTGTGTTCATGCACGCATAAGCATGTTTGTGTGTGCCAGTCTCTGTCTCTCTCTGTCTCTCTCTGTCTCTGTCTCTCTCTGTCTCTCTGTCTCTCTCTCTCTCTCTCTCTCCTATCATAAGGGTCAGAGGAAGGCACTCTCCACTTGCAGCCTGCTGAGCTTGGTGTGTCCTTTGTCCTGACTAAGAGTTCTTGCCCGCTGCAGGACTGGCTGGATATGGGTGGCTGACCTTGCTGTCAGAGATACATACCTCTTTCTCCCATCCTCACATATCCCCAGCCTCTGTGGTACAGGAGGCATGGTCTGAGATGGGGTGGGGGTGGGGCAGGCACTCTGTGGTCCCAGAGGCCCCATCTGGCAAACACACCTTGCTCTTTGGTTTTTGGACTCCTTTGGGCCATGCATGGTTATAACCTTCTTGCCTTAGGCTTTCTCCTCACAAGGAAGAATTGACCCGTTAGGCAGCAAGCAGGCTGGGCCACCATTTTCCCACAGCCACTACCCTTGCCTGTTCTATGTTCAGTCCAAAAAAGATATTCATTTGTTTAGAGACCCTCAAGCACCTTCATGTTACAGAGTGAACTCAGGACTCTGGTGGCTAGTAACTCAGTGTACTACTTAGACAAATACCCAATGTCTCAGTGTTGTTTCTTTTTCTTTTTCTTTTTTTTTCCGTTTCTTTTTCTATGCAATGGATGTAGTAATCTCCCCTCCCACAGGCTGTTTGTGGGGTAACAAGGTAAAATGTGTTGAGCACCCTTTGTGCTTGGCACAAGTATACTTCAAGATGTGGGAACATGGCTCAGGGGGTGAAGTGCTGGCTGAGGAAAGTGTGTATCTCCAGCACCCAGGAAAAGTGGCAGTAAAGTGGCTACCAGTAAGAGTGGCAGCACGTACTGTAACCCTTGTATTGGGGGGGCAGTGCAGAGACAAGTGCGGCGGAAATGGTGAGCTCCAGGTTCAACGGGAGACCCTGTCTCAAAAAATGAAGTGGAGAGCAACAGGAAAAGGACATGAGGGGTTAACTTTTGGGGCCTCTGTACGTGCATGCTTGGGCACACATTTGTATACAGGCATGCACACATATATACCATGCCTACCTACTGTGTTTATATATACACACACATATAAAAAACAAAGAAGGCGGGGCGGTGGTGGCGCACGCCTTTAATCCCAGCACTTGGAAGGCAGAGGCAGGTAGATCCCTGTGAGTTCGAGGCCAGCCTGGTCTGCAGTGCGAGTCCAGGACAGCCAAGGCTACACAGAGAAACCCTGTCTCGAAAAACAAACAAACAGACAAACAACAACAACAACAAAAAAAAGAAAGATAAGAAAAGAAAAAAGAAGATGTGGAAAATGACGTTGGCATCAACAGGGCTCACAGCACCCCAGGGCTCATATTGTCATCAAGTGTTTGTGCATCTTGTCTGGGGGGGGGGGCGGGGAAATAAAATAAAGACAAAGCCTTTATTACAGTCTCTCACCCAAATACCTGCTCCCTGCTCATTTTAGGAGGCTCCACCAGGCCTGAAGCCATTTCTGTTCTTTCTCCTTTGACTAGTGGAAGCGCTCACTCCTTCTGGTCTCTGCAGGGCCAGTCACACCATGGCTGCCAGTCAGTCACAGTAGGCTGTCAGTCACACCATGGCTGCCAGTCAGTCACAGTAGGCTGTCAGTCACACCATGGCTGCCAGTCAGTCACAGTAGGCTGTCAGTCACACCATGGCTGCCAGTCACACCATGGCTGCCAGTCACAGTAGGCTGTCAGTCACACCATGGCTGCCAGTCACAGTAGGCTGTCAGCTCCCATGCACAGCAACAATGACAAGAATACCAGGCACGGTTTCTCTGCCATCCAAGAGAACAATACCTTCTTCTCATGGGATCCCTGGAAGCAGCCAGGGTTCTGCTAGTCACAGAAGCGCTAACTTTGAAGCATTCCAGAAGGCCCGGCTCAGAACGTGCCTTGTGAACTGGCCCTGAGGTGCCCAACCCCCCAAACTGGTCTTGGAGTTCAGCCAATCAGTGCCGCTCGCTCACTTTGGACATGCCCACACTGATGAAAGACTTAGAAATCACTGGCCAAACCAGCAGCTGGCCAGCAGGCTGTAGTGGAGGCTGTAGTCTTTCAACAGCCCTGTCACAGTGGTCTGGACCCAGTTAGGAGCCAAGAGCTGTCCCCGATGGCACCATGCAAGTCAGCGGTCATAGTCACACCATCCTGTGACATCTTGCTCACAGCGTCAGTCGATTGTCTTATAGAGCTTAAAGCGTCTTTTGATGGTGGACACAATAAAGACATTGGGCAGACATGAGCAGAACCCTTTGTTACTTTAAGTTCCAGAAGAGAAAGCAAGCTGCCTGGTCAGGGCCACATAGGGTACCACGCAGGGTCCAGGCGCCAGCAAGCTGGGGCTGTCAAGGATTACATGCCTGTAACCCCAGGTATTCAGCATACCAGGCAGAAGGATCACGGGTTTAAGGTCTTCCTTAGCAAGGACCCTGTCTCAAAAAGGAGTGTAGGGGTATAGTTTAGTGGCAGAGCACTTGCCCAGCATTCACAAGGTCCTAGGTTCAGTCCTCAGTACTGCAAAGAGAAAGAAAGGGGGCAAAGAACTTGGCGCCCACTCTCAGGGTCTCATTATGATCCTAGCTTTATCTCCATAGTTACATACGTATCTGTAAGGCAGACATTAGCCCCACCCTCAGAAGGTATTTCTAGACTTGTTTGCTTAGGAACAGATGTGTCACTCACTCAGAACCATGCCTACCTTCGATTCCTCTTTTTACATGGGAAACCCGACTCCTTATAAAGAGAAATTCCTATAGGAGGCATCTCGAGAATTTAGACCTATTGAAGTCTCAAACACTGAGGAGAAACATTTGTCTTTATTTTTTTTCAACTTTTGTATTCGTGAGTTTCACATCACGCACCCCAGTCCCACTCATCTGCCTGACCCTTTGTCTCCACCCCCCGCCCTCGCAACCTCCCCCCCAAAAAGAGAGAATAAAACAAACAAACAAAAAAAAACCAAAGCATAGAGAAACATCTCATTGCGGAAGCTGTAGTGTGTCACAGCGTGTCCCATAGCACACCCCTCTGTCCACACATCTTCGCTTGCAAAGGTTCATTGCAGTGAGTCAGTCTGGTTTGAGGCCTCTGGCTTCTGTCACACCTCACCAAGACTCTTCCCAGTTACCCTGTTGTGGCCCTAATCCTGGCGATCCCCAAGCTTTAAATTAGCAGGGATGGCCCTTTTCTGTGTGCCAACAGTTCACAGGTCATGTAGATTTTGGAGTTGGCCAACTCAAAGCTCTGGATCTGGGCCTGGACGGTAGCTGAGCTGCTGGGCTCTCCTGAATCGGCCACCTGCACCACCAGGGCGAGCTCTCCAGCACTGTCCTGGTTATCGCCTGCCCAATGCTGCTGTGGTGGTGGTAGAGTCAGTTCTCTGGCTTTCATGCCTTCAGGGCCAGCTCATCTGCACCTCCTGCACCACAGCTAGGGGCCAGCGTTCCTGACTGCCTCAGGTGGAGAGGAGTGAGCGGGATGGTGGTTTGGTTTTATTTATTTTATTTTATTTTATTTTTTATTTTTTAATTTTTAATTTTTTGCTTTTTGAGACAGGGTCTCTCTGTGTTAGCCTTGGCTATCCTGGACTCACTTTGTAGACCAGGCTGGCCTTGAACTCACAGCGATCAGCCTGCCTCTGCCTCCCGAGTGCTGGGATTAAAGGCATGGGCCACTACGCCTGGCCCTGGTTTGGTTTTTGTTTTTGTTGGGATTAAAGGCGTGCGCCACCACGCCTGGCCCTGGTTTGGTTTTGGTTTTGGTTTTTGTTTTTTAAATTAAAAACTTGTTTATTAGCTCACAAAGTGTTAAGTTTCATTTTCAAACAGAATTTGTTTTGCTGTTTCTCCCCCAGCTTCCTCCCCATCCTCCCCGCATGCCCATACCTTCCTCAGTAGCCTCCCTTCCCTTCTCTTGTCACGTGTGACTTTTGCCTTCCCCTCTCAGCACCCACGGCTCCTCTGTCATGGTCCCCTGACTACTTTCATAGCCTACATCTACTCCTGCATCCTTATTACATAGGAGTCACATAGGACGGAGGACAGAGAATTTTTGTCCACTTGAGCCGGGGTCATTTGACAATATAATTATTTCTAGTTCCGACCATTTTTCTGCAAATTTCACTTTTCTTGATGTCTGTGTAAAATTCCACCTTGTATAAATGACACATTTCCAGTATCCATCCCTCTGCTGACGGACATTGAGGCTGGTCCCATGTTCTTGCCGCTGTGACTAGTACAGAAGTGCACATGGATGTCCAGATGTCTCTGTCATATGGAGCCCTTTGTGCAGATGCTGAGGAGCCGTACACCTGAGCCATGTAGTTTCCTTCTCCAACACTTTGAGGCCTCAGTACTGCCTGAAGGAAGGGCTGCGGTGGCCTCCTGATGACAGTTTGAACGATAAAACTGTGACCATCCTCTTGGCTCTGCTGCAATCTCTCAGGAACATGAGCGGGGGTTATCTTAAAGTCTTCTCTCCCCAGCCTGTATCCTACGGAGGGGGGATCCTGAGACCCCTTCTGTTTCCTAGACTTCCATCTTTATACACCCCCATTGGACTTGGGAACCCCCATTGGACTGCCTTTCTATCCAAAACCCTGCATGGGACTTTCCAGAGCCCCCCCAGAAGGCATTTGTGTTCTTAGGGCCAGCGGAGGAACGAGCATGGAGCCGGAAGAATTCAGGTCTGAGACAAATTTCTCAGATGACTCTGAGTCTCAACATATTACGAAGGTCCCTGACCTCTCGTAGGCTGACATCAGTATTGTCCAGGGACAAACTCTTCCCTAGGCCAGAGACAAAGAGTCATGAATACCTCTCAGTGTTTGGGGTTCAGCCACACGCCTTTGACTCAGCCTCCTCCGCTGTGTCAGCAGCTGTTTCTGCCACGGACGTGCCTTGGGAGTAGGGTAACCCTGTAGGTAGATGGCCCCGGGGCTGTGCGATGATCTGTCCACGTGGAAGGAGCAACGAGAGCAAGCAGGGGTGAGTGCCCTAATTACATCATGTTTTTTACTTTTAAGCTGGAAGCCAACCAGACTCTACTGCCTTCCTTGAAAGGCTCAAGCCTAGCCCGTGCTTCTGGGATACAACTCTAGTAGCTAAGGGCATATTTAAGTCTCTGGGGTCTCAGTTACTACTAATGCCCCACACTGGCTCCTCTCCTTAGTAGGAACTCCTTATTAAATCCCCCTCTCCAATAGTAATCTCTTCTAATAAAGAATAAAGAGATTATCCCCCCCCCCAGATATGGGCCCTTTTGTTTTGTTTTGAGTCAGGGTCTCATCATTGTAGCTCTGGTCTGCCTGGAACTCACTATGTAGACCGGGTTGGCCTTGAACTCACAGAGTTCCTCTTGCCTCTGCCTCCCAAGTGCTTGGATTAAAAGAGTGTGTGTGGGCTGGAGAGATGGCTCAGTGGTTAAGAGCACTGTCTGCTCTTCCAAAGGACCCTGATTCAATATCTAGCACCCACATGGCAGATCACAACTGTCTGTAACTCCAAGACCTGACACCCCTACACCAACACATGCACATAAATTAAAAAATTAAATAAAATATTTTTAAAAAAAGAGTGTGTGCATCACATCAATTGAGTGTGAAGCGCATTCTAGCATCTTAAATCTGGCTATCTTCTGAACTGTCCCTGTCTATCTAACACAAACCCTGCCCCACTGCCCCCTGACTGTCTGGAGGCCCAGTCAATATCCAGCAGGGGTCAGACTTACCAGAGCAGCACCAGAGAGCTCTGATCATCTTTGGTTTACTGTTGGGAGTTAGCTCATGTCAAAAGGAGAGTATAAGGTAGGACCGGCCATCACCTCTAGAAGTCATCATTGTTAATGGAGTTTCCGATCAAAGTTTGGGCTTCTGGAAGTTTCAACAAGCTCGGCTTGCCCACCTGTCTCTAGTATGCCAGCCACAGAGACAAGAAATAGCAAAAAGCAGAGGAAAGAGATTGATTCAATGTACTTGACTGGGAAAGGGAACAAAGAGGTCTGGTATCCCCCAAGTCTGTCTTCAGGGTCCTGGCATGAGGTTTAGTTTTAAACAGGGGGCAAGGGGTGTGCAAAAGCAAGCTGTCTGTGCCTGAGGGAACGGCTCAGTAGCTAGGATCTCTTTTGTCTCTTATAGAGGGGTGGGGGGTAGGGGGCTCTGGTTCCAATTCTGCACGGCAACCCCTGGCACTCCAGCTGCAGGGCATCCAATGCCTGCTTGCATGTAGAACAGGGCCAGGGCAGTGGCTGTGAGAAAACAGTGGCCCAGCCTGCCTGCTGCCTAATGGGTCAATTCTTCCTTGTGAGGAGAAAGCCTAAGGCAAGAAGGTTATAACCATGCATGGCCCAAAGGAGTCCAAAAACCAAAGAGCAAGGTGTGCTTGCCAGATGGGGCCTCTGGGACCACAGAGTGGTCCACCCACCCCATCTCAGACCATGCCTCCTGTACCACAGAGGCTGGGGATATGTGAGGATGGGAGAAAGAGGTATGTATCTCTGACAGCAAGGTCTGCCACCCATATCCAGCCAGTCCTGCAGCGGGCAAGAACTCTTAGTCAGGACAAAGGACACACCAAGCTCAGCAGGCTGCAAGTGGAGAGTGCCTTCCTCTGACCCTTATGACAGGAGAGGAGGGGGGACCTGAGTTCAAGTCCTAGCATCCATGGTCTAGCTGCTCACAGTCACATGTAACCTGTAGCTCCAGGGCATGGGGCATGCTCTTCTGGTCTCCTTGGTTGCCTGCACCCATGTTTTTTTCTTCCTTCCTTCCTTTCTCTTTCTTTCTTTCTTTCTTTCTTTCTTTCTTTCTTTTCTTTCTTATCAGAGTCAGACTAGGTTGACCTTGAATTTTTGATCCTCCTGTCTCAGTCTCCCAAATGCTGGGATTACACCAGGCTCAGCTAAAAATAAGTGGGTTAAGCTATATAGAGAGGTGTACAATTAAATTCCTCTTTTAACCCTCCAAAGATCTTCTGAGGCCAGTGAGATAAAGGTGCTTACAGCCAAGCCTAAGGACCTGAGTTCAATCCCCATGTCCCATATGGAAGAAGAGACCCAACTACACACACACACACACACACACACACACACACACACACAAAATCTTAAACAAAACAAACAAGAAAACCTATGTAGACAGAAAGAGAGCCATAGGAGCCTTGCTATTAAAAGGGCAAGATTTCTCAAAATCTAGCTATAGAATAACAAAATCTCTACCAAATTCTCAACGGCTATATATAATATAATTACATATTTTAGGCTGACACAAAAATATGGGAATGCAAAGGATCCAAAATAGTTAAGATAGTAGTTGGGGTACTTTGAAGTGGAATTGGAGTTTATTAAGAAGAGCTTTAAACACAAGAACATTTGCTCAACTATGTTCATAGCAGCCTTATTCATAATAGCCAGAACATGGAAACAGCCTAAGTGCCCTCAGTAGAAGAATGGATGAAGAAACTGTGGTACATTTACACTATGGAATACTACTCAGCTATTAAAAACAGGGGATTCCTGAAATTTGTGGACAAATGGATTGAACTCGAAATGATCACAATGAGTGAGTTAACCCAGAAGCAGAAAGAGTCAAATGGTATATACTCACTTATATCTGGACACTAGCCCAAGGGGCATGTCCCATGAAAGTCTTCACTTACCAGGAAAGTAGGACAGAGGGGACGACATCCTACTGGTACTCTAGGTGAGAGAAGCAAGGGAGAATGGGGAAATAGATGGATCGAGAGGGTCCTAGAAACCTATAAGTAGAACATTATGACAGGCAGATCTGGGCCCAGGGATCCTGCTCTAATTATGGCACCAGCCAAGGACAATACGTGCAGTAAACTTCGAACCCCTACCCAGATCTAGCTGATGGACAGGACATTCTCTACAGTTGAGTGGAGAGTGGGGACTGACTTTCACACGAACTCTGGAGCCCTATATTTGACCACGTCCCTGGATGGGGAGGCCTGGCAGCACTCAGAAGAAGGATAGCAGGCTACCAAGAAGAGACTTGATACCCTTTGAGCATATACAGGGGGAGGAGGTCCCCCTCAGTCACAGTCATAGGGGAGGGGAGTAAGGGGAAAATGGGAGGGAGAAATGGGAGGATGCAAGGGATGGGATAACAACTGAGATGTAATATGAATAAATTAATAAAATATATTTTTAAAAAGAGCTTTAATATAGATCGGAGCATAGATATTGGGGGGGCACTTAGGAAAAGGAGGGGACGTGTGTTCACATGTGTTCATATGTTCTTGGAGACTAGATGCCCTGAAGTTGGAGTTACAGGCAGACATGGTTGCTAGGAATTAAACTTCAGTCTTTGGTGCTTTTAACTGCAGAGCCACCTCTCTGGTCTCCTGCCCCCACCCACCATTTTGAGACAAGGTCTCATGTATCCCAGGCTGGACTCAGACATGCTATAGCCAAGGATAGCCTGGAACTCCTGATCCTCCTGCACCCATTTCCCAAGTACTAGGCATACAGGCACATACCACTGAGCCAAGTCCTGCTCTTTAAATTCCTCTCAGTGGTATTTGTTTTCATTGTACCTTGCTGTGGAATTTATTATTTTTGATGCTTGTAGTAAGAATTTTTTTCTTCATTTTATTTGTGGGGTGTTCAATGCTAATGTGCAGCCAGCAGTGACTTTTAATGAGTTTTTTTTAAAAATCTGGTTTCCATTGCAAACTTAGCTGTCATTTTCCAATGTCCTGAACTGCCTTTGAAGCTTGCCTTTAGCAAGCTTGTTCTCTCTTAAAGGTGTCCAGGGCCTGACGCTAAAGCCACAGCAAGTCCCTGTGTCGAGTAAGCTAATTTGAAATGTGGAAACCTTTTTATTCTTTCACAGATTCCAACACTGTTAGGAACCTAGATTCCAACATAATTTCCTAATCTAAATGGTGCAGTTACACTCGTGTGCTCAAAAGGCCCGGGCCTCTAACCCATCACCTTCTCTTCAGTCACTTTTTTTTTTTTTTTCAACACAGTTTCTCTGTGTAGCCTTGGCTGTCTTGGACTCACCTTGTAGACCAGGCTGACCTCGAACTCACAGCGATCCACTTGCCTCTGCCTCTTGAGTGCTGGGATTAAAGGCATGTGCCACCATGCCCAGCCCTTTAGTCACTTTTAAAATTTTATTTATTTATTTAATTTTATGTGTCTTTATATTTTACTTGCATGTGTGTTAGTGTGAGGGTGTCAGCTCTTAGGGTCACAGACAGTTGTGAGCTGCTATGTGGGTGCTGGAACTTAAACCCCGATCCTCTTGAACAGCGATGGCTCCAGCTCCCCTCGTCAGTCACTGTGACAAAACACCTGACACAGTGACTTAAAAGAAGTTTATTTTGGTTCAAAGTGTGAGAGTTTCTCCCACCGTGGTGGGGAAGGGCATGGCGGTGAGAGTGAGGCAGCTGGTCAGGAAGAAGGCAGGGTGTGGTGAGTGCTGGGGTACAACCGTGGAAAGATAGGATGCTGCTCACATGTGCGTGCAAGGTGGCTCTTCCCATCCCAGTCAAAAGCCCCTAGAAAAGCCCTCACAGACGGACACTTGCAGAGGTTTGCTTTCCAGGTGATTCTAAACTCTGCTTAGCTGCCAGTCACTGTAAGCATCACTCCTGCCTACCCTTTCACACACAGACACTAGGGATTAGTTTAGCTGTCGCCCAGTTTGCTTCTTTCTCCTTGTGATAAACAACCAGGACCAAATGCAGCACAGGGAAGGAAGTTGTTTCTTTCATCCTGCGCTTCCAGTCCATCACTGAAGGAAGTCAGGGCAGGAATTCAGAGAGCAGGAACCACGGAGCGGCCCCCCTCATGGACTCACGCTTGACTAACTTTCTTACACAGTCTGCCCAGGGTGAGGTGGCTCGTCCCACATCCATCACCAATCAAGCCAGTCTCTCACAGACATTGCCAAAGGCTATGACCTGGCCAATCTCTCAGTTGAGACTTCCTGAGATCACTCTAGGCTGTGTCAAGTTGACAGCCAAAGCTGGCTAGCTAGGATAGTTGGTTTACCATTTTAATGCCTGCCCAGCTTATGTGAGCCGCTAGGCTCAATCTTCAGCCTCACAAAGACTGGGTGTGGTGGTGCAGGCCTGTGACCTTCTGGGAGGTGGAGGCAGAAGTACCAGAGGTTCAAAGTCAGCCTCAGCTGCATTGTAGGTTCAAAGCCAGTTGGAACTATGTGAGAGTTTGTCTTTAAAAAAACAAAACAAAACAAAACAAACAAACAAAAAACACAACTAATTCCTAGATATTTCTAATCTTGTGCATAACTCTGAGGTTGGCATGTGTGCCTGACAGGGAGACAATTGCTGTCCCAAACACCAGCAGATTTCTTTTAATCTATCTTTCTCTGTTTTATTTTTTAATTTTTAAAAAATTCATGTGTATCTGTGTGAATATATGCCTCATGTTATGTGGGTGCCACCAAAGGTTAGAAGAGGGCATTGGATCCCCAGAAACTAGAGTTCTAGGCAGTTGTAAGCTGCCCTGTGTGGTTTCTGGGAAGTGAACCCAGATCCTCTGCAAGAGTGGTACAGGCTACTAGCTGCTGAGCCATCTCTCCAGGTAGTAACTACATTCCTTCCTTCCTTCCTTCCTTCCTTCCTTCCTTCCTTCCTTCCTTCC
>OU015742.1:21171345-21189088 GCA_907169655.1 Acomys percivali | reverse complement strand
TCCTTCCTTCCTTCCTTCCTTCCTTCCTTCCTTCCTTCCTTCCTTCCGACCTCACTATGAACCCAGCATATGACCCCTGAGGCATGCACCACCATGCTCTGACTTTGTTTTGGCTTTTTAAAAAGATCCATTTATTTATTATTTATACAGTATTTTGTCTGCATATGTGCCTGCAGGCTAGAAGAGGGCACAACGTCTCATTATAGGTGGTTGTGAGCCACCATGCGGTTGCTGGGAATTGAACTCAGGAGCTCTGGAAGAACAGCCAGTGCTCCTAACTGCTGAGTCATCTCTCCAGCCCCTTGTAATGGCTTCTAAAGACAAGCTTTCACTACGTAGCTATCGATTGGTCCAAAACTTGCAATCCCACCTCCCTCAGCCTCTCAAAGGCTGGGATTATAGGTATGTACCATTACACCCAGCAACCTGCCTGTCCTGTGGGTGGTGCCCACAAGAAGTATTAGTAGCCTCGGTCAGTGACTATAGTCAGTTCGAGCAAACAAATTTACTTGACCCAGTATGGGCACAGAATCAAATCTGAGTTTCTCGTCCATTTTTTGAAGAAGTCTGTTTGATGCTATTTTTCTATTTGGTGCCTCTCTTATACTTTTTAATTTGATTGTTACTAAATGGATTGATAGTGCAATGAATTTTCCCACTGTGATCCATATAGTTACCCTACCCTGCCCAGTGTGCAAAAGATTACATCGTGAGTCCACAACACACACCCATGACGTGTCAAAAGTAAAACTAAAACACAAGCAGCTTCCCTGGGTGTGCCTCTTTTTTTGTTTTATTGTTTGCTTGTTTTGCTTGAGACAGAGTCTTGCTATGCAACCCAGGTTGGCTTACGGTACACAATCCCTCGGCTCTCACCTCCTGGGTGCTGGGACTGCAGGTGTGTGTCACCATGCTCAGCCTGTACTAGGCTCTTGATTCACCTAGCCTAGGATAGGGTCTTTGACCTCCATGGGGTTGGTCCTCCAGAGCCACCAGGGAAAGGAAAAGATGCTCACATGTGATTAACACTTAAGTGGGAACTTATTTCACGAAGTGTTTTAATTCTGTTTTGTGATGAGAATGGCAAGTGTTTAAGTTTGTAGTTACAGGCATAGGTTTTAGTCTAATAAATAGTTCACAGGATTACAGGATCTGCTGGCTTGATTCCAGCTTTAAAAAAAAAAAATTCAGAGACCTTGAGCCGAGGCTCCCCCTGCCTTGTCATGGTCAGGAGGTGAGGGTCTTCCTGGGAAGCAGAGCTTTTCAAACAATGATTCTCTCCAAGTCTACCCAGGGTCAGCCTTGTTTGCTTTGCCACAGCGGTTAATAGTAATTGTCAACCTGACAATAGCTCTGTTCATCCAGGAGACAAATCTCTGGGCCTGTCTGTGAGGATTTCTACATTGGGTTGACTGAGGCACCAGACCTATGCCTACCTGTGGTGATACAATTCTGTAGGTTGGACTGAGAAGGTGAAAGGAGACTGAGGCCTGACATCTATCCATGTTTCCTACCTGTATGAATACAGTGAGCTGCCTCAGACTCAGCATATCCTGTGAGCCAACATAAAACTGCCCTTAATGTAGGAAGGATTGTAAGCTTTTTCACAGGTGGAAGCAGTTTTGGCGGGCTTTGCCCTTGGTTGGACACACCACGGATACTCCCTGAGATTAACCTTGAGATAGACTGAGTGGAGCCATCCTGGGCCTGGAATTCAGGAAGGGGACCTAGGGACTCCACCTGGACTATTGTGTTTCTAATCGACCATCAATAGGAGGCGGAGACCGCCCCTTGCACGCGAGAGACAGGCAGGCAGAGAGGACACAGAGAAGCAACAGGTTCAGACTGGACTTGAGCACACGTGACTCGGGAAGAGGATCAGCAAACAGGCCGGACCAGCGCACAGGCCAGAGACACCTAAGGACCTGTCCCGTGGAATGGATACCAGAAGGTTCACTCTTTTTTCCCTTTAACCTTTTTTTTCCCTCTTGTGTAAGCTAGTTGGGTTGTATAATAAAGTTTAATTGTTTAAAAAGCAAAGCCAACACCTTAAATTGCTCTAGTTAGTTTGTCGCAGCAACAGAAAAGTAACTAACACACCTGTTTTCTTCCAAAATGCTTGTGGGGAGTGTCTTGGGTGCTGTTCTGTTGCAGGAGAGACACCATGACTATGGTGACCCTTAAGGAAAGCATCAGCTGGGGTCTGACTTACAGTTTCAGAGCATTAGAGTCCATTATCATGAGGGTGGGGGCATGGTGACAGGAATGGCAGGAGGTGTGCTAGAGAGCATTATAATCTCATATCTCATTCAGGGTCAGGAGGGAGGGAGGGAGAGAGAGAGAGAGAGAGAGAGAGAGAGAGAGAGAGAGAGAGAGAGAAAGAGAGAGAGAGAGAAAGAGAGAGAGAGGAGAGAGGAGCTTGGGCATTTGAAACCAAGCCCACCTCCAGGGACACACCTCCTCCAGCAAAGCCACATCTCCTAATCCTCAAATAGTCCCACTCCCTGGTGACTAAGCATTCAGATAGTGAGCCTCTGGGTGGCATTCCATTTCAAACCACCACTAGGTGCTGTCGCCCTAGGTTCACTGATCACCATCGGTGGATCCAGCAGCCCTCTTTCTCTGAATCTCTCTTTGGCACTACAGGCCGTAGGGGACTGTGCTGAGCCAGACCCAGCAACTTCCCAGACGCTATGTGTGTACTCACCCAGCTGTGTGCACACCTGCCCATCTGTGTTTGTGTACACACATGCTTTGCAGGTGGTCCATTGCCAAAATGAGTGACTTTTCCCGACTTGTAAATTTGTGACATGAGAGAAACGTGGAGAAGTTCAAAGTAAAATTCCATGTTTAGACTCCAGTAGATAGATCATCTCTGACAAAAAAATTTTCCACTCTGTGAAACTAGGCTCTTCTGAGAAACTCCATGTTTTCAACAGTTAAACTGCAAGCCAAAGGCAAGCTGGCCCAGTGAGTAAATGTGTGTGGAGGGTGGAAGGCTGGAGATTGGATTCAGGCTCAGGTAAGCCCATGATGGCATCTAGAACATGCCCTCAGGCTACCTTGCTGGGCCTCTTCGTCCCCCCTAACCCCGGTTTGTCTTTTCTGGTGTCTGCAAGCTCCTCAAGGCCAGAGATCATTTCTTCTTACCCCACAAGCCCAGGTCTTTTTTTTTTTTTTTTTTTTTTTTTTTTTGGTTTTCGAGACAGGGTTTCTCTGTGTAGCTTTGGCTGTCCTAGACTCACTTTGTAGACCAGGCTGGCCTCGAACTCACAACGATCCGCCTGCCTCTGCCTCCTGAGTGCTGGGATTAAAGGCGAGTGCCACCACTGCCCGGCACAAGTCTTTACCAATGCTCATTGCTCAGCTTTCCCCAGAGTCGGCCTCCCCATCTCAGCATGCACTTCTATCTTGTTTAAGCATAAGAGTACAGATTTCACATCCTGTGCGGATGAGACTGAGTTCAAAGGGAGCAGGCGGCGAGAGTGGCCTGGAAGGGACTTCTGTCTGAAGTCACAGGCTTCCATGTAGAGATAGCTATTTCTCTATGGTGTGGCCTTAGCCACCACCAGCCCATAGTGACAAAGGGACAGGGCTGATGGGATCTCCACGTGACAGCCATCTCCGTTTCTTCAGCCCTGATCTAGCCGGCTACCCTTACCAAAGCAAGTTCAGCTTCTGTCTGTGACCTCAGTTTCCCCATGTGTCTGAGGCGGTAGGCAAAGCCTTGAAGGAGAGGATCATTTCTGGGTGAGCTCCAATGTCAGAGGCAGCATTGTCTGGAGAGATGCCCTAAAGTTCTGGGGTGATGTTAGGGTGTGTGTGGGGTCTGGGGCACTCAGCTTTTTGGGTTTTTGTTTTTTGTGGTTTTTTTTTTTTTTTTTTTTTTTGAGACAGGATCTCTCTGTGTTAGCCTTGGCTGTCCTGGACTCACTTTGTAGACCAGGCTGGCCTCGAATTCTCGCCTGCCTCTGCCTCTCGAGTGCTGGGATTAAAGGTGTGCGCCACCAAGCTCGGTGGGGCACTCAGCTTTTGAGCTCTGGCAAACTAGTGCCCGTAACGGACGCTTTCCGGCGTCATAGTGGAGCCTGCGCGCCACCTACTGGAAATACCTAGTAACTGACCCGAGCGCTAAAGACCAGCCTTTGCGTCACTGGGGTTAATGTTTTACTTCAACCTTTAGAAGAGACTTAATTGTAAAGCCTGAGCGTGGCTGAAGGGATGTCCCCTTATGGGGATCTTGAATTCCAGCTCTTCCTTTCCTCCTCACCTTCCATGTGCTGCGGTCACAGGCGTGCACCACCACACCTGCCTCCTCCGTAGGCTTTCAGGCTCCCCACAGACACGGCTCTTCCCGTACCTGACAGTGGCATTGCGGTGGCAAGCCATTCTTAGTTTGCACATAGCAAACGAAACACCACACTAGGGAGATGCGTGGAGGCTGGGCAGTGATGCAGACAGTGGCTATTTTTTTTTTTTTTCTCACGGCTGTGACAAAAGCAACTTATAGAAAAAGGGGTTTATTTTGTCTCAGGCTTTAGGGACACTATTCATCACGGTGGGCTCAGCATGGGCTTGACAATGATGACACCCCATTAACTTCACAATGGTGGAAAGCAACACACAGTCAGTAGGAATCATACTTAAATTGTTAAAAACAAACTTTTTTTTTTTTTTTTTTTTTTTGGTTTTTTGAGACAGGGTTTCTCTGTATAGCCTTGGCTGTCCTAGACTCGATTTGTAGACCAGGCTGGCCTTGAACTCACAGCTATCTGCCTGCCTTTGCCTCTCGAGTGCTGGGATTAAAGGCGTGCACCACCACACCCGACTAAAAAAAAATTTTTTTTTGAGATAGTAACATATGAAACTATGTGAGCCAGTCAGCCTACAGTGCATGGAGCCAAACAAACAGCACCCTACAATGCATGGTACTAAACAGCCAGCACCCTATAGTACACATTCCTAAACAACTAGCACCTTACAGCACACAGTACTAAGTAGACAACACAATTCTATAGGGTGCTGGGGACTGAATGCGTGGCTTCCTAATGCTGAGCAAGCACGCTACCAACTGAACTGCACTCCCAGTCTCTACCACTCGATTCTTTGTCCAGGCCATGAGGAGAGGATCTTGCTACAATGTGCACCCTCATCACAGTCCCCAAAGCAACAGGACCAACTGACTCTGGACAAAACTTCCAGCTCTGCAAGTGGAAGAAACCTTCACTCTTTATAAACTTACTGTCTTAGGTGCTTTATCATCGTAGCAGAGAGGTAACCAGCTCACCTCACTCTTGTCAGTCTTAGTGTGCCTCCCAGCCAGCCTTGCCTGAGGTAGCTGTGAGTTATATTGGTTTCTACAAGAATGTAGAGATTGGTCTGACTTTCAAGTTTTGTTTTATTTATTATTTATTTATTTTATAGTGTCTTAAGCCTCATGTTATGAATGCTTAGTATGGAAGTAAGTTATCTAAAGTTTGATGCTGAGCTAAAAATTCCCTGAAAGCTCACATATTTTATGCCATATCTCTACACTGACAAATCTTCCATACACAATCACACAAATGTTCATATTTCTTAATAAGTACGGAAGCCATGCTGGGTGGTTTCTTGTCAACTTGACACAAGCTAGAGTCAAGAGGGAAGGGGAAATCTTCAGTTGAGAAAATGCTTCCATCAGATTGGCCCGTAGGCAAGATGGTAGGCGTGTTCTTGATCAGTGGTTTGACATAGGAGGGCCCCTGCTCACTGTGGGCAGTGCTGCCCTGAGTAGGTAGTCCATGGTTGTATAGGAAAGCAAGCTGAGCCGGGCGGCGGTGGCGCACGCCTTTAATTCCAGCACTTGGGAGACAGAAGCAGGCAGATCTCTGAGTTCGAGGCCAGTCTGGTCTCTGGTCTACAAAGCCAGTTCCAGGACAGCCAGGGCTTCACAGAGAAACACAAACAAACAAAATGTGTGTGTGTGTATGAGAGAGAGAGAGAGAGAGAGACAGACAGACAGACAGACAGACAGACAAGAGCTGAGAGAGAGACAAGAGGAACAAGGCAGTAAGCAGTATTCCTTCATGCCCTCTGCCTCTTCTCCTTGCCTGTGGGTTCCTGCCTTGAATTCCTGCCTTGCCTTTCCCTTGCTGACCGGGGCTGCAAACACTTGTTCTTGGGCCTGATGTACCCCGCTACAATGCCTTCCTCCCGTGCCTTTCTTTTACATAAAGCCCATCAGGTCCAGTTGGTCACACTACTTCAAAGCAAACAACCCTCTTTAGAAAAACGGGCAGCACGAAAGCTATGCCGCCTTCCCTGAAAATACAACAGCAATGAGGAAAACACACGATGAGCACAGGGAAGGGAGGCTTCAAAGCAATCAGGAAGCAGATGGACTTCTCTCTTAGTGTTCCATTGCTGTGATGAGGCATCAGGGGCCACAGCAACTCTTGTAAAGGAAAGCATTTCCCTGGGGCTGGCAGGAGGAAGGCAGATTATTGGTCTGGAGAAAGTAGTTGAGAGTTCTACATCAGGATCTGCAGGCAGCAGGAAGAGAGAGCCACTGGGCCTGACATGGGTCTCTGAAACCATAGTGCCCATCCTCAGGGACACATTCCTCAAGTGTGTCAAGGCGACACCTATTACTCCTCCTAAGTGGTATCACTTTCTGGTGACTAAGCTTTCAGATATATAAACTTCTGGGGGGCCATTCCTACGCAGACCACCACAGCTTCTAATGGGATAGAGCTCATGTGCTTGGTGGACTAGTGTACTCACAGGGTCATAGTGTGATGGGGACAAAGTGGAAGCTAGGAGGGTCCAAGTGGCTCAGTGGTGCTGTGGCTTTGAGCTTAGGCTGGTGTCCCCTTCCTGTCTCTTATTGTCACTCTCCTTTCCACCCTGCTGCTGATGCCGTGCCTCATCACTGGTCCAAAGTGATCGTTTGTTTTAAACTCTGTCCCTCGGTGAGCCAAGACACGCCCTTCTTTCTTTATGTTGTTCCCCCAGGATTTTGTCCTGGTAACATATAAGCTTTCTTGAATCTGTTTGCTTTAGGCCCTGAAAGAATCTGGCTAGATGACAGATAAAGGCCATCCAGGCTTTCTGTGACATGGGGACCTTTCTCCTACAGTGTTTTGCCCACAGCTACTCAAGATATAGAGATCTTTATGCAAAGCATTTTTTAAAAAAGATTTATTTATTTATTTATTTATTAGTCATACAGTATTCTGCCTGTATGTGTGTCAGTACGCCAGAAGAGAACACCAGACCTCATTATAGATTAGTTGTGAGCCACCATGTGGTCACTGAGAATTGAACTCAGGATTTTTGGAAGAGCAGCCAGTGTTCTTAATGTCTGAGCCATCTCTTCAGCCCTATGCAAGCGTTTTGTTGTTGATTCACTGGGCACATAACCCTGTAGCAGAGCACTGTCTAATGAGTACTGGACCCAAGCTTCAGTCCCCCCCACACACCCAAGACAAAGTATTTAGGGATGCTGGTAACAGGATTGATGATTGATGTTCTTAAAAGAAATACAGGGAGCTGGAGAGATGGCTCAGCCAGTAAGAGCACTGGCTGCTCTTCCAGAGGTCCTAAGTTCAGTTTCTAGCACCCATGAGAATGAGAAAACGTATTTAAGATTTTTCCCTTCAGTGTGCAGGACCAGCACTCCGATTCCCTAGTTCTAGGCAACACACTCACACACATTAAAATAAGTAAAATTTAAAATGAAAAAACAAGAAAAACAATTAGCAGTTGCCGGTTAGAGTTGATTACATAGCCTGATATAGGACTGTTTCCTCAAAGTTGGTTGTGTTTGAAGTTGTGTTGTTTTTATTCCTAATTAAGGAAGCCTAAAACTGTTTAAAATATTTTTAAAACAAACATTGTTTTCTTTATTATTGCTTTAGTAGGCTGCTGAATATGAAATGTATATAAATGTCTATATGATCCGTCACAGTTACCCGTGTTCTGCAGACACGAGTGACGTAAGAGATGTAACACAAAACAGAATGAGAAAACATATTTAAGATTTTCCCTTTAGTGTGCAGAATTCATAGCAGTTTCTGGATGTGCTACACAGAAAATACTGGCTCATCAGTTTTGAAAATGTGAAGTGAACACTTGCCTAAGCACGAGGCCCAGGGCCCACTCCCCAGCTCCTCAGGAGTGTCAACACACTTCTCACAGAAAACCAAAACCAAAAACCAATAAAAATCAACCAAGAGCTTCAGGAATCTCTTTCCCCAGAACCTACACACCCCTGTGCTCCCCTAATCTCTCCCCTTTCTAACTCTCTCTCCCTCCATTTTGCCACCCTTGAACCCCAAGCACAGCAGAGAATGTTCGAGGCCCAAGATTCTATACTGGCTGTTAGCTGGGGCTGCCAAACCACTTTAACTGCCACACTGGTTTTACTTGCCTGTGCAAGCAGCCCAGCACAGCGGCTCACACCTCTCATCTCAGCCTAGCACCTGAGAGGCTGAGGCAGGAGGGCTTCCCATATGTTTGATGCTTGCTTGAGCTGTGTAATGAGTTGCAGACCAGGTTGGGCTACAGTAAGGCCCTGTCTCAAAAAAGAAAAACATACATATGTATAAGAAAAAAAGAAAAAGAAAAAAAGAGAGAAGAGAGAAGAGGAAGAGGAACCGAGAAAGCACCTTGATGTTCTTCTTGTGTATAAAACTGAGGTGGAAGGATGTGTGTGCAGCTCAAGGAAGCAAAGTATGGCCAGAAGAAATGCCAAGAAATCTGGGAGAGGAAAACCTCTTAATCACAAAGATAAGTGGGAACAGAAGAGAGATGCGACTCTTCTTCTTCTTCTTTCTTTTTTTTTAAAGATTTATTTATTTATAACATATACAGCGTTCTGCCTACAAATAGGCCTGCACACCAGAAAAGGAAGGGGCACAAGATTCATTCAACTTGCATAAGACACAAGAGACGCCTGCGGGTTCTGTTTCCTGTGACTGACACACCCCACTTATCCTTGGTGCTCACGCGTCTCACAGCTGTTAGAAGTAGGCAACGCTATGGTGTCCTTGGGATTAATCGTGTGTCCTGGCAGTGCCTACACGTGGGTTGCTCTTGCCGTTCCAAGAGATGTGAAAGAGGAGGCTTGGACCACGTAAGGGGCACTCAGTGAGTCATGGGGAGCTCTTCAGTCCCATCTTTGAAAGCTGCCGTTAAAGTTCTCCAGTCAGATGAACTGAAACGCTTTCAGGTGGATTTGGGTTGTTCACTGAGGCCTCTCCTTCCTTCCTCGCCAAGGACGTTATCTGTCCATGTAACGCGTACTGGTGCCGCTCTATCAGAACGTGGAACGTCATGTGCCATGGCTAAATAACTATTAATGAACACTTCTAAGAAACACAGAGATGAGCTCCTTTCTATAAGAGCCCAGAGAAAGGCAGGGCTGTCAGTCAACCTGCACGGCAGAGTTTCTTTGCCCAGCTCCCAGCCCACGCAGGCCTCTGGCAGCTCTCTTACATAGAGTCTGCCCAGTCCCACCTTTGGAAAGCATCTAACTTTTCTTTTGCAGTTGACACTATCCAGAAAGCTCGTACGATTATTGGAGTTTGGAGTCCAAGGGGAGCAAACGAGAGTGCCTCGGACCCAGCTGAGATAACTGTCATTTAGTCACCACTGATCAGCTAAGTGAAGTGCGCTGATGTGCCTAAGCTGGGAAGACCTTGCCCTGATGGTAAATGTTACGAACTGAATCAAATAGTGTTCTAGTGTGCAGTTATGGTTACTTATCCGGAATGATTTCCTTAGTTAGCTTTTGCTCAAATCGGGGGTTGGGGGGGGTGGAACCCACAAAAACTATTACTTATTTTCAGGTAGAAAAGAAAAAAAAATCAAACATGAAATAGCATACAGTCTTCATGAAGGCACACTGAGTCCAAGCACGGGGTAAACGGAAATAAGACATTCAGAAATAATGGGTATAAATTGCTTCCTAATCGCACAGGACTCTGGGCAGGCTCCCTAATAACAGAAAGGCTGGCTTAAAATGCTACTTAGTGTCGCATCACTGGTAATGTGGAACCTTGGGACAAGGGTTGATTTTTGAGCCTGCCAGCCCTGGCATTACGGTTTGGGTTTTTCTTGAAGGTAGAACCAGAGCGTGTGCTGTCTCTTCACCAGGCAGGGGAGATGACAGGGCCTCGATCTTTAATGCAATCTGTTTTCTCTGTCGCAGAAGGAGCTGGTCCACACACCTGATCATCAAGATGTCAGTCGGCCACCACAAGCGTGGTGTTGGTCCCAGGCCTGCTTGGGAATACAGCCCGATTCAAGTTTCCCATCTTGTTGTGCTGCTGGGGAATAGCATTGTCTCCACGGCTCTGACCCACTGCCAAGAAGATAACGTAGATCAGGAATTCATTCATCTTGCATGGGCAGACGCCTCACGCTGGACGCCTTCGAGTTCTGTCTCCTGTGACTGACACACCCCACTTATCCTTGGTGCTCATGCGTCTCACAGCTGTTAGAAGTAGGCAACGTTATGGATTCATCGTGTGTCCTGGCAGTACTGGCAGTACCTACACGTGGATGGCCCTAGCCGTTCCAAGTCATGAGAACGGAAGGTGGTGGTGGTGGTGGTGGTGGTGGTGGTGGTGGTGGTGGTGGTGGTAGTGTCATTGCCTGTGCCTACATAGCCCACATAGCCCAGATGCTACAAGGGTTGGTAGCTAGAGAGGGCACGCTCTGTGTTGACGAGTGTTTTTTATTGTTCTTGGTTCACTACAGCAGTCGACCACACAGTAACCGCTAGTAACTAGCAGAGCCCAAATTTCTCTCCTCTACTCATTCCACAGTGAATTGAGTGATGTGGGGGAAGAGGTTTTCTTTTTATCCTGGCTAGAATCGTGCAAACCACCAGACACGTGTGGACTCCCCCGTACCTTGGGCCCCCTCCCCCCCCGGAGCTCCGTGTGGCTCATGACATTCCCTGAGCGATTCATTTTTGGGTAGGCAGCATAAATCGAAGGTTCCAGAACTGTCCCCAGGGAACAGCACCTAGTGACAAGAGCAATGTGACTGAGAGAGTGATGACACAGATCTTGTCTGTCTAGTCTGGACTCATCCTAAAGAGCTGCTGGTGGGCTGTGAGGATCTTAGGGGCTCAGGACGGCTCAGGAGAGGGTTGTCCAAGTACAGTTTCATTGACGTTGCAGAGCTGTGTGCGCTGAGCAGGACACATCAGCTTCCTGTTGTGCAGAGGTGGGAGCAAGCTCAGGGCTTGACCTAAGTTTGCAGGGATCCACTGCAGGTTTTGCAAGCACTACTGCATGGCTCCTCCTCCCACACAGTGCAGTGGTGTTCTGCAATTTAAAGACAGGCTTTGGAGATTATGGCCATGAGCCATCCTGCCTGTCCTTCAGTGGTTTGAAGTACTGCGTTTTGAAGAGATAATTTGCACATTTGATAGAATTAAGACAAAAAAGCACATCTGGCTAAACACTATTTGTACCCTAAAACATACACACATTTATCAGTTCCTAGTGTGTCCCACCACAGAGAGGTATTATGTATGCTATGATGTATTACATTAAGGTTGGCTTTGTTTTTGAGACAGGGTTTCTCTTTGTAGCCTTGGCTGTCCTGGACTCACTTTTTAGACCAGGCTGGTCTCGAACTCACAGAGATCCACCTGCTCTGCCTCCGCAAAGGCTGGGATTACAGGTGTGGGCCACCATGCCTGGCTCACATTGGTTTTGATTGGATGTTCCTTTGGATGTTTCTGACTATAGTAGTGAACATTTGTTGCTTCTGGGATGGGGCTGTGTTGTAGGAGGCCGGCAGGATCCCTGGTTTCTACCTCCAGGGTGACAGTATTGCTGCTGCTCTTGCTCTGACAGCCACTAGTGCCCCCGGACCTTAGCTGAAGTTCTCTGGGGAGCATTACTGACACACACTGAAGAAAAGTAAGCAGTAGTGTGATCTGAGAGTAGAGAAAAGAGACCACTGTCCCTGCTTTCCTTTCCTGAAGTTTGGAAGTATGCTTTGCTTCCCCAAGGTCTGAACATGCGTTTCTGCCATGCTCGGCTTCCTGGGTGCCAAGATGACAGGTACACACCACACACAGTGTCTACTTGGCTGTCCTTTAGGATATGGTGTTTGTTGTTACATACTTGGCTTTGGAGAAGGGGACAGGCCTTTCTCTACAGAAGGAGGAGGACAAGGATTTTCAGGACACACCTCTTTTTCCAGGCACCTCTAGAATCCTTCATGCAGGGACCACACTATCTCAGCATCTCAGGGAAGTGTGGACATTTTCTGTGCATCCTAATTATCATCATCTCTTCTTTCAGTCTCTTCATCAAAAAACGGTTCAAGGACCATGACTATAAGCCCTTTGTGTCATCCGTAAAGCGGGGGAGAAACACCACAAAGGCAGGTCTTCAGTTTCATTGTAACCCACCTAAAAGCTTCAGAGTGACTGAGTAGCACAGAGTGACATGTAGACCATGGAGATCCTGGGTGTGTTAGCATGGGAGGGAAGAGCTGAGCCTGCCTCTCCAGGGCAATACCGAGTGGGATCACAGGACCGGGTTAAAATCGTGTGTGAGATGTTGCTGCCACTCCCGATTTAATTCTTTCTTAAGCAATATTAGGACAGCCCTAACTCAGTTTCTGTTTTGTATGGCAGAGTTTAAAGAACGCAGCCCGTTCCTAGAGCTGAGCTACTCATTCTGAACTCTTGGAAAATATACCGGCGGTTACGAGGTACGGGCCATATCAAGTCAGCGATGACAACACAGAAACACCGGGGTGGGGAGGTGCCTTCATTTCTGGGCCGTGCCCTGGTGTGGTAGCCTGACTCTGATTTTAATGTGCTAGTTTATCAGAGGGGGCAAAAGTCAGTAACTTAAAAAAAAAAAAAAAAAGCAATGCGCGGAGGCATCAACCACATTTAGCTTGCTGTCCAATAGAGACAGACATTTCTTGTTTTTTGCTGTCGCCAGACCAAGAAACCTGACCTTCACAGAAATTCTCACCAAAGCTTACCATTCCTGAGCTCATAGGATCCGGAAGTTTGACTGCCACATGGTTACACTTAAAGCTGTTTGCTTGTCATAGCTGATCTTTGTGGCAGTATTCATTGAGTCATGTCTGGAAGTGTTAGTTTAAGCTATGGAGAACCACCAGGGACCTGCAGGCTCCCGTGATGGGAGGAATACAAACAATAGGCCCCGCATGCTGTTGTGTAACTGTCTTCTGGGCTGCTGTGCAGGCTCATGTTGACAGTTAGCAGAGGGCTAGGCAGCTCTGAGCTGTCCATGTCTAAGGCGCCTAGGGAGGGAGAGGAGTTTATTACTTGATAGTTTGTGTCGTTTTAAATGTCACTGAGTTGACACAATCATCAGACACATTTTGGAGGCGTTGACAGACTGTGTAACTCTGGACTTGGAGCTACCACTTACTCTGTTCGGGACACAGCGCATACATATAGGCTTAGACACTGGATGGAGCTGTGAATGACGGGTAATTGGGGACAGACAAGGTGTGTCAAAATTTCAGTAAAGACAGATTTCAGTACAGGGCCAGAGAGGTAACCCAGTCTGTAAACTGATTGCTCAGCAAACAAGAGGTCTTGAGTTTTAGCCCCCAAACCCATATAAAAACAACAACAGCCAGGAGGATGGAGCGTCCTTGTAACCTCAGCACTTAGGTGGTAGAGACAGGCTGATACTTGGGATTTAGCAGGTCAGCCAGACTAGTGTGTGAGTTCCAGACCAGTGAGAAACCTTGTCTTGCCCTGAAAAAAAATTTAAATGGCCTACATCCGAACATTAACTCCACACACGTGTACACACACACACACAGACACAGACACACACACACAAACACACACCATACACGCACTTACACACAGAAGAACATACACAGAATAAGGTGCCGTAGGGTCCCAGAAAGCCTGGGATTTTTGTTGTCCTTGAAGACAGCTGTACGGTAGGCAGTAGAGAATGGCTGAGGCTGTCCGCACCTAGGACCACATGTTGGAAGTACAAGAGAAAGCAAGATTTCTGGGCTGGGAAATTAAGACCCAAATAGGACTATCCTTTGGACACCTCCAAGGTGAGAGGGCTTTTTCTTCCATGATGTGTAGTATTAACCTAGACCTCTCTCTCTTTCCCTCTCCCTCCCCCCTCCCCCCACCCCCATAGGAAAAAAGAAGAGGACTTTTCTGGGAGGGGCATCCTCCCAGCAGAGCTGGAAAAGCTCTGACACGAACTTTCCAGAGAGTCTGGGAACACAGATCCTCACCCACTAGGGCCACTGGCCCCTGATAAAGTCCTCGTCATGGAGATGTCCCTGTGGCACCGGGATTAGCTATACAGGATGAAGCCTGTTACACAGACAACACATCCTCTAAGTGACGGCTGGTTTATGCTTTGAAAAATCCTTGAGGAGCTATCCTCACCACATTAGTGTCAACCACATTGGATGAAAACTGCTCCAGAGATGACACACTGGCCAAGCTGCCACTGGCTGGTGATGTGGAAAAATCTCTGTGAAGCTGTGGTCCTTTGGACATCTGGCTTGGCATACAAGTTACAGAGAAGGTCGGATCCTTTGGCTCTGCTGCTGGGTGCTGTTTAGGGGAGCTCAGGCAAGCTCCTAAGTCTCAACATGGTGTGCACGTGGCCACTGCCTACAACGGTGAGGAGCAGCTGGGATGCAGTGACCTAGGGTGATGTGCATGTGAACTTCACTCTGGAAGAGTGTCAGACATGGTACTAAAGGCGGGAAGCTTGGAGCTTCCCTCTCCTCAACCCACAACAGTAATGAGAGTAGAAATTAGAAATGTGCAGATGTTAACTCTTAAGCTCACCCCCAGTGATGTATTGCCTGCAGCAGGGCAGATTTTCCTAAATCTTCCCAAGTGAAAGCATCAGCTGAGAAAAAAAAAAATCTATTTCACAATTTCTTTTCATTTTGATTATGTGAAATCAGTGTGTTGTCTCTGTAGGGTTTATGCCTGTGAAATGAGTGTGTTGTCTTTGTGTGGGTACATGCATGTGAACGCTGGTACCCAAGAACATTAGACCCTTGGATCTTCTTGTAGCAGGAATTTCAGGAAGGTGTCTAAACCCTGAGTCCTAGGAATGAATTTTTCTTAACTCCTTGGCCATGTCTCCAGCCCTGTAAATATTTTGAAGTTTTTTTTTTTTTTTTTATATGATCTGGATGTTAGGAAGCAGGAAAGAACTCATACAAGTGAAAAACACTATCCTTGTTAATGATTGTGTAAAGATTATAGATATAACAGTTGTCTTCAATTTCAGGAAAAAGAAATTTGTTTTATCTCTTCATCATTAGCCTTGAAGAAAGTAAATTATTTGCCATGTTCAGTCGAGTTAATGGTGGAGTCACCAGTTGTGGTTGTGATTTGTGTTTTGAAACATTTGTAGTAGGTATTGAACTTTGCTATACATGTGCAATTTATTTGCAGAAGCTTATTAGGCTGTTCTTAAATTCCTTTTGTGACTTCTCTTCATCTTCCATTGTGCTTTGACTTGGTTATAGATAGTTGTCTGCTGCATTGTATAGAATAGGATGCCCATCATCTTAGTGGTCCATTGTTTAATTGGATATCAGGCTAGGTATGATCATACTTTCCAAGTAAGCATGACTGTGAAAGGATGGTGGGTTGTTGTTCCTGGTTTTGCTTTTTATAATTTCATAGATTCCTTTGAGATGACTTGAATGTCAGTCCTTAGTCAAGGCTTCATTGGAACTCTTGATTCTCATGTGTTGGCCTCTGGAGTACAAGTCCAAGGGTAGAAGATGTACCCCCAATGTGTCCTGTTTTGTCAAATGTCTTAACAAAGTTAGTGTTAAAATGCTCACTAGAAGGAAATATGAAAAACCTTACATACCTCATATGTGTATCCAAAGCACCACATTCATCTATTTGGTAGAGATGTAATGAAATAGGATAATCAGCAGCCGACCGTACATGTCACAACACAGCTGGATGTACTATGGATGTGTATGTATTATTTGATGCTCCATGCTATGGATGTGTATATATTAGTTGATGCTCCATGCTTCTTCATAGGCCCATTATTTACCACGTGGCACTTCATCCTGAACTACTGTCATTTAAGGGAATTATCTAGATATGCTAGATAATTTAACAGTGGTGAGATTTATTAATTTTTCCTCTGTGTGTGTGTGTGTGTGTGTGTGTGTGTGTGTAATGCAACTGTGGTTTTAGGCGCACAAATATGTGGAGACTGGAAGATGACTTTGTGGGATCTACTTTTGGCCATCTTTATATTGTGATCGAGGTCAGGTTGCCAGCCTTGCATACCACAGGCTTTTTGCACTGAGCTGTGTCGCTGATGCTCAAATAAGATTAGTGAAACATTACATCTGTAAAGTACTGTCTTCTTTTCAGATTGTAAACAAATTTTCATCCAAGGATAGAGGAGACATAGGGCAATTTGAATAATAAGTTATATATGCAAATGAAAAAAAATGTCATGTTAATGGGCCAGGTAAGTCACCACTGCCTCCTCACCTGGAAAAGCTATGTGAAAACGTATCCCCTATAGCATTTGTGTCAACCACACAGGCTTCAGCCTGTGACGTAGACACTAGCAGCTAAGTCAAGACTGCTTTGTGTTTGGAGAGAGCCTTGCCTATCTGTGGTCCCCACCACCTCTAGATCAGGCTCACAGGCTTTGCAGCCTAGAATACATCCACAAGGCACTGGAGGACAGGTCCCTGCAACCTAGCACACTGAGCAACACAGGAAGTGTGCCTCTGCTTGCTGATGCTTCCTCATCTCTCTTGCTTCCGGGCTTCCGGCATTTCCCAGGCAATGGCTACAGAGCCTCAGGTGACATGGTTCTGTGTTCTGCCATACTAACTTGTAAAAATGCTCTCTAATGTCACGCCCGTTTTCAGATCCCCAACTTTTAAGGGTTCCACAGAGATTTGAAGTACTAGGTGAACTAGAGATTTTTGAAGAAGCAGCTTTGAAATGTCTAGTGCCGCTGTACTAAGTGCCCTGAGTGGAAGAAAGAAAGGAAAAAAAAAAGAAAGAAAAAAGAAAAGGTGGCTGCTGGGTTGTCCTGGCCCTGGAAGCATTCACTGTGTGGGGGCGGTAATAACTCCGCTTTCCCGGAGAAACCATTATCTTCTTAATAGCTAGGGAACAAGAAAGCAGCCGAGGGTTGAAATAAGGGTATCTTGTTAGACTGAATTTGTAAGAGGTAGGGGTCAACTTCCTGAGGCTGTGTTGGCTGTTGTCCAGGCTTTTGCAAAGAGGGAGTTGGAGGAGGGTGCCTCTCAGCTGCCGATTTACAGAGCAACACCTCATGCACTTGAGCAGCCAAGGATGCCTACCACCCAGGGGAATGGATTCTGGGAACACAAAAGACACTGCCGCTGCAGATTTTGGAAGGGACATCACTTGGGTAGATTTTTTTTTTCTTAATTGTCACTTCTGGGTACACCAGCGAATTGTGACCACTTGTTTTTGCCTACGCAGGTGAGAAACCAACGCTTGCTAACAAGTGTGATAATCCCGGTCCAGGAGGGGTCCCAGCTCAGGGAGCGACTCTTCCTCCCTCTGACCTCAGGCTGAATCCGTGTACGCAACTGTGACTCTCCGAGGGTCCCTCCCTCCTCCTCCTCCTCATGTTAGGAAAACAAATCCTGCCTCTGAACAGGATAAATCAGATCCAGATTGCTCGTCTCGTGTGTGTGTGTGTGTGTGTGTGTGTGTGTG
>OU015742.1:21153348-21171335 GCA_907169655.1 Acomys percivali | reverse complement strand
CGCGCGCAGGGAGGGGGCCAAGGGGGGTTCTCCGCAATGGCTTTTACATTTTTCCTCAACTTTGTCACTGACTAGTTACCCAATCTCTGAAAGAGAGGTGAACAAATCAGTAAATAAAACCTGTGCCAGCAACTTTCAAGTATACAACGAATTGTTCTGTGCCACAGGCTCACTATTCTATATTAAAGTGCTCTTGAACTTACAAAAAAAGTAACCGTCTCTTCACTCACTTGAATTAAACTCCCTGAGAATCCTCTAACTTGTTCCCTCTGTCAGACCCATCCAACACAGTCAGCCTTTTTGTCTGGTGTAGATTTATATATGTAATGTGCACACTGACAAATGCGATTGTGTGCTCAACTAGACACGGAGTAATAAGCACATAAAGGGATTGTGGGTGTTACAGGAAGGAAAGGTCTCTACTGAGACCTTAAAAAATAAACCCCATAAAATATCATTTTAGCTGCCTGCTCTAATGGCATTTAAGCCCTGTATTCTTTTTTTTTTTTTTTTTTTTTTTTTTTTTTTTTTTTTTTTTTTTTTTTGGTTTTTTGAGACAAGGTTTCTCTGTGTAGCCTTGGCTGTCCTGAACTCACTTTGTAGACCAGGCTGGCCTCGAACTCACAGCGATCCTCCTGCCTCTTTCTCCCGAGTGCTGGGATTAAAGGCGTGTGCCACCACGCCCGGCAGCCCTGTATTCTAATTAACCCAATTTATCCTTTAAAAAGCTATGTTAAACCTGGCGTGGGGGTGCATGCCTTTAATCCCAGCACTCGGGAGGCAGAGGCAGGCAGATCACTGTGAGTTGGAGGCCAGCCTGGTCTACAAAGTGAGTCCAGGACATCCAAGGCAGCACAGAGAAACCCTGTCTAGAAAAACTATAAATAAATAAAAGCTATGTTAGTGGCAACTTTGTTGCTTTTCTAAGAAAACCCTTCAAGAAGTCTGAACACTTCTAAGCAATGGGAATCCCACCTGAAGGCTTCCCACATCAGACACCTTCTGAGAAGGGGCCTTCTTTTTCCTCCCTGTACTTAACTCTAAATTCACACTTGTGTGAGGCAGCGGTTAAGTCAGCCAATCTTTTTCTTTTATCATGTGCTATCATCACACAAGCCTTTGTGAACTCTGTTTTCACTATTTTTCCTTTTCCTTACTCATTAGTCAGACTGAATGCTCTCAACAGATAACACTAATTGCTTTGGTTGCTTTTTTTTTTTTTTTTTCCTATTCATTTCTGTTGAGTTATTCTAGGGATTTTTTTCACTTAAAAGTTTCAGCTCAAGAATTCCGGCTTAATTCCTATTAACAGTCTCTAAATAAATCATCCTTTAACCGTGACCCACACTCACCAGAGAAGAGCACCATAAGGCAGTATCCTGTCCGTGGGCCTGGCGTTTGTGGGTGGGGAGGGGAGGGGAGAAGGTGGGTGAAGGAGAGGAAGGGAAACAGTTGAGAAGGGGAGAAGGCACTGAAGGGGAGAGGAGGTGAACCTCCATTAGCAATGTGAGGGTTCCTTTGCTCAACTGTAAACAGAAGGGAAGAGACAAAGCTAAGACATTTGGGAACAGCAGCAAATGAAGTTCAGTTCAGAGAGTAGAGGTGATTTTTTTTAAATGCTGTATCAGCGTCCTGTGGCTGCTGTAACATTACCACAAACCTGGTAGAGAATTATTCTTTTTAAAAATTTTTTAAAATTTTATTAATTTATTCATATTACATCTCAATGGTTATCCCATCCCTTGTATCCTCCCATTCCTCCCTCCCTCCCATTTTCCCCCTTACTCCCCTCCCCTATGACTGTGACTGAGGGGGACCTCCTCCCCCTGTATATGCTCATAGGGTATCAAGTCTCTTCTTGGTAGCCTGCTATCCTTCCTCTGAGTGCCACCAGGCCTCCCCATCCAGGGGACGTGGTTAAATATGGGGCACCAGAGTTCATGTGATAGTCAGACCCCGAGAATTATTCTTTCATCGTGTAGAGGTCGTATATCTGTCAGGGCTGTATGTCCCTGACAGCCCTGCAGGAGAACCTGCCCTTTGCTATTTCCAACCTCCGTGTGCCCCAGCCATTCCCTGAGCTAGGACTGCAGATTCTAGTTGGTACCTCAGCCCCCAAGTGCTTTTCCCTGTGTCTCTTTTCTGTGATTCTTAAAAGGCCAGTTGTCTTAGCACAGGGCTCTCTCATCTACCTGTCTCTTAAATTTGTCTGTTCTTGGAGTCATCATTTAGGCTAGTGCTTCTCAACCTTCCTAGTGCTGTGACACTTCAATACAGTTCCATATATTGTGGTGACTGCCAACCATAAAAGTACTTCATTGCTACTTCATAACTGTAATTTTGCTACTCGTATGACTCATACTGTAAGTGTATGATATGCAGGATAGCTGATATGTGGCCTCAAAGGGATTCAACTCACAGGTCGAGAACCATGATTTGGGCAGTTCCCTCAAGTGGGCCCACATAGAGCTACCATCATGCAGTGCATCTGTACTAGCCTGGCCCTATTATGGGATGTAGAGGTCCAGGCTGAGTGGAAGGAAGGGTCTAGCCTCCCCCTCAGGCTTGCTTTCCTTATAACCAGCTATCCAGGCTGGGCGCTGGGGTAGCTTCACTGTCTTTAGTGCAGGAAGAAGATAGATGAAACATCGCCGTGGAGCTTTGGGATGCAAGTAACAGAACGGAAGCCAGGCCACAGGGGTGTAGTGTGAGATGGCAAAAAGGCACTCAGCCAGGTTTCCACATGTTCACCTTTGTGTACCAGTACATGAAACAGGATTCAGACATCTTTTTAACAAAAAAAATAATTTATTACATATACAAGGTTCTTCCTGCATATATGCCTGCATACCAGAAGAGGGCACCAGATCTCATTATAGGTGGTTGTGAGCCACCATGTGATTGCTGGGAATTGAACTCAGGACCTTTGGGAGAACAGACAGTGCTCTTAACTGCTATGCCATCTCTCCAGCACCAGACATCTTTTTTTTTTTTTAAAGATTTATTTATTACATACACAGTGTTCTGCCTGCATGTACACCTGCACACCAGAAGAGGGAACCAGATCTCATGATAGATGGTTGTGAGCCACCATGTGGTTGCTGGGAATTGAACTCAGGACCTCTGGAAGAGCAGACAGTGTTCTTAACCGCTGAGCCATCTCTCTAGTCCCCCAGACATCTTTTACAAAATGCATCTCTTCCCTCTATGAACAAATGACTGGGAAGTGATGGATAGCTGCATCAGAGATGGTAGAGAAAGGCACAGAGGCACCAGGGAAGTAAAAGGACTGGGCATTGCTGGTGCCCCAAGGAGGACTAGCTGTGAACTAAGTAAGATTTTTTTTTCCCCTGAGATGGGGTTTCTCTGTGTAGCCCTGGCTATCCTGGAAACAGCTCTGTAGACCAGGCTGGCCTCAAACTCATAGAGATCCACCTGCCTCTGTCACCCAAGTGTTGGGCTCAAAGACGTGTGCCACCACTGCCCGGCTCTAAGTCAAACTCTTAAGACACACCTTGAGTTCTGAGCTGTGCATTTTGAGGAGAAATTGGTGAGAGTTACAGTATGTCCCATTGAACAGAGCCTGTGTGTGGCTCTCCACGTGTGGAGCTCAGTTTGTTCTGAGATGTGGTCAATGTCAGATTGGGGGATGGGGAACCCAACACCCTGAGAGCTTAGACACCCTCTAATCCCACCGCTAGCCCCAGAGGTAAGACTGCTGCTTTTCCAATGTTAACATTTTATGTCCTCCGCTCCTGTCTTTCTAAAAGGTCCTAGGTTATTTCTCTGACTTGAGACCTTGGCTGTCCCAGACAAAGCTTGCTCTGTGTAGGGCACTTGGGTGTGACTTACAAAACCCTGTGTCCCTAATGCTTAGAAAACAGGATTCCCTAGGGACAGTGTTGGGGGGTAGTATATATTCCCTCCGAAGCCACCTATGACATGGGGCCTGAGTGTGGGAGCCTAGGAAGCTGAGTGGGAAAGAGAAGGCGTGCTGATCAGGGACAGGGAGAAAACCGACACACCCTGCTGCCCATCCACAGGGGGTGGTGAGACCCCCAGGACTTCCCTCCGGAGGACAGGGCCTTGGGGAAACTCCAGACTGGGAAGAGACGGGGCAATGGTGCTGCCGCAGCTTGTGGGTAAGCTCAGGGTAGCCAGGCTTGGGCCGAGCACAGAGCAGTGAGTGGGATCGGTGTGTCTTGGGAGCTGAACAAGGCTTGTGTTGTGGTGGGAACGGAAGAAGAATGGGAAATGAGGCAGGGAGCCATGCAAACATCCAGCTGGGCTTTGATGGAGGGCCTTCCCCAGCTCTGCCTGGTGGGCCACCAACCGTGTCTAATTGTTTAAAGGTTGGACTTGCCCTCAAATGATGGTGACACCACAACCCAGGGCCCTGGAGACAGATTCTATCTTCCCTGACAAGTAAGACAGAATGATTGTTTTTCTGTCCCTGGGGACTGTGGTGGATGGGATTAGAATGCTCCCCCCGCCCCCGACCCACCCACCCAATAGCCTCATATATTTGAATGCTTGGTCCTTAGTGAAACTTGGGAAGGATCAGGAGGTGTGGCCTTGTTGGAAGGGTGGGCTTTAAGGTTTCAAGAGCCCATGTCAGCCCCAGTCTCTCCCTCCCTCACTCCCTCCCTCTCCTATTCCCTTGCAACTTCTAGATTATAAAGTTCTCAGTTACTGCTCCAGCACCATGCCTGCCTGCTGCCATACTCTCTGCCATGATGGTCATGGACTCACACTCTGAAACTGTAAACAAGCCCCGAATTAAATGCTTCCTTTTATAAGTTGTTTTGGCCATGGTGTCTCTTCACAGCAATAGAACACTACGACAGGGACTTGGCTATCAAGGCTTAAAAACATCCCAAGGGTAATTTTGATGACACTGCATAGTAGAATCATCAACATCAACAACAACAACAACAACAACAAAATGATGGCTGGGTCCAGCTGCCGGCAATATTAAAGAGACAGATTCCACATGTCCCAGTCTACAAACATTTTTATTAGCATGTGGCCATTCGGTAAAAAGTCAACAGTGAACATCACAGAGAGCTGCCAGGCTACAAAATAAGAGATAAATGGTGGCTTTTCAAGCTATCAGGGCAATTAGTAAGTGACTGGTAAACAATCATGAAGCTAAGTCTGCACGCCTACCCCCTCCCAACATACCCAAGTGGAGAAAAGTTGGATTCTGCTAAGTCCCTTTTGATAATTATTTATTAAGGCAGTTGTGGGGTTTCCTCTTGTTGGCCTGGTGGGTGAGGACCCTTGGCATGTAGGGGCCCTTGGCAAGGGCCTGAGCCCCTCCCACATGCTGATAAGACAGACAACCCAGCTAACTCTGCAGAGTGTCCACTTGACTTCATGCTCCCCCCCCCCAAAAAAAAACCCCAAAGGCTCCCAAACACAAATACCCTTCCATGAAACCTCAGACTGGTCCTACCCTGCGGTCCCCAGGAAGAGTTGAGAGCTCACAGAAAATTTTCACAGACCTCCAGGTGGGTTTTTTCACAGCCACTACAACACTATAGCAACTGCTTTCTCCTCCCTGTATTTCCGGGAGGAGCCTGAAGGTAAATCTATGATTGTCTTTTCTGAAGGTCGAGGATGCTTCTGGTCCTTAGGAGGTTGGGCGTTGATGCTCCACGCAGGCGCACTGAGTCCTGCAGCTTCCGAAAGACCCAGCTTATGTATCAAGCGGCTAAGTCTTTCCCATTCTGACTCCCGAAGCCCAACTGCTTATTTCTCCCACACATTTATCCTCAAAGTTGGTATATTGTACATTTTCCTTGGGACCTTAATACAGGGGAAGTAGGGGTGTGATGGGGGGAGGAAGGCAAATCACTACCACTGCATCAGGCAAACTGTAGAGGCTGCAAGGAATGTCTGTGCAAGGGCCTTAGACCCTTGGGCCTTCGTGGAGCTTGGCCTGTTTAAGAAAATAAGATTGAGCCTGGCATGGTGGCGCACACCTGTGATCCCAGCACTCAGGGAGGCAGAGGCAGTTGGATCTCTATGAGTTAGAAGCCAGCCTGATCTACAAAGCATCCAGGGCAGCCAAGGCTACACAGAGAAACCCTGTCTCAAAAAACCAAAGGGAGGAAAACAGGGAGCACCATTGATGAAAAAGATCCTAAAGAGGTGTGACAGCAGAGCTGGCATTTTTGAACAGTAGCTGAAGGGTTGGTTCATGGTTGATTTTCTGGAAAAGCTGAGTTCAGGAAACTCCCAAAAGGCAGTGGTCTTCAGGGCAGGGGGCGGCTGGGTTGGGGGTTTGGGGGAGGTGGGAGTAGGGTTGGGGTTGGGGGTTGGTTCAGAAGAGGGAGAGGGGGAGGGGCGGCTATCTTTGGTTTCCTCATAGTCACCACAAGGAGTAAAAAACGTCCAAAGAAAAAAATGCCAAAATGGGTCTCCTCCTAACATCCCAGAAAGATGGTCTGTTGACCCCCCGTGGGTGGCTTGGTAGATTTATCACCCAGATGGCAAATGGCAAGACTTGCTTTGGGGGATAATCTCACGGCCTCCAGAGATGAGTCTCACTGGGTTTGGGTCTCCCTGTGTTTCAGTGGTAATAGATGCTGAAGGCGTGCAGGATATACAGCAGGGTAGTGAGGAAGGCGAAGAACTGGAAAAAGACAGGAAGTGTTAGAGAGGGTCTGTGCAGGGCCTACCCCACCCCCAAATGGCTCCAGATCCCCACCTGGCCTTGTGTTCTCTGCCTGGTGTGAGAGTAGCAAGCACTGGGCAGCTACTCCACCCTCTAGGGATGCTCTCTTCTTGGTCATACCAGAGCTACATTTGCCAGTTGTTCTGTCCCTGGTCCTCCTCCGACTGCAGCTTGGGCCTCTACCTGGCTGCAAAGCTATTATCCTATCTCCATGAGCTGAGACCTATGTCATGCTGAGCTGTGTCCTGTGGCCTCTGTGCCCCAGACCTATGTGCCTCACAGCTATGCTCACTGACCCAGAACTCTGCTGGGATAACCTGTCTGTGAATGTCTCAGGTTTTTCTCAAGCTCTTAATGGCCCTGGTTGATCTCTAAAGGCAATAAGCTCAGTTAGCTCCTGGACCCACACCCCCTCCAGCACCAGTGACAGAAACCTGAGATACCTCTCACTCCTTTCAGCTAACTGTCAATGCTGAGGTAAGCCTCAGGTTAGCTGTGCTATCTCTATTCCTCCACCCATCTATCCATCATCCATCCATCTATCCATAAACCCATCCATCCATCCATCCATCCATCCAATAGTTTTGAACACCTGTTGTGCTTCAAGAACATCATCCATCCATCCATCCACCCATCCATCTTTTCATCCATCCAGCATCCACCCACCCATTCATCCATCCATCCACCTATTCATCCATCCATCCAATAGCTTTGAACTACCTGTTGTGCTTCCAGAATAGCTATTTCTACAACTGTGAGCAAGACATTAAAAAGTTCTTGCTCCTAAGCCATGAGTGGTGACAAATGCCTTTAACGCCAGCATCCAGGCAACTGGATCAAGAGAATGACAAGTTTGAGGCCAGCCTGGCTATATAGGCGAGACCCTGTCACAAATATGAAAATAAGTAAATAAATAACATTTGCCTCACAGAGGTTACATTTTTCTTTTTCCAGCAAGAAGCTAAGTGAGCAGGTCCTGTACAAAGAGTCCAGATAGAGATAAGGCCAGGAGGGTAAGGAGCAGAGAGGGCAAAGGGGGAGGGGCGTGTCTTGGGTGAGGTTTGTTGGAGAGGCTAGTGTTTGGGGGAAGAAGATAGCTTGCCTATGTGAGATGTGGCAACATTGCCCAGATCCTGAGTGAGAAAGTCTGTGTGTCTGAGGGACCACAATGCAGCCTGTCTGATTGGGAGTCAGCTGTGGTGGAGTGTCCACTAGAAAGCCATCTCTGGGACTGTGAGTTTAAGGAAGTCCAGGAGCCTTAACAAAGAGGATGAGAGGCAAGAAGGCTGCTGGGAAATGCTGTGGCCCTTCCAGGGGCTCACAGTGTTTGTTTGGTACCCTGCTCTTATTCTGGGGACTGTGCTTTCTAACGCAGCCTTGGCTTCAGGCATGGTATGACAGGCTTTGGAAGCCATTGGCATGGGTCATGCTGTGTTACACTCAAGGAAGGGTAGGCCACTGTAAGCTTCCTGCATACGAGGGCACCATTTCATAGTAGAGGAAGAGGCAGGTGGACCCAGAAGCCCACCGCCACCACCTGGGTGATGCCCTGGGCATCAGGTTCTTTCAACAGTTTATCATTGCCCACTTTGCTTTGCCTTCCATTACCCAGCAAAGCCATCTATCTGTCATTGAAACAAAAGGACTCAGAGTAACTCCCTATGCCCAGCCACTCAGGCTCCATCACAAGACAGCTGGGGCTCTTAGCAGATGTCAGTGAGAAAAGAGAAACACTGACTTGTTTATTTGGGGACAGAACAAAATTCTGAAGACTGGAGAGCAGGCCTGAGTGGGACAAATGCAGGACACACTCAGACCCCCTACATGTACACGCACGCACACACACATACATGCACACACATACACTGACCCCTTCTTCAGTCTCTTGCAGCTTGACACATTGTCCAAAACACCCAAGGCAGCATTGAACTGCACATAAGAAATGCCCTCCGTTTGTGCCCTCTGTTGGTGTCACTGCCCAGTAACCGCACAACCACTCACGGAGGCTGCAACGTTGATGTAGTAGTGGTTCTGCGCCTTCTCAGAAATGATGGTGGCATATGCTTGCAGGACAGCGGCACTCATGTACAGGATGCCTGTGGTTCCGTGGTACAGGCTGTCCTGGAAATGCAGGGGTCAGTGTTACTCAAGAGGGGGAGAGAAAGGCAAGCCCATGTTCCTTGTCTGTGTGTGTGTGTGTGTGTGTGTGTGTCTGTGTGTGTGCGTGTGTGTGTGTGTGTGTGTGTCTGTGTGCGTGTGCGTGTGTGTGTGTGTGTGTGTGTGTGTGTGTGTGTGTGTGTAGGTGAGAAGTCAACTTCAGAGGTCTTCTCCTATTACTTTCTATCCTTTTTTAAAAATTTGCTTTATAATTTTTTGGGGGGGGGGTGAGGCGACAGGGTCTCACTATATAGCTCTGACAGTCCTGGACTCACTCTGTAGACCAGGCTGCCCTCAGATTCACAGAGACCCACCTGCCTCTGCCTCCCGAGTGCTGGGATTAAAGGTGTGCGCCACTATACCCTATTTTAAAGTTAATTTTTATTTATGTGCCCACTTGTCTGTATGTGTATCGTACAGGCGTACAGTGCTTGTGGAAGTCAGAAGAGGGTGCCGGATCCTCTGTGGCCTCTGGAGCTCACATTTGCCTGATGTGGGTGATGGGAACAGAACCTGGTTCCTCTGCAGGATCAGCAAATTCCCTTAACTACTGAGCCACCTCCCCAGGCAGCCCCTTAACATCTTAATCTTTGGAGACACATCCAGCTAGACCAGCTGGCAAGCAAATCCAAGCATTCTCGCCTTTTCTCTGCTACCCTCCACCTGCACCAAATACTGGGGTCGCAGATGTATGGAACCATGCGTGGCTTTTCCCACAGGTGCTGGGAATTGGAACTGAGCTCCTCATGCCTGTAGAGCAGGCACTTTGCCAGTTAAGCTATTTACCCAGCCCATCTTTGCAGTGTTTTTAATGGAATATCTATCTATGCAGCATACGAGTAGATAAACTAAAAAAGTTGTAACATATACAAGTGTAAAAATACCCAAACCAGCTAAAATGTAATTATTCCATATCCATTTCTGTGCCAAGTGTTTCCCCTTTTGATGCTGTCTACTGTGAGGCAGGGCTCATCTTAAGGACAACGAACTTCATGATTAAGATGAATGCCAAATATATGGTTCGCCAAGATTCGAACCCATGCCTCATGAACTTCAAGTCCCTGCTCTTAACTGGGGACCATCCTGAGACAGGTAGCAATGCTGAGCTATGCTGACCTCAAAGCAAAGCTGTTTTGCTTCTGGTAGGGCTGGGCTTGTTGCTTCCAAGTAGGACTGTTACCTCCTCAGAGAGAGTTAACCATAGCAACCGGAAGCTGCAATTGCTCCAGATCTGCCTTCCATAAAACTCTGGAAAGCGTCTGCAGTTTCTCTATGCTGTGTATCTAATTTCTGACTTCTGCCTGTTTCTCTTTTGGTGATTTTTATTTTTATTTTTATTTTTATTTTTTAACCATCCTTATACAGCTAACCGACCTTTCACATTCATCTTCAGCTTGATGAAGACCCGCTCTGGGCTTGTCACTGTCTGGACGGTACGGTTGGTCTTCTGTAATGTCTGCGGTTGATTTCACGGCACTGCTTTCATTATTCCCAAGTTACAGAGAAGGAAACTGAGGCTCAGCTAATGTTAGGGTCAGGAGAATCTGACTTCCGACTTTAGTTGTCTTTAAAATGTTTTACATGTAGGCATGTATGTGTGTTGGGGTGGGGGCACAGCACACATGTAGAGAGCGGAGGCTAAGTGCTTTCCTTGGTGCTTTCCGGGCACCACCATGTGGATTCCAGGGGTTAAAGCCAGGTTTGCCAGGCTTGGCAGCAGGCCCTTTCACTTGCTAAGCCATCTCGCTGGCCCCCTCATTTTAGTTTGGATTCTTCGCGTTATTTCTCACCATCAGCTGAGGGTCACACGAGCCATGGTATGCCTCTGAAAGTCAGAAGATCTGCTGTCCCTGCTGCCCATCTCACTATGGAGCACTGGCGTTACAGGTATGTGCCCTCCTACTGCACCAGGCTTTATGTAGGCTGTGGAGAGTTGAGCTCAGCTTGCACTTTACTCACTAAGTCATCTCTCTAGCCCAGAATTATTTTAAAGAGACAGGGCCTTTCTATATTGCCCAGACTGGTCTTAAACACTGAGGTTCAGTATATCTTATCTCAGACTTCTGAGTTACTGGGAGACTATTGACACATGCCGCCATGCTCAGCTTTACAATATTTATAGTTTAAGTGCATGAGTGTTGTGCCTACATGTGTGTGTGTGTGTGTGTGTGTGTGTGTGTGTGTGTGTGTGTGTTATTTATTCCTATGCACCACCTGCATGCAGTATCTGTGGAGACCAGGAAAGGGCAACAGATTCCCCTAGACCTGGATTTACAGATGGTTGTGAGCCTCCATGTGGGTGTTAGGAACTAAACCTGGGTCCTTTGCAAGAGCAACAAGTGCCCTCTGCTGCTGAGCTATCTCTCCAGACAATATTCCTTTTTTTTTTTTTTTTTTTTTTTTTTGAGACAGGGTTTCTCTGTGTAGCCTTGACTGTCCTAGACTCACTTTGTAGACCAGGTTGGCCTCGAACTCAGTGATCCGCCTCTGCCTCCCAAGTGCTGGGATTAAAGGCCTGTGCCACCACTGCCTGGCTCAGACAATATTCTTAACTTTAGGAAGGTTAGTGCAATTCCAAGAAGTAAGGCAGCGGAAGGAAATACAAGGAAAGGCTCACAAATATGTCTTCATTTTGGCTCAGTGATCAGCACACTAAGACGAGAACCCTTAATGCCATAGGACTCTAATCCCAGTGGGGTCTCTAATCCCAGGTCTTTCCTTGCCCCTCCCTACCTGGAATATCCCACCATCCTTACAAACCCAGGATACCGGGAGGTACCTGATTCTTACCAGGACTCTCCAGGACTCAAACCGTTTGTAAAACCCGAACAAGTAGGACATCAGGAACATCAGGGAGATGAGAAAGGAGGTGAGTGAGACATACAGTACCCATCCGTGCAGCAAGGGCTCTGCCACGTGTGTAGCCGCCACCAGCGTCCAGACCCAGAACCCAAACACCTACGAGAGAAAAGTACAGACAGACTTGGCGCGCTTGTGTGTCGGGGTGGGGGTAGGGTATGGGGGGTAGGGGTATGGGGGGTGGGGGTGGGGTGGGGTGGGGGAGCATCCCTTTGCAGGGCATCCTTGGCTAAAAGCTCAGCTGAGGATCAGAGAGTGGGCAAAGAGCTTGCCCGTCAACTCTGACAACCCGAGTTTGATGTCTGGAACCTGCAGAGAGAACCGACTCTCTCAAGTTGGTCCCGGATCTACACGTGTGCACCATGGCAGAGAGGAAGGCTGTCCTCTCTGAATGCAGGTCAAGTCTGAGCCTGTGCCATTTAAAGGGGTTAACTGGCCTTGCAAAAAGAGAGACTTCCAGTCGCGTTTGACCACATATTTAAGCCTAAGCAGTGTTGAGAGGTAGTGTTTAAAGATTATCTGAACAAGAAAAATTACAAAATTTGAGGGATTTTTTTTGTGGGAAGGATTGTAAGCTTTGTCACAGGTGAAAGCAGTCTTGGCAGGCTTTACCCTTGGACACACCATGGATACCTTGAGATAGACTGGGTGGAGCCACCCTGGGCCTAGAATTCAGGAAGCGGGACCTGGGGACCCCACCTGGACTGTTGTTTTTCTAATCAATCCTCAATGGGAAAAGGAGACTGCTCCTTCACACGTGAGAGAGGCAGGCAGAGAGGAGAGAGCAGCAGCAGGTACACCAGACTTGAGCGCACGCACGTGGGTCAGCAAACAGGCTGGACCAGCACGCAGGCCAGAGACTCGTAGGGACCCGTCCCATGGAACGGATACCGAAAGGTTCACTTTTTTCCCCCTTTAACCTTTTTTCCCTCTTGTGTAAGCAGTTGGGTTGTATAATAAAGTTTAATTGTTAAAAAGCAGAGCCTACAATATTTTTTCCTTTTTCTTTTTTTCTTTTCTTGAGAAATCCATGACTCAGTGACTCAGAGCAGGCCAGAATGAGTTGTGACTTTATTATTATTATTTTTTATTAATTTATTCTTGTTACAACTCAATGGTTATCCCATTTGTTATTATTTTTTTTTAATTAGAATTTATTCAGATTACATCCTGCATGTTATCCCCTTGCTTGTATCTTCCCATCCCCACTCTCCCTCTTTTAAAAAGACCTAGACAGGCTGGAGAGATGGCTCAGCAGGTAAGAGCACTGGCTATTCTTCCAGAGGACCCAGATTTGAGTCCTAGAACCCACATGGTGGCTCACAACCATTCGTAACTCCAGTTGAAGGGGATCTGGCACCTTCCTCTGGACTCCCTGGACACCAGAAACGCATGTGATACACAGACACACATACAGGCAAACCACCCATACACAGAAACCAGGAAGTAAATAAGAGCCAGCGTTCTTAGTAAGCCTCATCCTCAGCACCAAGCCTGTGCCACCCTGTGCATTTGCTTCCACTGTGGATTAGCTGCCTTCTTCCTCTGCCTCCCTATGACCACTGAGAGACTTCCTGGCCCTGTGTGCTCAGGTCGTAGTGGCTGATGTCCCAGGATCAGTGTAGTTCCAGATTAATGGCCTCTAACTCTGTCCAGGTGTTGTCTCCTTGGCAGAGACATTCACCCTTCTCCCTCTTCTTTCTGTCAATGTCTCCTTTGCTCTAAGCTGGGCTCAGCTGTGTGTGTGTGTGTGTGTGTGTGTGTGTGTGTGTGTGTGTGTGGTGGGTTAGCCCGGGCTATATTGGAGGAAGCCAGGGCTGTGGTGGGGGAGCCAGGGCTGTGGTGGGGGAGCCAGGGCTGTGGTGGGTGGGGCATGATTGGAGCTGAATGTTCAGAGGATGAATGTTTGCTTGAAAACCCAGAGGGAGAGGGTCCATCCAGGAAATGCATGATTTTATTGGTCTCATTTTCTGAGCAAACCACCTCCTAGGTGCTGCTGCCTTGGCAGGCCACTGACGCACCCTTGGCTCTCCACCTCCTCACTTTAATTAAAATGGTGCCCTCCCTTTAAAAAAAAAAAAAAAAGATAATCGGGCTGGAGAGATGGCTCAGAGGTTAAGAACAGTAGCAGTTCTTCCAAAGGTCCTGAGTTTGATTCCCAGCAACCACATGGTGGCTCACATCCATCTATAATGAGATCTGGTGCCCTCTGCTCACATGCAGGCCGAATACTGTATAAATAAATAAATAAATCTTTAAAAAAAAAAAAAGAAAGAATCGATGTATTTTAAGATTCACCTATTTTTGTTTTGCTTGTGTGGGTGTTTCACCTGCATGCTACTTCAGTGCAGTGCCCTTGGAGAGCAGAAGAGGACATTAGATCCTCTGGAACCGGAGTTACAGACTGCTGTCAGCTGCATTCTGGGTGCTAGGAACCAAACCCACGTTCTCTGGAGGAGCCCTCCCCTGACTCCCAGCCATCTCTCCCGCCCTGGGCAGTACTTTTAAGGATGATGCTTAACTTGTGACATCAGGAACTTGTCTCTGTCCCTTTCTCTTGGAGACCTTCAACCCCACACATGCACCTGCCCACTGGATATCTCTTTTTGGAAATCCTTCTGTGGAGACTGACTTGTTTCAGTGTAGCTTGACTGAAAACTACTCTGCCTCAGGATCTGCTTCCCACAGCACAGCCCTGCCTTCAGGAGCTGCCCTGGCCTATGACTAGCCAGCACACAGATACAGGTACTGCCACTCTCTTGATGTCTCCTTATGCTTTTGTGACTGTTGCCTTGAAGAAAAGCTCCTTTGCCTTTCTGAAGAATCCTGGACTCTTAAGGAGAAAACAGAGGGTGAGATAGTTGACTAGCAAGCTCCAGCATCCCGGCTGCCTCTTAAGTTCTTGGTCAGGAAGTCAAGAACAAGAGACTGTTATGCTCACCCACTCCAAGGCCCAACGAACATGGATGATGTGGGGTGTGGGGAAAGGTAGGCGCTGGAGGAATAGGAGGAGTGTTGTGAATTGCCACCTTTCCAGACAGGCCATTGCACGCCTGAACTCAGACAGGCTACAACTGGCTGCACAAGACCTACAAAAGATTAGGCCATCAGCGCTGTGTCCCAGGTGGGGAAGGGACTCATGACGTGTGAGTCTTCCCTGTGCAGTTAATGGTTGGTTATAGCAGGTAATGGTTGCTGGGGGGGGGGGGCAGGGGAGCGTTTTCATCAGGGGTGTATCCCATGTTCTGGTAAATAATCCCCCCCACCCATGCTTCTGTCAGCAACCCTAATTAAACTCAATTAGTGAGCAGACAATGAAAATAAATCAAACATAGAAGGAATACTGGTTGGGAAGAGGATAAATGGGAGGGAAGCAAGACAAGACAGAGGGCGATGAGGGGTGGATGGCATCAAAGAGACACTGTGCGTGCGTGCGTGCGTGCGTGCGTGCGTGCGTGCGTGCGTGACAATCTTCTAAATTGTGAAATTTAATTTTAAAGGCCCACTAGCTCTGGGAACAGCATCCCTCGCCCCCATACTTTAAACAATCACTCTCCAAGCGTCATTCTGGAAGTTCTAGGCTGAATCCGGAAGTGTCCATGGTGAACAACACTGACTTGTCCTAGGGAAAAGATAGCTGGAGCCAGAGGCCTGTCTTTGTCCTCTGCCCCCTCCCTTCTGCCACTAATGATATCCCAGGAAGAAGATAGCACTCCAAGGCACCTGCCAAGCCGTGGGACGTGCTTGGAGGTGCTGGCAACAGGTCAACACCCAGACAGTGCTAGGTGTTGGTGGGAATGGTCACTTTGGGGGCTTGTAAAACTGGTGCTTATGCCAGGACACACACTAGACTTCAGAGGGCAGAGAGTGGACTGTGTTACTGAATATAAAGCCAGAAAAGGACCCAGACAAAGCAGATCTAAGAGTGAGGGGTGTTGGAGAACACTGAGTGAATCTGTAAGAAAATCACCACCACGCCACTCACTGGAAACTTCACAGTTTATATAAAATCTATTCAACCAAATGGTCTCATTTAATCTGTTGTTCATTTCTAATTTCCTCAGGGAAAAAAACAAAAAAAAAAACCAAAAAACAAAAAAAAAAAAACAGAACCATCGGTTATTTTTGCTGCTATGTTCTGCCTACCTGTGTCAGGCTTGGCAGTCAGCCAGATGCCTCTGTGTCCCTCTGCCCCTGTCAGCTAAAAGGGACTCCCCAACCCTTTCCTGCCACCAGAATCTGCCTTGGCCATCACCACTGTGTGTACATCATTTATCTTTGTGAATTTACTGGAGGAAGCTGAGGCATGAGGTCGCACAGACAGTATGGAATGGGGCCTGGACACAGGGGAGGTCATTTCTGCGGCTGTCCTCCAAACCAGATGTCATGCTGAGGGCAGGGGGAGCTAGCTGCTCCTGGAAAGTGCCAGAAGCTGGTCAGCTAGAACCACAGCAGAAGCCCTGGTACAGTCCAAGACTTCAGTACTGGAGGGCCCATCTGGTTTCCAACTGAGGGTTGGGAATCCCTGGTCCCACTATTCACTCAAAGAGCTCTGAGCAGGGGGAATCTTCTCACATTACATGGAAAATTTTTTGAACTAGCCCAGCTGCATAATTGTTACACAGAGGAATGTTGTTTGTGTTTTTGCTTTTCCACCCCTCTGCTTTTGAAACAGTAGGTGGCACTGGGGCCAGAGGTCAACTCCAGGTGAATTAAAACCCAGTGGTGTTTGGTGTCTCACTTCTCCCTCAGGCAGTGTGGCTTGGGAACTTGCTTTTCAACTTCTTTTTAAAAGCTCATATTTAACTTTATGGGTTCTCCTGGCTGCCTACATGCCCCTCCCATTTTAAGCCCCATTTTACATCTCCCAAGAGCGGGGCATATTTTTGACCGGTGTGTCCCTCATCCCCAACATGGATATGTTAGACATTTAGAGTAAGTGTGCCCCGCACACAACTTTGACAGGGTCTTTTTCTCATGACGAAAATGCACATTCCTTTTAGATATACCTCCCAAAGGACCAAACTCAAAGGGTCTTTTAAGTAAGGATGGAGGAACCAGCATGGCAGCTCACACCTTCAATCCCAGTGTTCAGGAGGCAGAGGCAAACACTTTGAGTTTAAGACCAGCCTGCTCTACATATCGAGTTCCAGGAGGGCTAGAGCTGCATAGTGAGGACCCCATCTCCTCCTCCCCTAAAAAAGAAAGAAAGAAAGACAGAAAGAAACGTAGAATAAAGTGGAACCAAAGGCTTGATCATGTATCTTAAAGTATAGCTTCCTTGTTGGGTTCTGGTAGGATGGCTCAGTGGTTAAGATGCACACAGCTTTCGCAGAGGACCAGAGTTCAGTTCTCAGTAGCACCCATGTTGGGTAGCTCATACTTTTGCTACTCTAGCTCTAGGGGGACCCAACATGCCTGGCCTCCATGGGCACTCATGAGCACCCTCTTACTAACCTAGCTACCTACTTACTTACTTACCTACCTACCCATCTACCTACACACATACACATTGGAAGGATGTCGAGGAATGGGTAAGTTTTGCGGGGCTAATCAGGCCATGGAATCAATAGAAAAACAAAACAAACCCCCAGAAGCTCATGGGCTCTGACCAAATATGGGGCCTTTAAAGCTTCTACTGGACACAGTGACTGGAAGTATTAGCATCACTTGAGTTGAGATACAAGAGTTCAAAAGAATACTTAAAATGCAAAAGACTTAGAACATCCTTGCTGTCTTTGAAAACTGTTGAATGAAAGAAAAGAATCCAAAGTATGGCACAGAGGTAAAGAGGTGCTAGGATACATGCGGGCCGAGGTGCAGGTTGGTGGTGGAGTTCTTGCCTGGCCTCATCCATGCCTTGGGTTTGGTTCCCAATACCTTAAAAACAAAACAGAAAACAACAAAACCAAAACAGAAACCCAGAAAAGCTTGGCACCGCCCTAGGGTAGGGCTTCCTGCTCTCTGTGGACTTGGAGACAGCTCAGTGACCAGGGACACCGCGTTGTTGGAGGCTCTCCAGACGGGCGCTACTGAAACCAAAACCCTCAGCCAGTTTCACTTGCTTCCACTTTGCCCCATCCAGATCTGCGCATCACAGCTCTGAGGTTGAGTTCCAGCTCTAAGGGGGAGCTATGTGACCCTCCTGTGTCTCTGCATCCAACAGAGGAGAGGGGCTCTCTGGTCCCTGCTGCTGGAGCTGTTAGGGAGAGTTGACTAGTCCCGATTTGGCTTGTGGGGGAAGAGAGAGAGAGAGAGAGAGAGAGAGAGAGAGAGAGAGAGAGAGAGA
>OU015742.1:21135722-21149218 GCA_907169655.1 Acomys percivali | reverse complement strand
ACACACACACACACACACACACACACACACACACACACACACATTCCTGAGTATGCTCAACTTAAGGTCATTTTTTTTTTTAAATTAGACACATGGTGTGGGGTGTTTAGCTCAAAATCTCAGAGCACATTAGCAAAGATTACAGTGATGGACAGGAGAGCCTCTGAGCATGCTCAGTTCACACCAGACGTTTTAGCTAAAGCATAAAGGATCATTTGAAGGTGCATTAACATAGGTGATTGACTATCTTAGTCACAAGAACTTTCTTTCTTTCTTTTTTTTTGTTTTTGTTTTTGTTTTTGTTTTTGTTTTTTGCGAGACAGGGTTTCTCTTTGTAGCCTTGGCTGTCCTGGACTCTCTTTGTAGACCAGGCTGGCCTTGAACTCATAGCGATCCGCCTGCCTCTGCCTCCCAAGTGCTGGGATTAAAGGCGTGCACCACCACACCCGGCTCACAAGAACTTTCTTAACACAAGGATCGTACCTAATGTAGACTCCTGCTAGGAATGGCCCTGGTGGAGGCCAGAAGCCCATAGGCAAAGCTGGCCTGACGTACTGGCTAGGCAGCCTTTCTGAAGCATCTGGGTCAGGCGGCCATATTTTCTTTGTCTTGGGAAGAAACAATCCTGAGAGGCCAAGGGACTGCTCCAAAGACATCCAACAGGACCCCAAAACCACAATCATTGTGTGGAACTTCCATGCTCAATAAATACACACAGGCCTCTGGCAAATTCTGAGTCATTCTGCCCTGACTCATGATGTGAGCATTTTTCTCTTTGTGGCTTTAAGGTTAGCAGGAAATTGCCTGCCCAGACTGCCCAGGTCTCCTAAGAGGCCATTTCTTATTCTGCCCTCTCCAGATAGTGTGGGCTGGAGCCCCGTGGGCCTCTGCCCCTTACAGAACAGCCACAGAACGGCCCGTAAGTGCTCTCCAGACCTGGCTGCAAGCCCAGGAAACCTGGAGCTAGTTCCTTCCTTGAGCAAACTGGCCTATACTTCCTCCCTGCTCTGGGGGCTTCCTGCTCCAGGGCCACACCCTCCCATTCAGACCCAGACTGACCCGAGTTTTATTGATCAAACTGCACAGATTTACAATGTAGCATAAAATAAAATGATATAGAAATTCTTTTCTACTCAAAGGCTAGAGACAGTTTCTTTCCTGATTAGTAAAAGTAAATTACAAATAAAACACTAGGTGTTGAAGGGGGGCTGTTTTTCTCGTTTTCTCTCCTTTTGTGGATTTTAGGAAGTTCAATACATCCATCCCCCGTTTAGGGCTTTGCCAGCCTCTAGGCTGATTCCCTCTCACTCTTTGACCCAGGCTCTGACTAATTACATGTCTCTTCGTAAATTCTCAGGCAGCCCTCAGTTGTGCTCTCGACACCCACCGTTTCTGGGACCCCCCCCAAAGAGCACCTCATGCACCCTCAAGAGCATCTCAGCTTAGCTGTCACCAGACCTTAAGGCAGGGACTAGACTGACATTGCCTCCTCCAAACCCCAGCACGCCTTCACTACTGCCCTCTGCGCTGCTCTCCTTCTCTGCTTCCTGTCTGGGGCCTGAGTTTCTGAGGCAGGACTGGGCTTGAGCTCTTCATGTCTCCGGCATCTGGCAGAAAGCCCAGTGCCATGCAGCCCCAGCTAGGGATGGTCACCTTGAGAAAGACAGGTCTTTGAACACGCTGGTCAGGCAACACCACTTCATACCGTCTGGGCCTGCCACTGTGGCTCGCCTGTGAACTGGCACTTCTTCCAGGAGCCAGGATTGAGGGGACAGAGTACCATTTGCTCATTCCCATCCATGTCCTGCTCTGTTCCCTCCCACGTCCCCAAAATTCTTAGAGGATGAGTAGGGTGCTCTGGATTCCCCTTCCCCATTGCCTCTTCCTTGTCCAGTCCCCACATCTCTCTCTATCCAAGGATGGCCCAAAGCCCTGGCATAAAGTTTTATTAAAGGATTATTAAAGATAATGACATTTAAAGAAATCACTTACTTGGGCAGAGAGGCCATCTAGATGGGCGGGGTTTGAGGGTTATAAACTCTGCAGAGGCAGAATCGAAAAGGAAAGCTCAGAAGGCCCACTCGTGGCAGGAACTTAGATGGGCTTGTCTGAAATAGATCAGAATGCTCTGGAGCAGTTGCTCTCACCTTTCCTAATGCTGGAACCCTTTAATACAGTTCCTCATGTTGTGGCAACCCCCAACCATAAAATCATTTCCATTGCTAAGTCATAACTGTAAATTTGCTACTGTTAGGGATCATAATGTGGATATCTGTGTTTTCCCATGGTCTTCGGTGACCCCTGTGAAAGGGTCATATAACTCCCAAAGTCTAGAACCTAAGACCTCTGCGAGACTCCACTCTGGAGGCCCATCTGCCATTTCATAGGTACAGGTGTGGCCAGGCTGTGGGACTCGGGAATCCAGATGGGAAAGGCCCATGGGGGTGCAGCTGTGAGGGTGGCTCGCTGGGATGGAGGGCAGAAAGGATGCCCAGCGAGAGGCATGGACCAGAGTGCAGCTAGGGACAAAGGCCAAAGATCTTGGACCTCCTCCTCACTCTGGCCTGCTTCCTCCACTTGCCAATCTGGACAACTTCCCTCCCAGCTCTGCCTGACTGGGGGAAAGTTCCCCAGGGAGAGTGCCCAGGCTAGCTCTTCTTAACTGTGAGACTCCATCCCAGCCCCTCTCATCCTGCTCCCAGGTTATTTCCTTCAAGCCTGATATGCGTATGAAATAAATCATTCTAATCTGCTGGCCTTCCAGAACTGTCCACAGCTGCCTGTCTTGCTCATACACAGACCACTTATTTAAAGAAAGTTGCTGGTGGTTTAGTTGGATCACGTGGCCGGGACAGACCTAGACATTTCTGAAAGGTAGGAAAGGAGCGTGGAGGTGGGGTGCAAGGCAGAGCAGGCAGCTCTCCAGCATGCCCCTGCTCGGCTTCTGCTCCTTTGTCCTCCTCAAGACATGGGCTTCCTGCGGCATCCGTGCCAGGTTCTGGTGATGGGGAGTTGGAGGGAGACTAGGGAGAAGCAAGGAGCGGGCTAACTTTTTGTGGTCACTTCCAGTCTTTCTCTTTCTTTCTTGCAGAGGTTGGCTTCACCCCCTAGGACCTGGTGACCTCTATATGGGTGACCACGGTTTCACAAGGGCCCCTCTGCACATTGGTCAGGACATCAGCAAGCCAGGTGCCCCTTTCAGAGTTTAAGGACCAGCCACTGCTTTCGTTTTGTTCCCCTAATCTGGGGGGGTAGACAGTGAGGCAGTGGTCTCTTCCTGTGGAATGCTTCCATAGCCTTAGGGTGCTCTTGATGTGTGTGTGTATGTGTGTGTGTGTGTGTGTGTGTGTGTGTGTGTGTGTTATGTATGATGCATGCATTCATGTTTATACGTGTGATGTGTTTGCCCACACACGTTCTTGTGTGCATCCATTTAGAAGCCAGATATTTGGTTGGCACTGGCACTTCAATGGCTTTTTAACTTTTATTTATTTATTTTTGTTAATTTGTTTGTTTGTTGAGATAAGAGTCTCCCTGAACCTGTTGTCTGATGCTTTGGTTATACTAGTTGTCCAGTGAGCCCGCAGATTCACACATCTGCCCCTGAGTGCTGGGGCTACAGGTGCTGCGCCCCTCAGCCTTTACCCGGGTGCCGAGGATCTGAACTCGGGTCCTCCTGCTTTCACAATGACCATTTGCTCACCCATCCACCTGCCAGTCTCCCTTCTTGTGCTTAGGCACCATAGACCAGAGCTCAAGCTGAGGTCAAAGGAGAAGTGACAAAGTCAGTCTGTGAGGCACTGGCTTCGCTCGCATGAACCAAGGCTGTTGGGAGGGGAGCCGGGGACAGCCAGGGACAGAAAACCAACCATCTAAAGGAAAGCCTCTAGTTCCTCCTTGCAGGCCACCTGGTCACTTTCAGTCCCAGCACGGTTGGCTCTAGCCGGGCTCTGTGCAGTTTCAAACAAACTCTTAGATACGGCTAAATAGAGAAAGCAAGCTGCTTGGAGTCAGCATGAGATTGGGAATTTGGGGTGACACATAGAAATGAACCTCCTGTGGCGGGGGTGGGGGAGAACGAGCTTCTTGGGGGCCATCTCAGTGTTTCCTTCTGGCCTGTGTGGAGGTGAGAAGTCTGGGGAGAAGAGAGGACCTACATCATCCGGGAGGCTCAGGCCTCCTCCTCCTTTAACTCTCTAGGAATTCTCACCCCTGCTGCTTTTTAATTACGCAACAATCTAATTAAAGAGCCAACTAATGAGAAGGATGCAGATGACTTTGTCAGACCTTCATTCATAAAGTGTTCCCCAGGGGCAGCCACCGGGGTGAGCTCTCAGCTTCTACCTTTCAGCTTGCCAAAGAGCTCAGGAGTCTAGTCAGGAGTCACCCAGGCCCTGACGTGATGGGCCGTCTGCTCTCACAGAGGCTGGCTCTGTAGAGAGAGGTAGGGCTGGCCGTCATGCCCACCCTTGGCTCAGCCCCTAGTGTTGGTGCCATTGGGTGCTCACACTCTATATGGGGTGGGAAAAAATAAATGGAGGTCTGTCCTCATCTTAAAGCCCACTGAGTGAAAGGTTCCTCACTCTCAAAGGTTGTTCTTTTTTTTTTTTTTTTTCCCGACACAGGGTTTCTCTGTATAGCTTTGGCTGTCCTGGACTCACTTTGTAGACCAGGCTGGCCTCGAACTCACAATGATCCACCTGCCTCTGCCTCTCGAGTGCTGGGATTAAAGGCGTGTGCCACCACTGCCCGGCTTAGAGGTTGTTCTTAAGTTGTACTTTCAAATAAGAAATCTAGATTCCCCACTACACTGAACAAAACCTCAGTTATGTTAAAGTTTCATGCCATGCTAATGAAGAAGTAAAAATGCAAAACAAACAAACAAACAACCATTTTCCAGCCTCCCTGGAAAACAATTTGCCAGTCTCTAAATAATAACAAAACAGACACCTAATATCCACCCAGAAAGTTACACTTAGGTGTTTCCCCCAGAAAAGTGAAAAATGCTCCCCAACCAAAGCCTGGACAAGAACGCCAATAGCAGCTCTATTTGAAACTGCCAAGAATAGGAAACATTCCATAGAGGCGGGTTGGATTATGGCAAATCCTGACCATGGAATATCATTTAGCAGTAAAAAGGAACAAACTGTGGATACAGACATTTTATATGGACATCAAGTATGCTTCAAGGGAATGAGTGAGTCTCACAAGGTTGTATACTGTTCAGTTATGTTTATTTATATAACTTTCTTAAACTAAAACCATTATCTTTGTGGAGGTGCTTATTTCTTTTTATTTTAATTTTATTAATTTATTCTTGTTACATCTCAATGGTTATCCCATTCCTTGTATCCTCCCATTTTTCCCTCCCTCCCATTTTCCCCTTATTCCCCTCCCCTATGACTGTTCCTCAGAGGGATTACCTCCCCCTGTATATGCTCATAGGGTATCAAGTCTCTTCTCGGTGACCTGCTGTCCTTCCTCTGAGTGCCACCAGGTCTCCCCCTCCAGGGGACATAGTCAAATGTGAGGCACCAGAGTATGTGAGAAAGTCATATCCCACTCTTAACTCAAGTGTGGAGACTGTTCTGACCATTGGCTAGATCTGGGTAGGGGTTTAAAGTTTACCGCCTGTATTGTCCTTGGCTGTTGCCTTAGTTTGAGCAGGACCCCAGGAGGTGCTTATTTCTAACAGACTGTTTGGAATAGCCGAAAAGTGGGATGGTTTGGGGAACTCTAGAGAGTATCAAAGGGGGGGCTTTTTGGTATGATGGGATACCTGAACATTGGTTGCTCTCAGACAAGTCTACACTGCACAAGAGATATGTCTGTCTCACCAACCTCAGGTTCCCAGTTTTAAAACAATTCTAGTTAGGAGCGATATGGCCACTGGGAGGTTGCAGGGGATGCAAGTTTCTATAGAACCAATCATTAATGTTGAAGATTGGGACATAAAGCATCTTAAACAAAGGTCAAAGGTCACTAGAGTAGGGAGCCTGAGCTACTTTCATCTGCCACCTTCAAGAATCACAAAGAGCTAGGGGCTGTACCTCCTTAACAGCCAGGGTGGCTCATGGCCAGCAGGGAAGAGCTTGTGAGATTTGATCTGACGGTGAACCTGCCCATTCTCCATGTGGTTTCCATGTGGTGCTCCACAGACAGTGGCTGGTGGTTGGGAAGGTCACTGTGGGCGCCATTGTATGATGTCATCTCCAGCTACCCCACTGCGGAATCACTGCAAGCTAGTTCTTGGGTCCTGTTTTCTGTCCTCTACAACAGTACGCTGGCTTCCCTGCTTTCTAGTCCATGCTATAGACATTTGTCTTAGACCAAAAGACTAAGAGTCAGGGGTACCTGGAGCCATGGTGCCCAACAGGCAGCAAAGGGGGGAATACATCAGACCACCAGGACCAAAGAAGGGGCTGGCCCAATCTTCTTCCTCCCACCTTCTTCCTTTCTTCTCCATCCTCCATCCAGGCACACACAGTCCTTGCTAGGCATGCTCACAGCTGGTACAAGAAGCCTATGCAGAGTGGTGCACTCAACACACATACTCACTCACTACACACACACTCACTACACACACACACACACACTCACTCACTACACACACACTCACTACACACACTCACTACACACACACACACTCACTACACACACTCACTACACACACACTCACTCACTACACACACACACACTCACTACACACACACAGACGATTCATGTGCTCTACGAACAAGCACACACATATGGGTTTTCACCCATTTCTGTATTTTCTAGGTGTTCATCAATGAATAAGGATGTCTTGGAAGTTAAAAAATAGAGCTACAAGCAAGAAAACACGAGACAAGGCTAAACGCAAGGGTACCGTTCATTATCGCCAACTAGTGCTTTCTCTAGAATACCAAGGCGAAGGTAGAGGAGCCAAGGGGATACGAAGGGGTCAGGGCAGTGAAGCACAGCAAGGAGGTTTGACCTGGATCCTGGGCCAGAGAAAGGACGCCAGCGGGGAATTGAGCAGACATGACAGCAATGGCCCATAGCAGAGTGCTAATGCTAACTTCCTGGTTGGAGGCACCTGTGGGGTTCGGCAGTGTGAGTAGTAGATAGGTTTCCTATACCGCTCCTGTGGCTTTAGGAGACATGTAGAATTATTAAAAAATAAGTCAAGAAAGTCAAACCAATGACCATGCCCTCATCATCGCAAAGTCCCAGGACACCATGAAAACACTTTTCAAGGAAATCCAACTGCAAGAGGAGGAAAGGTAGGGACACCTGTCACCCCCTCTAATGACAGTTCTCTCCCTGCCAGCTTTCTTGCCCGGGGCCATCCAGCCTTCTGCCAGTGGCAACTCCCAGTGACGGGCCTAGACTCTCTCCCTGACCTGGCTGGGACAATGGTCTCTTCTTGCTGGTCTCTTCTAACTGTTCAGGAGACACTCCCAAAGCCTCTCTCCAGCTGCAGAGACCCCTGGGAAGTAGCCAACCCTCCTGCCAGTGATTTGCATGTCTGACAAGCATATGCTCAGTAAAAAGTAGCAGAGCCAGCCTCCAGCCCTGTCATCCAAGGGGCTGTTCCAAAGTGAAGGCCACACCCAGGGCCTGACACATGGAGCTCAGGATGTGATCAGCCTAGGAGGATGCCCACATTTGTGGGGGGTTGGCACTGGAAGAAACCTACCTCTTAGGGTGGAGTCTCTGTCAAGGCCACCCCCTTGTGGGACCCAGCCAGCCTGGCGTCCCTTCCTTGCCTGACAAGAACGGCTGCTGTTTAATTCATCAGCCTAAAGTTCAGTCAATCCCACCCAACCTTCCAAGCCGACCAGGAGAATGGGAAGGGTCAGCCACACCCATTTTATGTAAGCAGTCCTAAGTTGGCTTCCCAGCCTAGAAGCAGTTCTGTCAAATTCAGAGCTAGGAAGGAAATTTCACCCACACCCTGGATATTACAGGGGGCTTTGGGGAAGGTTGGCTGCAGTAGGAGCAGAGGGAACCTGTTTTCTATTGATTGCACTGCTGAGGCGAGGCAGGGAACAGCACCCAGTTCTGCTGTGAGGTGTCCTAGAGTCTGGCAGTAACAAGTTTTCTTGAGTAACCTGGGCGGTACGGATTGTTTTATGGACGATGCTGTCATGAGCTCCCTCCCGCGCCTGTGTGGAGCGCACGTAAATCAAAGTTCAAAGTCAGCTGAAGTGATTCGAGAAAATGCTGGTAGACCTTTGGAGAGTCCCCTGGTTCTTTGAACTTTAGAAAAGTACAAACTGCTAGGGGGAAGAACAGGTAGTAGAATTTTCTTAGGGGTCTGGGTAGTCTAGAAGGTGGCTGCACCCTTCCAGCAAGCATGCGGCCTGGGGACGGTTCCTTATCCTTTGGGAAAGAGGAAAATCTGCTCTAAAGGGGCCCAGCCTGGGGTCTGGCGGACAGCAGGAAAAGTGGAAGCCCTTAGCTAGCTGCCTGTCGGAGTCCCTGTTCCCGCTTGACAGGCTCCCCGCTGGCCCCGCCCCTCCCTCCCCGCAGGTGGCGGCGGCGATACTCACCAGCTCTGGCAGGAAAAAGGCAAAGGGGATAGTGAGGAACACTGCGGCGACCCCCGAGGGCACCGCGGGCGGGGCGTAGCTGGTGGCCGGCGGTGCGTCCGAAGCCATGCTGTCACCTACGCTGGCACCCTTGCTCCGAGGCACTCGCCCTCGCCCCGCAGCTGTTCAAGTATCACCTCCTGCCGGACAGACACACCCATTGGACGGAGGTACGTCGCCTGGGAGGGGAAAAGAAAGGTTCCAGTGAAGCAGGTCCTTCTGCGCTTGCCACCAGGCAGGAGAGGGGACAGGACTGGTCTCCTTGAAGCTCTCTTTAGACTTTCCCTCCTAAGGAACTTTTGACTGATGCACCAGAGCACTCCAGAGATTTGAGTGACAGCCATGCCCCTGCTGATCTCTGTGTTCAGAGTGTAAGCAGGGGGCATTTTGCTAAACTAAAGACTGTTTATTGAGAACCTACTGTGTGGTTAGTCATCTACAGACACCTCTGAAGTTCAGAGAGTCCACCATGCGGCTGTTACATTTTTTCCAAGAAAGGAGACTGGAAAGGAAAGAGCTGCAGTTAGGGTCACAGAGCGGAGCAGTCACAGCACCGTTTGCCTTCATCCGGGGAGGCAACCCTCGAATTCTAGTTGAGGAAATTTGGAGCAGTTTGGCTTTCACCTCCCCTCCTCAGGGACTTGGAGTTGCTGGCTCTGAATCCCTCTTTGAGGTCCTCTTTTTTGCTGTCCTTGTCCCGTTGGGACACAGAGTTGGGGCCTTCCTGAGTAGAGCCTGGGGCTGGCTGCATGGCTGTGCTCCCACACACAAAGCCGTTGCTTTCACACACAAGCCAGGTCTGAAGACTGGGCCACTTTCTTCCTTACCTTCCAACCCACTAACCTTCGGTTTTTCCACCGCCTTGAGGGAAGGCCTGGCGCCCCAGAGTCTTCTCCCTGCCCTCTTTGGCTCTTGCAGGCCAGTTGGAAGGCCTCCCCAGGCAGAGGAGAGGATGCAGGGGAGATCTGTCCCGAGGAGGACTCTCGGGTGACGGGATGTCCTGCACAAGAGGCCCTGTGTCTTGTTTCTTAGCAACAAGCAGGGAATTCCAGGACCTGGTCTGGCCAAGGTGGGAGGAGAAGCCAGTTAGCTTTGCCTGGTCTGGGAGCAGCCAGCAGAGTTTGGATACATGAGAGTCCCAGCCAAGGCCTTGCAAGGAAAGGCTCCTCAGGAAACCTCAAGCCAGCCAGCCTGTCCTCAACTCTAGAGCTTCTAGCCCCAGAGCTTACACTTGACACGCTCAGGTTCTACACTGCTGACAGGATGGAGCCAAAGCTGCCATTTTCGCCTCGAATCTCACCTCCCCACCTTTTCTCAACATCACAAACAAGCACCATCTGTGTCTCTTCAGGGCTCCGGGCCCCGTTCGATCGGACCATAATCTACATGGGGCAGTAGGAAACGATTAAGTCAGTAAGAAGCACACACAGGTTCCAGGGATTGAACTTAGGTCATCAGGCTTGAGGGACCAGAGTCATCTCACTTGCCTAGACTGTGGGGTGACCCATGCACATTGTACTTCTTACAGCATCTTCTAAACAAACACGAATGACTGTGAAAGACACAGAGCATCACTGGGGCTTTTTTGGATACCGGGCTCACTCCTGACTTACTGAGAAATCCTGTCTCAAGGGAATATGGCTGAGCATGATTCAGCACACATCCATATATACACATATTCACACCACACCACACACACACACACACACACACACACACACACACACACACACACACACGCACGCTAAAGTTCTGGCAAAGGAAAATTATACCAATAGGGTCCTTGGGCAGTAGAAATGAAGGAATAGTAACATGAATGGTAAACATCTGGGTAAAGCATTATCATGGTCAAAAGCAAAAACCATAGCATTGTTTGGTATTATTTTAAAATTATATGTATCTAATAGAATAGCTGCCACACGGGACAAGTAAGGGGTAAAAGGACCATATGATGATATGATTTCTGTATTCTATCTGAAGTGGAAATTTTTTTTTTTTACATATTTTAATCTCACCTACTGCAACAAGGAAGTAAAATACAGCTCTCACCTCAGAGGGAATACAAGATGATTTGTTCTGGAGCCAAATTTGAGTGCCCACGGCCTGGGAAACACAGAGCTATATACCCCAGGTCCCAAGTTTCACAAAGTCCCAAAGCTGCAGAACAAAGAAAGCCATGAATCAAGGTAATTTAAAAATACTTGGGTGGAAATATCAGAGAAGCCTCTGATGCCGCCTGATACTGCTCTTAGAGAGTTGGTCTGCTAAGTTAATAAATCCCCAAAGGCTTTTAATCTATTAATCACAGGATGTTAGGTCTGGCACAGAGGTAGGCAAGGAAATGGCTGTTTAGAGGGCTAAAGCTGAGAGACAGGATACGATATAATTGGGCTCTGGGCCTGCAACACTCCAACCTCAGCATGTGACTGTAGTTCTAACCAGCCAACCAGTCTTTTCGGTCATAGGCCCCTCCTCCGTGACCCCCATCCCCCCTCACCCCCTACCCCCACACCCCCCACCGCCCAAAGTTCTCTTTTAAAGTATTGATCACCATCTCAACAGAATCTTGTCTCAGGCATGAGACAAATCATCTCTGGGCACGTCTGTGAAGGGGTTTCTACAGTGGGTTGAGGTAGGAAGACTTGCCCTAAATGCAGTGACACCATCGAAAAGGGGAAGTTGAGCGGAGCCCCAACGTTCACCTCTGCTTCCTGCGTGGGGATGAGCTTGGCCAGCTGCCTTATACTCCCACAGTCATGCTTTGCCCGCCACGCTAGACCGTCCTCTCAAAGTATGAGCCAAGACAAACCTTTCGTTCCATTAAGTTGCTTCTGTTGGGTACTATGTTTCAGCTTTGCACACTCTCTCTCCCTAGGGCTCTTTCCACTCACTATATTGAAGGCTGCGTTTGGAGATGTCTTTTCATGGACTCTGTGTTCCAGCTGAGAGGTACCAGAGGAGAGATGATGGGAAAGTCGGGTGGGTATGGTGATCTGCAGCTACAATCCCAGAACTTGGGAGGCTGAGGCAGGAGGATCACTCATGGGATCAAGGCCTACCTGGGCTACAGAGTGAGGCCATGCTTCAAACAAAAACAAAAAAACCTAGCCAAACCTACCAAAATGACAAGAAAGAGAGAGGGGAAGGAAGGAGGGAGGGCACCCCCTAGCATGGCAGTTATTTGAACTCTTGCTTTCATTGGGTCCTTGATCAAGGGTCTCAGCTCCCCACAGTGGGCATGGGCAGGCAGACTACCCTTGGCTTGAGCTGAATGTAAACAGCCAACTTAGTTTTCTGCACACACTTAGGCTACCAGAAATGTCTCTTGCTTGCTTACTGCTCACGGCTGCGTGTCCCTGACCCTTGTCACTTGCCCTTCCTTAGGCTGTGGGCTTCAGGAAAGCAGCAGGTAGGAAGAGCAGGGGTGTTGTGGTGGGCCGCTGCGCCTGACAACTTGGAGGGCCCGCGATGAACGCTTTGAATGACGTCACCTCTCCTTCTCCAGTCATAAAGATTTTTGAGACAGTCCTTTCCCTCCTCCCATTTCTTATCCTCCTCCACTCTCTTCTCTTCTTGCTCCCTCTCTTGCTGTTTCAATAGCTTGCGGGTTGGCCTTGGGGAAAGGACAAAGTTCCACCTTAATCTTTGCTGGCAGTATTAGACACAGATGAGCAGGTTAAGGTCCAAGCTGCCTTGCAGAGCATAAGATGCAGACCAACCCAGAGTGTGCTACCAAAGTCTCCAGTGTGGGCTGCAGCCCATTAATGATTTCCGTTTTATATGGCTGCCCGTAGCTCCACACGCCCTTGCTCAGTGTCAGGCACCGCTGAGTCACACGCCATAGGCCACCAGTGTCCTACCTGTTGTGGCAGGTTCAGTTCTGCTCTGGTCACTTCCTTATCCCTTATTCCTTCCTCCCCAAGTTGATGTGATTTACTGTGTGTGGGTATCAGGAGCTCGGCTGGCAAGCTGGACTCCGAGAGACAGTGTTATCAGGCTTACGTGGTCCCGAAACAAGTTTTGCATCGTGGATGTTGGAGTTGGGATGGCTTCGAAGTCAGGGAGTGGCTTGGAGAGGGAGCATCCGGACAGGAATGTGTAATGTATGTGCATTGCTGGGTATACTGCCATCAGGCCATTAATGCCCTAGGTACAGAGATATTGGAATTGATTGACTGTGCAGGTATATACATATGTGCATATGGGGGCCAGAGGACATCCTCAGGTCTACCTTGCTTTTATAGACAGTTTCTCACTGGCCTGCAGCTCAGCAAGTGTCTAAACTTGCCTACTAGTGAGGCCTGCAGGGAACTACCTGCCTGGGCCTCTCCAGCCAGTGATTTCCATGTTGCCCCTGTGCTTGGCTTTGTGTGTGTGTGTATTAAACTCAAGTCCTTGTGTCTGTGCAGCAGTTGAGTTACAAAGCCCAAACTGTTAGAACTTAAATGTCACAAAAGTGAGTCACTGTGGGACCTCACAGCCATCACATCCTCCCTCTGAGGTCGTTCCATGTGGTTCCTGGCCACTAGGTGCACATGCTGTTAAGTTAGAACGGAGACAGCGCTCAGCTTGGTAGGACAGTAGTTGTCCCAGCAACACGTTGAATAAACAAGGGAGTACACAGTGACACCCCTCAGATGTGCAGGCACCTAAGGAAGGAGGGTTCTGTCCCCACCTTTTGAATTGAGGTGTAACTGAGCCAACAGCCAGGCCTGATCACTGCCAGAGAACGCCTCTGCCTTGGGAATGCTTTCTTTGCACTAGAGGAAGTGTGTGGACCTGCAAAGGATATCCTACTGCACTGCAGACTGACAAAGCCCTCCCTTGCAGATGCCACCTCTGCGTTCTTTGTTCCTTTGCTAAGATGATGGCTTCTCTCTCTCTCTCTCTCTCTCTCTCTCTCTCTCTCTCTCTCTCTCT
>OU015742.1:21118713-21134652 GCA_907169655.1 Acomys percivali | reverse complement strand
ACGTCAAAAAGCAATGGGACCTTTAAGGGCCTGAGCCTCCTGGAAGTTGGAACAGCTCAGAAGTGTCATAATATAACAAATTTCTAACAATAAATGTTTCTTATAGGGCAATGCACTGTTAAACATTTTTGATTGAGATATAATATGAATAAATTAATAAAATATATTAAAAAATAAATAACATACACTTTTGAGATTCTTAAAAGTTTAGGTTGGCCTCTTCATTCATCCGTATTTTTCTTTAAATTTCTTTCTTAAGTTTTATTTGCACATTTTTTTCTTTTAAATAATGTATTACATGAGGCAGCAGGCTGGTGGTAATAAGTACAGCCTGTTTCCACATGTAATTCTTAAGTTTGCATGATGGGGTAGGGCCTCTGAGGCAGCAGACATGATGCATGGCGCAGCAGCTATGCCACTGACTAGCTCTGATCTTCTGTAAGTCATAACCTGCTTGGTCCGTCTCTTCAACAGTATTGCACATCAGAATCTGTGTTCTCCAGTAGCTCAGAGGACCAGCCAGCTAATGAGAGCACTGACAAATATGACCAGATGCTCAGCAGTGCCATGGTACTGTCATTATCTGCCAGGTCACCTGACAGCATGGCAAGGCAGCTGAGTGACACCTGTGTTACAGTTGTCAACAACAGAGGTCTAAGACAAAGTGTGTGAGGTTATCTGAAATGCACTAAAACCTGAGTATTCTATGCTGAGCCACGTAGGCACCACTCTTCAATGTGGGTAAAAACATTTTTTTTTTTTTGACAAAGAACTTTTATATTGACTTGAAAAGACAAAGATTCTGTGTTTGTTCTAATCAGGGAAAAATCATTCCAAATGAGAGACTGAATTAAATAACTCACAACACAACTACTTCTCAAATGGGCTTGTGCACATCATTAGCAATATCCAGCAGCTGATACAGTCTGCATATTGGACTGTCTTTGCAGTGCTGAGGTTGCAGCCCAGGGCTTGCATCAACTAGAGAAGCTTGCTACCAGAGCCCTGCCCTGGAACCTAAGCTCCGTCTTTTAGGCCTTGGAAGTATCTTTTCCCAGTTGGTGGGTTATATTTTCAACTTTCTTGGATAATCACAAATTTAGCCTTTGCTAAAAACTCTGCTTTTTTGTCATCCACACACCTTTAGCTTGACACTTAAGAAACTGGTGTCATGAAAAAAATTCAAACCTAGTTATAACAATATTCTTTTTTTATTACACATGTATAAACAATATTCTTTGTAAAATTAATTTTATTGTCTTACATACAGTCAAATTATTAGCTATTTCTTTGAAAATACAATTTGTAGCTGCGCATGGTGGTGCATGCCTTTAATCCCAGCACTCGGGAGGCAGAGGCAGGTGGATCACTGTGATTGAGGCCAGCCTGGTCTACAATGCGAGTCCAGGACAGCTGTCTCAAAAAACCAAAAAAAAAAAAAAAGAAAAAGAAAAAGAAAAAGAAAAAGAAAAATACAATCTGTAGACAAAAGAATATGACTTCAGTTCTAACAAGTCCGCTTCTTTTGGGTCTGCTGTTTGAGCCAAGTCACCACCGGGAGCTCACCGGGTGCAGTGGGCATCGGGTGCCATGGCCACCACTGGGGAGCTTACTGGGTGCAGTGGGCATCAGGTGCCATGGCCACCACTGGGGAGCTTACTGGGTGCAGTGGGCATCGGGTGCCATGGCCACCATTGGGGAGCTCACCGGGTGCAGTGGGCCATGGCCACCTCAGGCTAAGTTCTTTCTTATTTCACCCAGGAAGTCATAGGTTTGCTCTGAAATGTCAAATGGCTTGTGAACCCCATCTGGTGAGAGCAGAGCCTTCAGGGAACCCTCATTCTCTCGGCTCTGCTTGAGGAAGTCAGCGATGGCCTTCCATCGAGCGGCCTCCGTCTCTTCCTCAGCCCACCTGAGCGGGGGCAGCAGCGTGGAATGCAGAAGAGGGAGAACACAGTCGTGGTAGACCAGGAGGAACTTGGCTTTCAGGAGCTCCTTGTCTCTCTGGGACAACATCACAAAAGGACTATGAGTAGATGCGCATCACTGCTCTCCAACACAAAATTCTGCGAGCTGTCAGCTAAAAGCCACTGAGGGACGGGACAGAGGGCCTGGCAGGCAATGGGCTCTGAGTCCGTGGGAAGGAGAGTCAAGGTGGAACAGAGCTTAGTGGGCCTCTCATCTGCAGAGGCTGAGAGACCAAGGTGTCTCCTAAACTCCACTGAGAGTGTCATATGTTCTGTCAAGGATACCAAAGTGGTGTTACAATCTACTCCCCACCCACACCTCTCCCCACATACACCACAATTCAAGGTGCCTGTAGAGACATAGCTGGATTATTGTCTGCCAGATATAAATGTCTCGATGTCAGAATGAATTGGCACTGGACATGGTGGTGCACACCTTTAATTCCAGCAGCACTCGGGGGCAGAGGAGGTTAGACTCTGAGCTGGAGGCCAAGCATATCTATTTAACAAGATCCAGGCCAGCTAGGGGTAAGACCTTATCTATAAAAACAAAACAATATATATATATATATATTTTTCTTTTTTTAAAAAGGAGAAGAAGTGGCCAGCACTCTGTGGGATCTACTGGTGGGGAGTGAGGGCCCGTCAGCTCTGAGGACATCAGACACTCCCCACCTAGCCTGGGGCCCACAGGCTGGGGCAGGATCTAGAGTGTACAACATCTGAGCTCCGTACTGCACTGAGGGCTCCCCAGGCAGCTGGCTGCCTACACAGAGAGAGCCCAGGCACACTAGGTGTATGGGGCAGCTTCCAGGGGCCTGAGGCCCAGCACCCCACCCATTGCTGTTCTAGAAAGGTTTGGAACCTAGAGACTGGGTAAAGTGCAGGTAGCGGCAGATGGCTGTACTTCCTGCTCTTCTGTCGTCTCTCTCCTGCATTCCCTGCAAACCATTACCGCTTTCGGGTGTATCCAACCTTCTGACACTGCAACACAGTATGTCAACTACAAAGGTAACTCTTGAAAACCATGTAAAAACTTTCAAAAGAAAAATCTCAAGTGTTTTAAATACATTCACAATTATATGTTGGGCCACACCCATAGCCATCTCAGGGCACATGTGGCACAGGGCTGGGGCACATTGCTAGACCATGAAGTAGCCAGGCTTGCCCACTTAGACCACCACCTGCAGCAGTGTAAGCTGGGGCCAGGCAGTCCTTTCAGTGCACCCACCACTAGGGTCAGCTTTCTTTCCCCTTCTCTTTACCTGATGGGTGTGTGACAGCTAGAAGGTTTTTTTTTAAACCATAAAGGATATTTGCTAGCTCACTGCAGGACCTTGTTCAGTGTCCTTTTACATTAAGAAGCAAACACGATGCTTTCTTAGATTGTGTCTGTGTGACTACAATGACACAGTTTAGCTGAGGAAAGTGTTCCATCTACGGCTGCCTCACTGAAACAGTGGCGTTGTTAGAATGCACACATGGGAAATCAGTTTCAAGGTCAGTGTGAAAACCCAGTTACCTTCTCTGATCGTTTTAGTGTGCTTTCTTTCTCAGCCCACGAACTCTAAAGAGGAGAACAAACAATGCGTTAGAGCACTCAGAAATCCTAGTAACACCTTCTGCAACTTTCCCATGTACGTACATATGTATGTATGTATTTTGCAGTTACTATGTATGTACGTATGTATGCATGTATTATATAGTTATGTGTGTATGAGTATATGTACACATGCATGTATGTATTGTGTAGTTAGTATGTATGTATGTATGTATGTATGTAAGTAATATGTATGTATGTAGTTTTGGGCAGGGTCAGAATTGCTGCATAGCATCTAACTCAAAAGAGGCAACATTGTCAATGGCATCTATTGCCAGGAACCCAGAACCAGCCTGACAGGGAGGGCAGGCCCATCTGTGAAGGACACCTCAGAAACTTGTGGTTATTATAACCAACTTACAAAAAGACTGGGTAAAACAAAGCCCTGTACCAACCACACATGATGCCCAGATGCTGAGACAGTTATGAACATCCAAGGTGAGACAGCAACAGAACCAGGAAGTCCTGTCAAGTCCTCTATGCTAGTGTTTCTGCCTGCCACACTAGTGACAAGGGATCAGACAGACATGTCAGTTTGCAAGTAAACATTTACAGCCTGTCCACAGGCTTCACACATGCTTCTTTAAACACAGGCCAGAGACAAAGAGATCCCATGTGGGGACAAACTGAAGACCTTGGCAAAGCATGTCCCCGGCAGCCTGCACGGCTGGGTGAATGTGCCACATCTCCAGGTTGACAAGACTGGTTCTATGTGGATTTGTACATAACAACCTACTGGCACCTGGCTCTACAGGTATCCTGAAAACATCAACCCTTCTGGGTAGGGCAGCCTGTAGGTGCCTATGGTCACATGGTGCTGAGGCAGGGACCCATCGCCCCATAGAGAAAGGATGTGCTGATGGGCTGGCCAGAAGTCTTGGTATGGCTGAGGTTATTTCTGCCTCCCACTAATGCCGATTCTGCCTCTATCCCACCCTACTGACTTCCACCTACTGCCCCTAGACTGGGAGAAACCTTCAGAGCCACAGTCTTTTACAACAGGCCAGCTGTCATTATTAAAATGCCATCCACAAACTGAACTTAGCTGAGTAAAGCCCAGAGACTCACCACTTTATAACACACATTTTAAAAGGCACTATGGCTCAATGTGAGCATCGCTCAGGAATTTAGGTTCACTGTCTGGAAAACTGCCTACTGTTGTCAGTCAGTGTGAAGACTCCATCTGAGCTTTCAGTCAACAGAAAGCAGGGGGACTTGGTGGGGATAGAAACCATACGCGTGGGTCACTGCCACCTCACTGCCACCCACCCCTTCCCTCTGTAACAAACAGAAGCCTATCTTTCCCAGTTCCCTTCAAGTAAGGCAGAACACATGACTGGGTCTGGCCAATGGAATGTGAGCAGAAACGAACAGGCTCTTGAGGCAAAGACAGTGGAAAACCCAACGTCGATCCTCTACCTTTTCTTGCAGGGGCAAAAAGCAACAGAGAAAGCTATCTATTCCAAATGGTTGTAGAAGACAACAGCCCTTTCAGCAGCCTTCAGCCGTGGGTAGCTATGGGTGGAGTCATGATGGAAGGGAACCCTGAGTGAGAAACAGTCCTCTTTCTAGGGACCCCCTACCCCAGGCTGCTGCTGAGACCTTCACTGTGATGCCTGCCTGCTCTCTTGACCTCTGACTTGGAAAGTACAACCAGCCCTCTCCTTCCTCCCGCTCCCTCCTCCTGCATTTGTCAAGACTCAGCTTACTGGTCCTGTAGTTTTGTTTCTCAGACTCCAATATGAAAATATTCTTGTTCTGCTGTGACAGGTCCCTCTGATGTTAAGCGGGCATGCACTTCTTCAATCAGAAAAGCCTCTTGTTCTAAAGGCTGTGCCATGTGATGGCTTATACCTGGACTGTGACTTCCACTTGGGAGTCCTGCTACACTTGTTAGGAACGCTGTAACCAAGAACACTGGGCATTAACTTACTTCATGCATAAAACCCAATAAAATGGTCCTCAGGTTTCATTCTGGGTCTGTTTTAAAATTCCTTTACCTATAAGACAAAAAGCCTGTAAAGGGGAACCTATGCCTCCCTGTCTCATGACAGCATGATTACTCTCGTAGTGAGAGGTCCAACTGGCATGGCCACAGTCCTGTACACCTGCTGCTCACCTCTGCACTGCCAGAAGGAGCATCCTCCAGTGACGCTTCCTGGTCACGATCAATCCCTGCCATTCACGCTCTCCACTGCAGCCTCTGCACTGCCACCCGTGGCCCCTCCACATAGACTCCATCTACCTCAAAAAGTTTCTGCTGATCCTCCCACACCTGTGACAACATCCCTGTCAGCAGGTTAGGCTGTGGCCCCAGCCTTTTGTTAGGCCCCCCTCATGTAAGGGTCTTTAATGAGACAGAGTTCTGACTATCACTTGCTACTTCCATTAAATCTTTGAGGCCCTCAGAACAAACCTGGCTATGGCACCTACCATGCTATCTGGGTATGAGTGCTTCTCTCTTCGTTGACGCTAACACTTCAGGTTTAGACACATGGAACAGTGAATTTGGAAATTCAAATTCAGCTGAAGATGAGAGTTTTCAAACTGTCCACTTTAGTATCCAGTTGCTGTTTCAGAAAGCATGGTATGCTGAATTAAATGAAAGATGGTATGTATGCCCAACCCTCCTCAAGCTGACTGACCCAGCAGACCATTCTGGACTTTCACTCTTGGAGCACCCACTTGGACATCTTACATGGAGGAACATAACAGGCAAGGAAGTACAGTGAGGAACTCAGGAGACCCCATTGCCACTGCCTCAGGAGAGGTGGCCCCTGGGCAGTAACATCACCAGGCTCGGAAGGATGAGGTTGAGTTAGCTGAACAGTGAGCAGGGTCTGAGGAACACCGGGTTACGGCAGGTTTCCATCACAGCACATGCTACCCACCCTGAGAGCATCCATCACAGCACATGCTACCCACCCTGAGAGCATCCATCACGTCGGGCTGCTCCAGCAGCATAGGGAAGCTGGCCAGCACTGGGTGACTAATCAAATCTGAAACACACAATTAATTCAAAATTCATTCTTATATTGCTATACTTGATCTCAGCGTATTATTCAGGTTAAAATTATTAGACCAATTATTTGCCAATAACACTTTTACAGTTTGGTCTCTGAGAGAGTTGAGGGGCTCAAAGCAATCTGTCCCCTTTAATCTCTGTATCCTAAGAAGTTCTGAAATGTATGCAATGGGCATGGCCATACTGCACCTTCTATAGAAGAGAATGTGGAAGATTTGGGAGAGCAGTTTGAATTTCCGCAGCAAGCCCTTCTACAGAGACACCAACATCCATAAGGAGTCATGGGCAGCACTCTTGGCCTGATTCCTCTCAATCATCACAATACAATGCACAAATTTTGGAGGAGACACATTCAAACAGTAGCATTTGTTTCTGAAATGCCAAGTACAATACATCCACCATCCTGTGCTTCAGTAGAGAGCCACCTAGCCTCCCTGCCTCAAGAGCAGCCAGTGAGCCTGCACTTGGGCAGAGCTACTGATGAGGTTCCTGCCTGGTGGATCAAATGCCAAATGGTTAAAGCTCAAGAATCATTCTCCAGAGTTACAACTATTTCTCTGGATGTTTCTGTGCAGCTTTTGATTCTACTTCACTGGGGCAAGACTCTGGATGTAGACTCCTAACTGGGAACATACTTGTCCACAGTGTGAGGCATCACCAGGCTGCCCTGCTCCCCATACTCTACCCCATGCCTGTCTGCCTTCAACTTCAATCTCACCAGCACAGATGCATTTTCTTGCCTTGGGTCTCCAGGCACACCAGTTACTCTAACCAGGAAGGATTCTCTCACCCACACACCTCGCGTGTCCACTCTCTTGCTCAGGCTTCATCTTTGATATTACCGGCTCATAGAAGCTTTCCTCTTATTACACATTCATTCGGGTCTTCTTGGTGCACGCTCCCTCTGTCTATTTTCCTTATGATCAATCATTTTAAAAGGCTAAAGGGATCACTCATGCCATTGTTTTGAGGCTTGGTTGCTCCATTGGGGTGTGTACAGTCCTAACTTTCTCATTCACCATAAGATGTCACAACATCATATACCCAGCAGGCAGTGGGTATCTAGACAGTTACTGATTTCTAGAATTTGGATGATATACAACAGAATTAAGATTTTTACTTTAGAGCCATGTATGATGCTTATTGAGTTTTAAAATTATGTTTTAATATTTGGCTTGGAAAAAAAGTTTTGAACTCCAAACAAATGACAAAGAGTGGGGAACAGAGAAATGGTTAAGCCATGTGCTGTGCAAACACGAGGACTGGAGTTTGCACTCCCCAGAGCCCACGTAAACACCAGTTGGGTGTAGCAGCTTACATATATTCCAGTACAGAGAGTGGATCCTAGAGCTAGCCAGTCAAGATGTATGGGAGAGCTCTGGGCTCAATTGAGAGGCCTTCTCTCTAGGAATAAAGTGAAGAGTGATGGATAAAGATGCCCAACACTAAGCTTGGACTTGCACATGCATGTGTATTCATGTACACATGAACTCATACACACACACTACACATACATAAAAATTAATATAAAGAGAAATCCCAAGAATAAAAATAGTGCATAGACACTAGAGCACAGGTTGATTTACCGACTTGTAACTGGTACATGAAACACTTCATTAAGTTAAAAACAGCCACGTGGGATGACTCTGCTTTCTTCCGGAAAAGATGACATGCATAGGTCACAGATGATTCCAAGACTGAAAAGGAAACTGTGCTTCTACATGGGCCCGAATGGAAAAGCTGAGGCTGAGTGTGTGGGAAAGAGCTGAACACGTGTGAGCTCACAAAGCAGCTCCTAAGTGACATGCTGACCCAGTGCTATTTAATGTCTTATTCCATGTGCCACATCTGGAGGCAGGAGACACGGGCTGGCACAGCGCACAGACCTCCAAGGGGTGTAGCATTAACACACAGGAAACAGCCCAAACTTACCAGCACTCTGCAGGTTTGTCCTGTCTCTCAGAAGCACATCTCCAAGGATTTGTCGGTAAAACATAAGCAAGTGAATGGAGCACATACTCCCCACCAAGGTTTCTGGCAGCAGACTAAAAGGAGGAGAAAGCCAGTCATTAAACAGGCCCTTCCAACCCAACCTACTGGGTTTTTTCTTCTGGGTTTACTTGAATGAACAGTTCCAAGTTTTACTTTATTACTGGAGAACTTGCACCACAGCATGGTCACACTAACCAGAGGTAACTAGTCTCCTTGGATAGACGTTTTTATGCTCAGCACTGTGTGGCCACACTAACCAGAGGTAACTAGTCTCCTTGGATAGACGTTTTTATGCTCAGCCCTGTGTGGCCACACTAACCAGAGGTAACTAGTCTGCTCAGATAGATGTTTTTATGCTCTGCATTGTGTCGAATGCTTGTGCTTCCATGATAGTGCACACACCCATATTAAATGCCAAATGAAAGGAAAGTCATTAATGTCTTGTTTTGGAAAGGGACTAGTGAGTTACAAGCTTGAACAAAGCATGCGGCTGCCAAGCCTGATGTGGTGGAAGAAGAGGAAATGCCAGTTCAGACTGTTTGTGGGCAGGGTGGGGCCCAGGAGGCATGACAGATCTTAACTGAATCCCAACTTTGCTACTTCTAACAGTCAGACTAGGGATTAATTAATCACTCTCTGTGTGCTTTTGTTTCCATATTTGTAGGATGCCAAGCGAAATACCTGAATTTCAGGTTACTGAGGATTAAAACAAAACAGGTGTAGCATTTAATATAGTGTCTAGTATATTGCAAGGGCACAAAAAAGAATTTAATATTGAAGTTAAAAATGGTAGCAGTTTAAGATAGATTATTATAACTTAGGGGGATGAAATAAGTAATCTCCATGGTGAACGCACACATGCACACAAGTGTGTGTAAACCAATACACATGATTTACACATTAGACATAAATGGAAATGGAAAGGGAATCAAAAGTGTCAGTGGCCAAAAAAAAAAAAAAAAAAAAAAAAATCAATTAAACAGAAAGGAAAACAGTATGAAAGAAAACTAAAGAAAAAAAATCTACAAGACATACAGAAAATAAGTAACAAACGGCAAAATGATGGCACATCCCATGGGCAACTACATGAAATGTGAGTGGATCAAAATTCCCCAAGCATAACGTATAGATTGAAAGAAAGATTTTAAAAAGATAAATCCGACTACTATGAGTCTTGCTTTAGACTCAGGACAAATATAATTTAAAGGTTACAAAAGTGGCCTTAATCTTTATAACTAATCCCTTATTTTAATATCTAGTAAATTTTAGAAGGGAAAATGATCACACAGGCAATGTTCAGGCTTCCAGTTGGCTGGAAGAAGAGATGAATGTGACTATTACGCTGGTGTGCAGGAGCAAAGGAGTCCACAGGTACACGGAGTGCAGATGACCATCTCTGACCATTCCCTGCCTTGTCCAGTCATATGTACTGTTTGGTTCTCTGAGCATATAAAAATGCCAGTATTTCATGACTGAGTGTTGAGGACCACTTATGGTGTCCTGATGCCACCATGCCCTATAAGTTCATGACTCCTAAGGCTATTCTAGATCTAGCCGTGGCCTCTGTGGGCAGTGCTCCGCGGCATGCCAAGTATGGGGCTCATGCTGAATGCCTGTTACTGATTTTGCCAGGGGAAGGGGTGGGACCTTCCTTCCTTCCATTTGCCCCCTTTCCCTACAGATCTGTCTGCTCCATCTGTCTGGAAGGCGTGGGTTCTCCTTCAGTGTGGCGACTCCTTTCCTTCCACCGCCCTACTGTATGAGGCAATGGTATGTCACTTTTTTTTCCCTTAGAAATTACCTCATTTTTTCCAAACCTAAGATGACCAGAAATTCTAAGCTACTAAAGGGTGAGCCAAAGAAGGGGAAACCGCTTCACGCTAGCTTCACCTGAAGATGGCAAGCTGGGGCCAGAGTGAATGAGTGGGCCCAGCAGTGACATTCTTACTGTATTTTAAACAAGGGTGAGAGGTAAGTAAAAGAAAAGGATGGGATGCACTGAACGAAGGAAAATAACTGTAGGAATTTACACAGACCATTGCTCTGGACCAATGTTTCCTGACATTTAGAACCCCAAGAGCCTGACCTCAGAGCTCTCTCCCCTCAGGATCTCAGAAGTGTCTTTGGTCAAACCGAGTCAAGTTAAGTATGTTTGGAAAATGGCTGTAGGTGGGGCTTGAGAGATGGTGCACGCCTTTAACATCAGCACTCGGGAGGCGGAGGCAGGTGAATCTTTGTAAGTTCAAGATCACCCTAGTCTTCATAGTAAGTTCCCAAGACAACCAGAGACACATAGGAGAGAGGCCATATCTCAGGAAAAAAAGGAAGGAAAGAAGGAAGGAGAGAAGGAAATGGGACAGGTGCTAGTGGAATTGAACAGAAGCTACTGTCAGGGAACAGGCTCACCACAAACTGAGGCTGTGGAACCAGGGGGCAGGGCCCTTCCTTGGGCAAAGAAACTGGTATGAGAAATGGGTCTGTACTTTGCATTTTCATGTCTTCTGATATACAGGTGATACCTAGGGTATATGCAAAAATGTTGGATGGGTGAGGCATCGCAAGCAAGCTGGGTCTTAGGTGAAAATGGGCATCAGTGAAAATTCAAACTGGAGGGGCTGGAGAGCTGGCTTAGAGGTTAAGAGCACTGTCTGCTCTTCCAGAGGTCCTGAGTTCAATTCCCAGCAACCACATGGTGGCTCATGACCATCAAAAGCCAAAACCAAAAACTAAAACCAACCAAACAAAAACCATGTACTCACATGAAAAAATAATCTAAATTAAAAAAAAGAAATCAAACTGGGCTTCTCACCAGCGGCCAGGCCTCTACTGTTGTGTGCTCCTTGGCATAATAAAAAGACCCCACTGAGCATCTCTCGCCATGTAGCAGAAGAGAACTACATGTAGTTAAACCCAGGTAAAGTTGGCTAGCAGGGCAGGCTGGGCTAGAAGTGGGGTACACCTTTAAAAGGGAGGAGAATAACTGGGGGGGGTGTTACCCTTCTTCTCCCATCCATGGAAGTGAGGATGCTGAATAGGCCAGCCATGCCTGTCTTCATTTCCCTGGTGTGGACACTCACACAACTGTGGGTAAAGCTTGAGTGAACCTGCAGCACAGGTCTCCTTGAACCCACAGCACAGGCCTCACAGTCTACAGCCCTCTGGTCCCAGAACGTCCTTGGCCTGGTTTCTGTGAGAAGCCTGTGCTTGGATCACACCAAAACGGTGCTCAAAGTAGAATGGCAGCTTAAGTCTGTGGGTCTGAAAGAAAAGGACACATAGCAGACATGGGGAGAGGCTGAGGACAGCAGGAGGGAAGCAAAAAAAGCACAAGCAGGAAGATGTCTACTTGAAAATCATGTCACACAGTCATGCCTGTGCCTACTATGAGCAGCGTTTAACACATGCCTCGGCTGGTCCCCGAAGTCTGGGGGACACGGACATATGACCTGCAACACAAGGCAGTGTTCACAGTTTCAGATAGATGATCTCTGTGCCACACAGGCCAGCTTGGTCCTGAGGCAGTGAGGAATACCTGAGAAGCAGTGTTTGAGCCAAGAAAGCTGCACTGAGAGCTGTCCCTGGCCACAGTGGGCAGTGCTGAAATAGGGAGAATGAAGACAGAAGGTCTGGGCTCTTACCATACAGAGGCTACGACTGTAAGGCTTTTGTTCCCTCACCTTGGAAAGAAAGACTTTTTCAAGGGAAGGCTGGCCAAAAGGGGGAGGGTGGATTAGAAGCTCCATGAATATCTAGGGATAAAAATAAAGCTAAGAGTAAACAGTATCCATGAACATGTTATTAATGGCTGCTGACAGACTGAACTGTAAAGTATGCGGCACTCTTTGGCATGAGGCTAGAACAAGGGTTGTCTAGACTGACGGACAACCTGGACTGAAAACAGCACTCTGAGGGGCAGACCAAGCCCTTGTTCATTGAATCATACTCAGGCTCGGCGGCAAGCACCTCTATCTGTGAGCTAGCTCACTGACACGTCTTCCCTCCTTCCGGATGAGCAGTGAGCAGGTCCTGGCAGCGCAGTTCTCTGCAGCAGGCTCTGCAGGCCTATGTGTGTTCTTCCCTTTCTCTGGTGCTCTCTGTGCCCTATGGTCACATCCTTCAACCCTTCAAAGCCTTTTAAGCATCGTATCTGATCTTACCAGACATGCTCATTTGAACAAATCCTAGGCTCACATCTACATTCATCGATGCATAAGATAATTACACCAGCACATAGAGTGAGCACCACTACGTTTTTGTGCATGTCACGCATAACTACGGGCTAAGTGTTTTTATATGCTTCCTTTTATTAAACCTTACTTCAACTTTATTGAACTGATTGTTGTAAAGTTTGAGATCCTGAGAAAAATGACTAAATGACTACAGGGCACTGAGGCGCTGGTAGATCTGGGATGTCACTCATGTAGAATCAGTCTTCCTGAGGAAATACAAATTAAAATAACCAAGGGTAAACATTCCTCACATTCAGACTGATCCACCCACGCAGACAAGGTAATACCAAGTGCTGCCAAGATGCAGAGTAACTGAAACCGTGATGCTTTGCTGCTGACAGTGTAAATGAATGGCACAATATACAGACAACAGTCAGGCAGCTTCCTATCAAGTTAAAGCTATACTCTATCAGCAAGCAAGTCTATTCCTAGGCATTTTTACCCCAATAGACTGTATGCAAATGCTACATGCAAATATTTGGAGAAGGTTTATTACTAACTGATCAGATCTAGAAACAGTGACACAACATCATTTAGAACAAAGAGGACCAAGTTGGACCACAGTAAGTGGGAGGCAGAAACAGAGACCCCCCAGAGCAAGCAGACTAGATAGACTAGTCAAACCAACAAGTTCTGGGTTCACATGAGAGACCCTGCCTCAGTATAACATAGTAAGGCAGAGAGGGACTGAAGACACCTCATGTCCACATCTGGCCTACAGATACACAGATGCTTTGGGAACCATTTGGAAATAGTCTTTTGTGCATGATGTTTGTGCCAAGCTGTGCTAGTAGACAGGGCCATTTACATTTCTGAACAGGTAGGCATGGGTCCCTCCACTGGGCAGCTTGTGCCAGGAGGGGTAGTAGAAGACGCTAAACAGGCTCTTAATTACCTAGGTGAAATTCTGAAGGCTGCAGGCTGTGTGACTTCTCTAAAGTGGCAAAGACAATGGTTTTTCTGTCTGACATAAATTGACTCTGGCACTGTCAATGAGATATATAATGTATTTCTGGGGCTGCTTACCAAGTTGCCGCTTTATCCAAAGGAAGTCAAAGTAAAACAGAAGAAGTCGCTGTCCAGCGGCCCTTCACCACTGCATGACTATAAGTAGCCATGCTGATATTGACTTTGGCACTTTTAGAATGTTTTCACGCCTCAGTTTTTACAAATATGTTGGGAAATACAAGTGTGACCAGAGTGGCTGTGGTTGTGATGGAAATGGTCATCTCTCTGGAGATTTGATGTTAGTTGGAGATCATTCATACAGAGGGACTGGTGTCCTGATCACACCGGCACACACTCACACTGCTGAATGTGAGAAAAGACTCAGCTCAGCCACTCAGAAGGGGAGGGGAGAGGAAGGTGAGCAATAGTAAAGAGCACACCTGATTGAGTTCAATTATATTAAGGTGTTCATGTGAAATATATAGTTCTCATGTTAGATATAGGAAATCGATTTAAATTTTCAAACTTGAATAGTACAGAAGAAGACCAAAGTCTTATACAGATAATATTTCTCTAATGGAAATAAAAATAGATGCATAACCTTAAAAGAACAAAAGAGAAGGACCAAGTTGCTAACACACCAGCAGCATGGACGGGCATGCAGTGCATCTCGCTGAGTGAAAGAAGCCAGATACCAAGTCTACACAGTACCATTCACGATGGTTTGGAAAATGTAGTGGTGTTGAAGAAGAGGACATATGAATGGCTGCTTGAGGTTGGGGCTGGGCAGGCATTGCAAAGGAACATGAGAGAACTTTTTTTAAACATTAATTTATTATGTTTATAGTGTTCTGCCTCCGTGTAACACCAGCACAATAGAAAAGGGCACCAGATCTCATTATAGATGGTTGTGAGCCATCATGTGGTTGCTGGAACTGAACTCAGGACCTTTGGAAGAGCAGCCAAGGCTCTTAACCTCTGAGCCATCTCTCCAGCCCCCGAGAGAACTTTCTTTTTTAAAGAGAGAATGGGGTGTTCTCCATCTTGCCTGCAGGGACTGTTACATCATCATGCACATTTGACAAGACTCAGAGAACTGCTTGGTAAGAGGTAATTTTGCTACACATGAATTAGTTCTTCCTAAACCTGACATGGAAAAGAAGGCCCCTTGGGACAGGACTACATAGTGGTAAGCCCCACATAGTCAGGAGTGTCTTAATAATCTAATGTTTCTTCTATCATTTAAAAACCTAGATGTATATGTGTGTGTATCACGTGTGTGCAGGTGCCCATGGAGGCCAGAAGAGGGTATTGGATCCCCTGGAGATGGAAAATTGATGGCTGAAAGCTGCCTAACGTGGGTGATGGAACCAAAGCCAGGTCCTCTGGAAGAGCAGCAAGTGCTGTTAACATGGAGCCACCTCTCCAGGCCTTACATCTATTACCTAGCAGTTGAGCTAACTGAAGAGGAAGTGAAGCTATGCTTTATTAGTATTCCGCTGCCTGGCTGGAATTCTGACAAAGTACTCAAAGAGGCAAGACAAAGAGGCAAGTGACAAAGTCGAGCAAGCAGCCCCCCTCACTTATCTCACCCCCGCCACTCTCCTGAGAGAAGTCAGACCAGCCACTCACCTGAGCATGGCCCTTGACCTCCTGTTCAGAGACCGCAGTTTCACCAGAAGCTGAGGCTGCCTCCGAATGGCTATCATCTGGAGGAAAGCACTGCCCTGTGCTACAAAGACAGCAGGAATATGGAGTCAAGAGTTTAAGTGCTTGGCACAACATTCATTTAGACACACACTCAGTGAGAATCTGCAGCCAGTGGGCTGGACTACAGGAAAGGCGATGCTCACTCGTCCAGCTTCTGTGGGCTTGCCTTGATACGTGGGCCTATGTATCTCCAGAGGGCACCTCACACTGTGACAGGATGCTCTGTGGCATGAAAAAAGGGAGCTGACAAACCATGCCTGGCTCCAGGTAGAACAACAGATCCTCAGACTCCAAAGCCCTGTCTGTTCCGAAAGACTGGCACTATGGGATTTGGACTATGTCTTCTGGACTCACGTTCTATGAGGAAGAACCCTCTCTGTTTTACATCCATTTCCTGCTTCTCCAGCATGGATGGTATAGGGCACTGCTGGTGGATGGTATAAGGGCACTGCTGGTGGATGGTACTAA
>OU015742.1:21048136-21118703 GCA_907169655.1 Acomys percivali | reverse complement strand
ATGGTATTAAGGGCACTGCTGGTGGATGGTACTAAGGGCACTGCTGGTGGATGGTATAAGGGCACTGCTGGTGGATGGTATAGGGCACTGCTGGTGGATGGTACTAAGGGCACTGCTGGTGGATGGTATAAGGGCACTGCTGGTGGATGGTATAAGGGCACTGCTGGTGGATGGTATTAAGGGCACTGCTGGGTGGATGGTATTAAGGGCACTGCTGGTGGATGGTACTAAGGGCACTCAGTTCTTTTGGAGGGCAACCTGGCATACGTTCAAATATCTACACCTTTTGAATTAGCTTTTTCTACTCATTCTCTGTCTGTTACAAGTACCATGCTGGCAGTTTTACGTCAACTTGACACAAGGTAGAATCATCTGAGAGATGGGAACCTCAGGTGAGAAAATGCCTACATAAGATAATGCTGCAAGCAAGCATGTAGGCATTTTCTTAATGAGTGACTATGAGGGAGGGCGCCCCATTGTGGGTGGGCCTATCCCGGGTTTGGTAGTCCTGGGTTCAATTAAGAAAGCAGCTGAGCAAGTCATGAGGAGCAAGCCCATAAGCAGCACCCCTCCATGGCTCCTGCCCTGACTTACTTCCATGATGGAGGTGTACTTCAAATAAACCCATTCTCCTCAAGGAAGGACCATCTGTTTATCCTTCTTTATAGCATAAACCTGGAACATTCTGCGGCTTTCAAAGACACATGCAGGCCATTGGGGCACATTCAGGTACCCTATGAAGGAGATACGGGCCCTTGCCCTTCTGGGCTGACCCCGCCATCACAGGATGCAGAGGCTTCTTCACCACATGCATTGCCATATTCTCTGTTAACAGAGGCCCAAAGGAACAGGGTCCAGTGACCCCAGACTGAATCCTGTGGAAATGTAGATCCAGGTAAACCCTCCCTCCTTTAACCTGCTTATGGCAGGGTCATGGTGCTGAGAAGCCAGCTGACGGGGTCACACATAAGGGCTGTACCTCCTCTGGACACTGAAGGGTCCACTTCAACACCTTTCTCGTAAGGAGTGCCGCCATGCAAGAAGAGTTCGTATGTTCTGTAAAAGAACAGCATGTATGACAGGGCCATGTCATGGGCACTCACTCGTTAGCTAGACCCAGCCACGAATGCTTATAGCATCAAGCTTTTCATGGGCATTTTCCCCAACTCACATTTTACTCAACCCATCATGACAATCAAGGTGCTGACTCTTCCACAAGGCAGCAACTCAACACAGACTCTCCTCAGCGCAAACTGTAGTTAGTGTGTATCCACACGGAGAGGAGGAAGGTTCTGACTTTAATGATTTGTACCAATAAGTAATGACCAGTTTTCCAATATTCTGAGTCGTTATTTGCAATGAAGTCATTATGAATTTCTACAGTCACCCCTTTCCTGCTAGGGAACCACTGTATCCCGAGTTGCTGCCCCAGTGTCTCATGACGTTTCTTCTGTGCAGTGTATCTTATGTGCAGAGAGCAGCTCTGGCTCCTTTTTTCTTCCCCATTCTGCTCCTCAGAGATGTTTTCCTGGATCCACTCACACAGCTTTTAGTGAACAAAAGTGGAGTAACAGTGTTCATATCATTCTGCAACTTCCTTCACACAGCACACACGGGAGGAGTTTAAACAGTTGCGACTCCTTCTGGAAAGATGGACATGCACATTTCCTTACCTCCTCTACTAATATAACTTTGAGTTATATTGTAATATAGTATAATTTATATTATATTGGATATAATATAATTTTTAAAAACAGCACAAGGCTTCAGGCTTTCCATAGTGACTTAGGAGTCACCCTCTTTCCTGTTAGGATGATGTCAGAAAACTGGGAGCCAGTACTCTCTCCTCTGCCCAGGGGTGAGGAGACCAGGAGGAAAGTGTTGCCTACAGTAATCTTCACATGAGCCTTTGAGACAGGAAGTGATCTCCACATTAACTGAGACCTAGACATGCTAAGGAACCTGAACAATCACCCAGGAGCAGCTGGGCCCAGGGTCTTAGTCCTGTGTGCCCTCTGTCTGCCCTCCTGCACAGGGAGGCAATCCCTTCATCCCTGTGTGTAACTCAGGTATTAGCTCCGTCTGCTCTGCTCTTACAGCTTCAATTGGTTTACAGTTGTTGCCACTGCAAGTTCAATGACCTGCCTGTTGTGGGTGGCAGAGAGGATTGCAGACTCAGGCATCTGCTCTCTGAAGAGTGCCAGGCTCTGTTTTCAGCATGGTGAGGTACCCCGGATCCATATGGAGTACAGACTGACTGAATGTTCTCAGCAGACAGCCAGAGTAAACATCTCTTTTTTTTTAATGGTGAAAAAACTATGTATTTAGAAGTAGCCAGCTGGATTCAGTTTAGATGATGCCAATCTTGACAGCAACATCCAGAGCATCACAATCAGGAGCCATCCAAACACACGCCTTCTCTCTCCATCAGGCCTTATCAGGGTCTTGACTTTGGCCATATCAATGTCATAAAGTTTCTTCATGGCCTGTTGACCTGGTGCTTGTTAGCCTTGACATCCACAGTGAACACCAGTGTGTTGTTATCCTCTGTCTTCTTCATGGCTGACTTGGGGGTTGGGGGGAATTAGATGATGGCATAGTGGTCAAGTGTGTTTCTCCTGGGCTCATTCTTCCCAGGGTATTTGGGCTGCCTCCAGAGCTGCAGGGTCCTCGGCCACCAGAAGGTAGGTGATGTGAGATCTTCTTCTTCTTCTTCTTATGGCGATGGACGCCTTTCAGCACTGCCTTCTCAGCTTTCAAGGCCTTTGCTTTGGCTTTGGGAGGGGCAGGAGCTTCCTTCTTTGCTTTTGGTACCATCTTGGCGAAAAGGTGCAAACATCTTTTAAAACAGGGATTCTCTGGGTCATTTCTTCCTCACTAGTATGAGAAGGTATAGTTTTCCCATGTTCCCTCAAACACTAAGATCAATAAAAAAAACCCTTTTCCCAAAACATTTAAATATTTACAGAACACATCTGCGATAGACAGTGCCTAGGAATTTTCTACAGAGTTGCTCATTTGTAAGGAATAACAAGCCCACTTACTTTGCTGGAATAGGAACTCCACTGGCATCGAAAAGCTTGAGAAACACCCAGCCACAGCTTAACTCTCCTCTCTCACCAGTAGACTACGAAATAAGATGAACACATGGAATGGCGTCTGAGCTAGCCACGTAAAAGCACACCCCAAGGCCTCTGGAAGGAGCATGGTGAACATCCAGTCTAAGGACTAAGATGTCCCTCAAAGGAAATGAGATGTGATGTTCCATGGCTCCATTTCACTTGTAGGTCAGATGTTAAAAGTGGTACTTCAAGTGGCAATCCTACTTTGTCATAGTTGCTTTGAAAGTCCCTTAAACCTCACCTTCAGGTGACTGATGTTCCTGGGTCTCCAGTGCTATACAGAGTTTGGGGACAATGTCAAATCTCAGGATGCTACATGGAATTTGGAAGCTCTGTTTTACAGGGGGATGGAACACAGGAAAATAACTCAGGATTGCTTTGCTAGGAAGCTCACCCTTCCTGCCAACTGCCAGGGACCACGGGACTCCCTCGGCTCTTCTCATGTCCTACCAACGATCTTGGAGATGTAGAGGACGGTACAGTGAGCTAACATGACCTTCCTGTGTCTACACCTCTCTGGGAAGCTGCAGGTTTAGATGCTACCCCTGTCAAGCTGTGACAAGGGTGTCAAGACTAAGGACAAGCGGGATCTCTAGTGAGGGTGCACCAGTAGGTGTAGTATTCCTCACGACACACACTAACACACATTTCTGATGCCCTCTTGCCATTCTCGAAAATCCCTGAGCAAGAACTGTGACCTAAGTGGCCTTGGCTCCAGGAAGACAGTGCTAGAATGCCCCAGGACCTCTTAATTACCCCTGGAAAGTCCTGGCCTTTGAGTTTCCAGCCTTTAAAAGCAACTGGAATTCAATGATGCTATAAATGTCAACAATACCCTTTTGCCATAAATACCACTTAGCATCATCATATACAAATTAGGAACCAGAGCGGTAAGATGGCTCAGTGAGTCAAGGTGCTCGCTGCCACCCCTGACAGCTGGGGTTCAATGACTGGGACCACATGGTGGAAGGACAGGGTTGACTCCTGCAACCGTTCTGAGCTCCTTACTGTGCCACCCATAAAATACAATACTTCTTAAAAATGAGAACCAGCATCTCTCTGGCCCCTCCATAGTCTGATACACAGAAAGCCCCTGTTGTAGTTCAAGTGAGAAGTCTCCATAGCCATGAGTGTTTGAATGCCTGGGCCTGCTGCTGGGACTGCTTGTGATTTTGGTTGAACCTGTAGGGGGTGGGCCCTGCTGGAGGAAGTGGGTCGCTGGGGTAGTCCAATCCCACTTCCTGTTCAGTGTCTGCCTCCCTCTTGACTGCTGCTGCAATGGGACTGGCTCGCCTCCCTCTGCCACCTGGCATGCTCTCCCTGCCATGGTGGGACGATGCCCTGGAACTGTAAGCCGGAATAAACACTTCCCCTCCCAAGTTGCTTTTGTCAGGGCATTTACCATCCCAGCACATGTGCAGCTAGCACAGCTTCTGTTACTCTGCTTGTGAATTAGATACATTTCTAACAGTCCCCCTTCGATGCAGTAGAATAGTTTGCCTTTCAATTTTTGACATACATTGCGGATGTAAGAAATTCCAAGTTCAAATAATATCCCAAGGTCTGGAGTTGAAGAATTGGACCTGATAAAACAGTCACCATCGAGCAAGCACGGCAAGATGCCAGTGACCTAGAAAGATAAGGAAACCAGAGTTACTGACAAAAGTGAAGGGTGGGCAAGCTTTTGGCCCCATCCATTTGTGAAGGGCCCATGTCTCAGCATTATACTAGAGAGAGCTGGGAGCCTCGGAGTTGGCTCAGTGAGCAAAGAGGTTGCTGCCAGGTCAGGAGACCTAAGTTTGATTCCTGGACCCACAAAGTACAAGGAGACTGCTGACTTCTACATGTTGCCTTCTGATCTTCATTTGCATGTTGTGTTTTAGCACATGAATATGCTAAGTTAGGGGCAGGAGAGATGGCTCAGAGGTTAAGAGCACTGGCTGCTCTTCCAAAGGTCATGAGTTCAATTCCCAGCAACCACATGATGGCTTACAACCATCTGCAATGAGATCTGGTGCCCTCTTCTGGCGTGCAGGCACACATGTGGGCAGAATACTGTATACATAATAAATCTTAAAAAAAAAAAAAAAGAATATGCTAAGTTAGACAAATGTAAAACAAACAAAAACTCTCTTGAAAGGAGGTGGACCAGATTCATATGCCATTAATTAGAAGTAGAAACATTCAGCTTTTCTGATGGCAGGGAGATTATCTTCAACTTTTTTTTTTTTTTCCTTAGAATAGGCAAGAAAAAAAGTACTATAACTGAGGCCCAAGAGCTGTGATAAAATGCATTTGCATGCTATATTACACTGAGGACTGCTAAAGACCACAGTGCATGTGGCCTGTCCATGGCCAGTGACCATGAGCAGTGGGTACTGCCACTGTTCACAAATGTATATGTACATATAAATGCCCACATAACTAGAGCACGTGACGTGCTCAGCTTCATTCAAGAAGATCATTTATACTTAGTTATTCCTCCAGGCAGCTCATCCTCTCTGTTTTTCTGGAACACTGCATGTGCACAGAAACGAGGGAGCCAACTATGATGGACTGAGACAAAAGACAAGCAGCGCCCCCTGGAGCAAGCATGAGGGAACAAAGGGCTTTGAGCAGGTGTGCCAGAGAGGAGTGCAGTGGAAGGTTTGGTGTCAATCAAAACTCAGTTATGTTATATAAACATGTTTTTATTTTAATCCCAGGGATGGGATCTGGGGCTGATTCAGACTGTCCACAGCAACAAATTACTTGCCTGGTGCAGGCTCTTAGAGACGTTCTTTGCCAGCTGCAGATAGTTTAATTCTGAGGACTCTGGAGAGGGAATAAATGCCAGAGCCCAGAGAGAGAGATAGGGCTCTGAGAGAAAAGAAGGCTGCTGATGCCTCTTCCCCCAGTTGCTGTTGATGTAGTTTGATAAGAAGTAGTTAGAGATATCTTGAATCAAGATTGGACTTGTCTCAAGGAACCCAACGACCCTAAGCAGCAGGAAGTAGCTGAAGAGAATTCCGCCCTTCCTCCCCACTAACCTTCTTTCTTTCCGAATTGGTGTTGGAAGGGATTGAGGTGGAGAAGGGAGGAAGAGATATAAGGAACTTCAAATAAAACAGAGTTAAAAAGCAGTGCCTACAAAGGAGTGAGGACACAAGTCACATCAAATGACATGGCTGAGCCTCCAGCACAGCCTGTGCCCTCTCGCTAACCCTCTGTCTTGTGCTAAGACCTGATATGATACAGTAGGTGGAAGGGGAAGGAATGGCTTCTAGGGTGCAGTGGAACTAAGGAGTTAGCTGTGGGAGGGAAGTAAATGCTGAAATAATGAGTCCTTGGAGGTAGGGAAAAAGCAAACCACAAACAATACTGTAAAAAGAACATGAAGACACCCTTGGCTCGTTAGCTTCTGTGTGGAGCTGACGCAGTGGTCTGAAGCCCTAACTGCAGCCCTGTTGGGGTCTAGGTGTAATGCACCAGCCCCTGAGGCGCTGCCTTTGATTTTTATCTGAGGGAGATACAAGTGCCATTAGCACAGTTGGAAGATTTCATCTTGAAAAACTCCCCAGTCCTAATCTTACCTCCTTGCTTTCTGTTCCATCAAAGGACATTCCCTAAAACTGAAACCCACTGAGAGACCCCCATCACAGCTTCTGTGGGTCAGGGGCCTGAGGGGTTTTTGCCAAAATCATCAAAGAACAATAAAGAATATAAAGATTTCCATGCATACTGCATGCTCTCCGCACCACCCTGGGAGCCTCGGATGCATTTTACGCCTCACAGGTGAAGGAACCCGCTCAGCAGGTGACTTACCTGGGGAGAAAAGGTCCATGTTTTAGGCTTTTTAGGCTGCCACACAGCTCGGACTGTATGGATATTACTCAGAACCTGAAAAGAGATTTTCTCATTTGAAATCATATTGTAGGAGCTTTCGAGACACTGCACTTTTGAGTCCTAGGCCATCAACAATGGCTGCACTGGACAGCACATGTGTGCTTTCTCCTCTGTCTGTGTAAGTGTATGAGTGTGTGTGAGTATATGTGTGTGTCTGTGTGTGTATGAGAGAGAGCGAGTGTGTGTGTGTGTGAGAGTGAGAGAGCATGTACGCGTGTGTGTGTGATAGAGAAAGTGTGTGTGTGTGTGTGTGTTTGAGAGTGTGTGTGTGTCGGTGTGGTTGGTGTGTGTGTGTGACACACACACACACACACACAGAGAGAGAGAGAGAGAGAGAGAGAGAGAGAGAGAGAGAGAGAGAGAGAGAACAAAGGAAACAGAAGCACAAAAGATTAGAAGGGAGAGAGAGCTAAGCAGGCACTGACGGAGGGAGCCCAAAGCAGAAGGCCCTGAGCTCCATCTCTACCAACAAGAGAAAAGCAGTGAAAATGAGGCATCCAGCTGACCCCCCCAGGCTCTTCTCCCACATCGGCTGCTCCCTTGAGCACTGCATCCCTTTAGTGAACTGCTCAGAGAACTGGGTTGTGTGGGGAGGCTGTGTCTACAAGCAGCATGTCCTTGCTTGGTTCTGACAGCAGCTCTTCTTATTTGGGGCAGTCTTAGATTTACTGTGGAAGAAGTAAACAGCATGAGGTACATCCTACCAGATACATGTGTAACAGTGGAAGGGTCTAAGTCAACAGCATGAAGACGTTCATCCCTACCAGATACATGTGTAACAGTGGAAGAGTTTAAGTCAACAGCATGAAGATGTTCATCCCTACCAGATACATGTGTAACAGTGGAAGAGTCTAAGTCAACAGCATGAAGACCTTCATCCCTACTAGATACATGTGTAACAGGAAACCTGTTATAAATCAGTGTCATGAGTTAATGTCTAAGCCTTTAGTTTAAGTCCTATTCTTTTGATGTGTTAGTTAAAAATCAAACTTCAAACTGGAGCAGGGTGTGCAGAAACAAGAGGATGAACTGCAGGAGAAAAGGTAGTAGCTATCTAAAGTACTATGTATATAATATGCGATGCTAATATAATCCCTTTTCTTATCCTGGGGTGACTTGACTTAGTTCTCAGTGGATTTAGTCCTTACCTTACTACCATCAAACAGACACAGGCGAACATGTCTGCTGAGAACCTGTATGCTTGTCCCTGGGAGAGGAATCATCTTACAGCTCCATAGGGTCAGAATCAATGAAACACGACTTGGTCTTGACATAATCTGAAAGGAAAATTAAACACAAAATTTATTTTTATTATTTGCAACATCCATTTTCTAAAACATCTTTTATAAATATAGTTTAAGAAAATAAACACAAATCTGGGTATAGCAATTCACTCAGGAAATCTCAGTACTTTGGAGGTGAAGGCAGAAGGATTGGGAATTTAAGGCCAGCCGGGGCTACATGAGACCCTGTTTTAAAGACAAGCAAACAAAGGAACAAAAAGAAAATATATAAGGACTAAAAATCAAAACAAAACCCAAGAATTTGATACATAACACAGTTTTGGTAAATTCACTTAAAATCAGTCATTTGAAGTAAATCTTCATATAGCTGTATTTGAAAGTAACATATTTTTTTTCTCATTTACTTATAAACTGCAATGAAAAGGACACGTGGGAATCACATGTAAGAGGTATGATTCGGCCATGGAATCACTATTTTCCAGCCTCCAAGTCATTCCTTTAAGATGTGTGTGAGCATGGTCAGCTCCCACAGTGGGGCACCAGAACAAGGCGTCAGTGTCACCCTGCTCAACCCTCTTTTTGTTTGGATTCTAATGTTTTAGTCCACCCCTCCCAAGCCCTGACCACAGGGTGCTTTGATTCAGCCCTTTAGGCTCTGAGGAAGGGAAGAGAAAAAGAATGAGGATAAATAGCCGGGAAAGCCAGACAAGGTAGCACATGCCTTTAATCCCAGCACTCGGGAGGCAGAGGCAGGTGAATCTCTTAGTTTGAGGCCAGCCTGGCTTACAGAGTGAGTTCCAGGACAACCAGAGTTACACAGAGAGACCCTGTCTTGAAAAACCTTTTTTTAAAAAGCTTGGGAGGAATGTGCTTGCTCTAACTGTGGATGCTGTACTCCTTGGCAGATATGGTCCTGGCCTGTGTAAAAAAGCAGACCACGAGGATCAAGCCAGTCAGTAGCACCCCTCTGAGGCATCTATGGCAGTTTCTGCCTCCAGGTTCCTGCCTTGAGTTCCTGCCCTGACTTCCCTAAGTGATGGAGTGTGACTTGAAAGTCTTAAGAAGAAACCTTTTCCTACCCAAGTTGCTTTTGTTCATGGTCCAATTAAGACCACCCCACTCTGAGATGATAAAACTAAACGAATGCTAGGGGCGGGGCATGTTTGTTGCAATAGTTGCCTGTAAGTGGCAAGGTGCAGGAGGGGAGGGGCATACAACAGCAGCAGCACACCAATGCCTGGGGGTGGCTTTTCAGTGACATCACTATACAAGTCTTCCAAGCTCCTGTAAGTGATCCTTCATCCATGTCCCTGCAAATGACCCCATAGGTTTACTGGTTCACACTGGGCTCCACAAAATCATTTCTTTGGTCTATTTGTGGTGAACAGAAATATCTCTCCAGTAAAATCATACAGCAGAGACACTTTGCCAAACTGCAGCACTAACATTTATTGAGGCTTTTGTTTGTTTGTTTGTTTTGTTTTTCAAGATAGGGTTTTTCTGTGTAGCATTCACTTGTAGACCAGGCTAGCCTCAAACATACAAAGATCCACCTGTCTCTGCCTCCCCAAGTTCTGGGATTATATGTTTGCACCACTGCACCCTGCTCACTTATTAAGTTCTTATGTGGCCAGAGTTGTTCTTTATCATTCAATTCCCACAATAACTGTGTTGAAAGAGTCATTGCTATTATTATTAATCACCCCATTTTCATATGTGAAAAAACTGAGGTAAAGCTAGAGGGCTGGAGGGCTGGAGGGCTAGAGGCCTGGGTTCAGTGGTTAAGAGCACTGGCTGATCTTCAAAACATGAGGTTACATTCTCAGCACCCAGATGGTGGCTTACAACTGTGTAACTCTAGTTCCAAGGGACTCAACTCCCTCCCTCTTCTGGCCTCTGCGGGCACCAGGCACACCTGTGGTACACAGATGTGCATGCATTCAGAACACCTGTCCATACCACCCCCACCCACCCCCACATTTTCTTTTTTTAGGAAAAAAGTGGCAAGCTACTTGGAGCTACATAGCAAGACCTTGTTGCAAAAAAAAAAAATGATTAATATACAAACTTAGAATGATTTATTTTGTATTGAGAGAAGAAAAACAGAAAAGGGAAAGATAATGTTTAGGTACAAAGTTCAAATTATAAAATATCTTTTGGAATTCTAGAGTGTGTTCTCTGCCATGTATTTGATGTATTTGTCAGTTTGCATGCTATTTACATACTTGCCAAGGACAGACACTGGACACTCATGTGACCAACAGCCTTGACACCTACCGTGCCTGCCTTAGCATCCCACACTAGATCTCTGAAGGCCAGCTGTGATGTCGTGAGCTCTGGCTGCAAGAAGTAGCTTGCTCGAAACTGGTGGCCTGCTAAAACAACATTTTTTTTTTTAATTTCTTACAAAAAGAGACCTGAAGTTCAAAACCCAAACATACTGTTACACAATAAGCTTAGCAAAAAAAAAAAAATCTCTGAAAAGCCATGTACTCACTAAGAACTCAATTCCTGAGGCAGATGTACTAATATATGCTTGTATATTAGAATAAGACACAAACTTTAAGCTATAAATATATAAAGATCATCCTGGTTGGGTATGGTGGCAGCACACACCTTTAATCCCAGTACTAGGGAGGCAGAGGAAGGTGGCTCTCTGAGTTTGAGGCCAGCCTGGTCTACAGAGAGTTCCAGGACAGCCAGGGCTACACAGAATAACCCTATCTCAAAAACCAGAAACAGAAACAAAACAAAACAAAATTGAAAGTAAAGATCTCTTTAAGGAAGCTTCAAGAGAGTTCTAAAGATTTTTAGACAAAAACATACCTAGTGATAATGACGATTCATTCAAATAGTGTGTAAAATACAAGAAATCTGTAATCACTTTTTAGAGATTTGAGGGGGAAATTACATAACTAGTTTCACTTTTGTAAAAAATTACTTTTTTTTTTTTTTGAGACAACGTCTTCTACACACACCAGGCCAGCCTGTAGCTCTCTATATCACTGAGGATGACTTTGAACTTCTAGTCTTCTTGCTTCTGCCTCCCATATGCTGGGATCACAGGCCTACAACCATGGAGCATTTATTATAGAGAGCACTACTTATTCAGGAAACAGTTTTGGAGCCCCTGCTCTGGGCCAAGTACTGGGTTAAAAGCCAGAAACAGAATATGAACCCAAGAGATCTGCCTCTTCCTTATTAGCTTACAGCTGAGTGAGGGGTCTGACGAAGCTGATGCATGAGTTTTAAGGAGATAGATGCAGGGGAAACCCCACAACCCATGGCAGGCGTCTCTGGGAAGGCTGGAAAGGGGTGGGCACATTAGGACAGGGAAGAACCATTCCATCAGAGGTAACCTCAAGAAGCCCTTCCAAGGATAAATGAGCAGCTCAGGCACGCAGGGGACACCCACCACCATGGGTCTTGCATGACAGCTTGCAGACATTAGTTCTCACACACCAGGAATGGCTAGGATGGACAAGGAAACAGAAACACCAGGCAGAGAGATAGCTTCGAGAAAGCCATGCTACAGAAAAGGGCATGTGAAAGGTGGCTTTGGCTCAGGTGGGATGGGTCCCGGGACTGGCCTGCTAATACCCATCAGAGGAAGGCTGGAAAAGGTTGGCTAAAGATACAGGAAAGGCAAGTAATTAAGAAATCTTGTTTGTGAAACAAGGGGAGGGGCTGGGATGCCAAGCACCGTACACAGCCTGGCTTCCCTGGTGCTGAGGAAGGAGGAGGGCATGAGACTCAAGCAGGTGGACTCAGGTGGGGAGGCGGCTCAGTAAAGCACTTGTCATGTGAGCACGAGACCTGAGGTCTATCCTCAGACCTCAATCCTCACTTCCCTCAGAACCCAGGCAAAAGCCAAGTGCAGCGCAGTGGAACACCCCAGGAGCCCTGGGCTGGAGTGCACTAACAGGAGATCCCTGGGGCTGGCTGGCTGGCTGGCTGGCTGCTAAGTCTAGCCAAGCTGAGAGGGGGGCCTTGCTGCAAAAAAATATAGCAGAGAGCAGTTGAGGCAGACGCATGGTGTCGACCTCTGGCTTGAGGGTATGTACACACAGGGACTCACTGTCTCTCTCTGTCTCTGTCTCTGTCCCTGTCTCTCACACACACACTGAGGGGTATAGATTTAGTATTTTCAACTTGTTTGGACAATGACATAAACATTAAGCTTCAGCCTTGACTGCTTGACTAGGGGAGGGCAGAGGCTTGAAGCTGCGCGTTACCTTCATCCAGGAGCTGGGAGAGTGTGGAAGGCCGGAACCCTGCAGGAATAGCTCCCATTGTGGCCAACACATCAACTGTGTTTATCTGCTGAAGAGAGGAAAGTGAAGCAGACTTGTGGTTATCTCTCCTCTCCTTTCCTCTGTAATATGTCAACACTATCATAACTGCAGCCCAAAAAGGGAAACACAAAACATACAGGCTTTGAAGTAAGAAATACTGTAGTGTAACCCCAAGTCCCTGAGGGTGGCACTCCATAAGAACCCTGCTCTCTCCTCATGACTTTGCCCTCTCATAGTGACCAGAGTACAGAGCTCTGGGTTCTAAACCAGCTGCTTCAAGTGTGCCCTGCACCATGACGTCCCCACTCCTGTCAGTTTCTATAGCACACGCTACTGAACAAATGCTTTATACTGTACCTGATACGCCCTTTCGAATTAATGGATGCTTTGTGCATGTAGAGTTACAAACGCTACTCACTACACTCTAATGGGAATGGTTTATGGAGTTGGAAGAAATTTCACAGTGTTATATAACTTGAGTGATAGAATTATGAGCAATTTCTTACTCTGATATCTTTTTTTATGTTTTTTAAATAGCTAAAATTTAATATCCCAAAATGATACAAAATTCATGTAGGAACACAGGATAATTCTAAGCTCTTAAATCATATCCCAGATGAGATTCTCTGCTCCTAATACACTAGGACCTAACGAGAGATGCTATTTGGATCCTGGGCCCCCTGCAGCAGGCGTGCCATGTGCTCGGTACAGCTTGCACAGGCTAGGATCTCTGCTGCCCTCCAGTGTCTCTTCTGCTTCTGAGTTCAGCCTAAACTACAAGCAACAAACCACACGTATCTTACTTGTTAAATACATCAATAATGTTAGACGCAAAACCTGAGACAGGAGATACCAACCTCTGAGATAGCTTTTCGAACAGCACTCCAGTGGGAATCGGTTCTGGGGAGACAAAGGAGCGAGGTCAGTGCAGGGATCGGGGTGCCTATTTCAACTGGGAGTCAAAGAATGAAGTATATAAATCACCTGTCAGCTCTGAAAACTCAACAGTCTTTCTTCTCAGAGGAAGCCAACCTAGACTAAGTACCCAAAAATAATTACAGAAATAAAGTAGCAAAGCTAATCTCATTTCAAGAAAGTGTTAAGTTATTTATAATAGTAAAAATTAAGCCAAAAGTTTCTGAGGCTGGAGATGGTTTCGTTGGTGAAATGTTTGCCATGCAAGTGCGAGGACTTGAGTTCAATCCTCCAGAGCCGACATAAAGCCAAGCATGGTGATGAGCATTTGTAATCTCAGAGCCAGGGAAGTGGAGACAGCAAGGTGCCTGGACTTGCTGTCCACCCAGCCTAGCCTAATTAGCAAGCTCCAGGCCTCCGAGAGAGCCAAGATCAAAAGTAAGGTACACAGCTCCTGAGGAACACTATCTAAGGTTTCACATACAGGCACACAGGCATGCACACACACATGCACACACAGGTTTCTTTAAGTGACCCTGAGGCCCTCTCCCACCTCGTACCTCTGCTTCACTTCAGCTCCATCTGCAGTTTCATCCACCACCTCCACGTCCTCGCCACTGCTCTCCTTGCTGCTGTCACTTGATTCGAGCGTGTCTTCTTTATTATAGGGCTGAAACCGTGGGCACACAGAGTGACTTTCAGTCAATACAAAAATCAACCAATAAAAAATACCAATGTTTTAAGGAAGATTTAGCATAGGATATTTGTACGTAAATCTTATAACATATATCTGGGGAAAAAAATGACAGAAAGGCATGGTAATTATAGAACTTGGAACCCTAGTCAGGAAGATCATGAGTTCTAGCCTAGCAAGACGCTGTCCAAGAAAAAAAAAAAAAAAAGACAGAGAAATTTAACCTAAATAAATTATATACCTGTTTATGTCAGAACTTAAAGATTAAGAAGAATCAGTAAAATAATCTTGGAATGAGTAAGTTCTTTTCAGAAGTAATATCAAATATAAAACCAAAACCATAACTGGAAACACTGATAGATTTAGCTAACAACAATACACAAAGCTGAAAGTCAACAAAAATATCAAACACAAATGTCTAATAGCCTCATTAATATTAAAACAGCTGTTATAGTCAGTGTGGATGATATAAATAGGAAACAAGGATGATAATAAATGCAAATAAATGAGATTGGTTTTGATGAACATGCTAGCACTGTCAAACATAGAGGGAAACACTCTCAGGTGATGGCCAGTTGGTGAAACAAATCAAATCCAAAGATGGATGTTTGGACGATCACAGCAGCAGATGCCTGTTCTCCAGCTTTGAAAGAATATGTGATTACAGTGATCACTGGGCACTGGGGTGGGGGGAGGTGAGACAGGCAGATCCCTGGTACTTAGTGGCCTGGGCACTGGGGGGGGGGGGGGGGGCTGAGACAGGCAGATCCTTGGTACTTGGTGGCTGACCTCATAACCTAATGAGAGACCCTTTCTCAAAAACTACAGTGGACAGTACCTGAAAACAGCACTAACCCACAGCACCTCCTTGGTGGGATATGGCAGAGCTCACATGCATGTCCCGGGAGGCAGGCGATTAGCACACATTTCCCCTACTCAGGCTCTTTAAGATTAAAGCTGATTTGCTATCTCACACCACTCCCCTATCAACAAATCAGAACCTCAGCCCCACGCCTCATTACCATAAGTGGAAACACTTCAGCAGGAAAGGCAGAAGAGATCAAGACTAACCTCCAAGTAGGTCCTGGGGATGAGACCCTCGGCTCCTTCAGCATCCTTAGCCAGCCACCAACCATCAGGCTTTTTTTCAATTATGTGGAGAATGTCCCCCTTCTTAAATGAAAACAAAGTAGAAACTGAGCAAAAACTATATAATCATGAACAATATTTCATTACAAATGCTTTAAAAATATCTTTTTACAAAGGGAAAATGAGCTTATTTAGTCCCAGGCTGGTTTTAAACTTACAGACATCTGTCTGTGTGCCTCCTGAGTGCTGGGGAGCTGAAGAAATCCCTCTAATAGCAGGAAGCATGCCTGTTGCCTCAAGCTACAGGCTCTGCCTAAGTAATTTCATGCATATCACAACTATAGAATTACCCTTATTAGGAGTTATCAAAACTAAAATCGGGACGTGCTAGCACATGCCTTTAATCCCAGCATTTGGGAGGCAGAGGCAGGTGGATATCTGTGAGTTCCAGGCCAGCCTGGTCTACAAAGTGAGTCCAGGACAGTCAGGGCTACACAGAGAAACCCTGTCTCAAGAAACAAAACAACCCCAACAAACAAAACAAAACAGCAACAAAACTAAAGCTATTTGAAAACAGTCTTTAGAAAGGATAATTTTAGTATGAGAACCTCCTATTAGTGCTACTTGTAAGGTATGATTATTTTTCTAAGGAAAGGTTTACTCTCAGGATGGTGTAACACATGCAGTCAGGTGTGCAAGTAGCCTGGCTGTGCTGCAGACTTACTCCACCTACCTTAAACATCAGGTCCCCAGGCTGCTGAGCAGCGAAGTCCCCGAGAGCAATGTACTTGACGGTTTCGGCCTGTGTTGGGGAGGCTGGTTCCTGCTTTTCTTCCTCGTCCTCTTCTGATTCTTCTTCCTCTCCACCAGTTTCTTCAGTTTCTTCTTCATCTTCTTCGGTTGTGTCATCTTCCTCTTTGTCACTGTATGCCTCAACTCTGTGAAAAACAATTCTCAATAGGATCACTGAAGTCACATCTGGGCACAGAGTGAGTGGGGAAGGCTTGTATGGGTGAGAGCTGCTCTGTAGTTGGAGCTGGAAGCAGAAAGGAGGAGGAGGGGAGTGTGGCTGACAGTTTCCACCATCGCGCTGAGCTCATGATGCTCACCTAACATGTACACTTTGTCTATAAACTTGTCAGCATATTGAAAATTGTTGTTTTACAGGTTTTTTTCCCCTTTTTCAAATCCTCGCATTAGGTTCATTTGAGTGTCTGGGATTACTTTCTCCTTTGAGTCTAAGGTGTGCCCCTCTCTTAAGATCTCTAGACTGAATCCATGTGTCACCTTACACAGCATGTTTCAGCTGCAGAAGGCTCATCTGATCACTTTGTACACTAGAATTCTACGAACCTTTGTTATCTTGTTCCCATTTTTCCATCTTCTCTTCCACGCTCAATTTGCTTTAGTGTATCACGCCCATTATTTAGAAATCCTTGCCAGCTAAACTCACTGTCAGCTCAGATCTGATGCTGCCTTTACTAACGACACAACCTGCTTATATTGTCCATTTATCTCCCCCGAGTTTTGTTTTTGTTCTGTCGATTTCTTACTAGATACTGTGATAGGCATATTTACACACTGGGTTATACTGTGTTCTTAGAGTGCTGATATGTCCTGGCTGTCTGGGAACTCACTGTGTAGACCAGGCTGAGCTTCAAACTCAGAGATCCGTCTGCCTCTGCCTTCCAAGTGCTGGGATTCAAGGTGTGAGTCACCACTGCCAGCTCTCATTAAGGTTTCAGAACTCTAGGTTTTAAGTTTGAATTTTTTACAGGCTCTACAATTTGTTAAACTCTCAGCTTCCTCCTCCTCTTCCTCTTCCTCCACCTTCCTCCCCTTCTTTTGAGACAGAGTGTTTGCCCTGGAACTCAAGATGTAAATCATGAGAGTATCAAACTCACAGAGATCTACTTGCTTCTGTCTCCTAAGTGCTGGGATCACAGGCCTCTGCCACCAACCCCAGTGTTCTCAGCTTCTTTGCTGCTAGTCTTCTGAAATCTAGCCCCAGGGAGCTTGAGTGCTCATCCAGACTTCTGAACTTGTCTTTATTCAAGTCCTTTCACTCTGTGGTACCGGGACTCAGTCTCAGTGCACTTAGCAACTCTGAAAGGTAACCTCTTACACCTTAGCCCAGTGAGACTGGCTCCCTGCTTTGAGTCAGTCTCATCCCCAGGGAACAGGTGAAGGCAGGGCTCACTTGGAACATCTCAGAGTACGAAGCATATTAGTTAAGCTTTATACAATGTCTTCCAACAGCTGCTTTCCCCCACTGGAACTTACAGTTGTTTCCAATGGGAGCATAAACACAACACTGGCCATTCTGTCACTCTCAAAACTGGGAATCAGAAAAATCCCAGAACGTTTGTATGTATGCCCATCAGCATTTTACGTAGCATTCAGTGTAAAAGGCTGAAGAACAAGCTAGGCATTCTGGCACATGCCCATACTCCCAGCCCTGAGGGGGCACTTCCCTGGTTTGCATCAAGACTCGCTTTAACTGTGACAGCAGCGGATTTTCTCCCACTGGCTCATTCAGGTACTCAGATCTCTAGCCTATGGCCCCAGCTGGAGCACAGTGTGGGAGCAGAGACTATGACATCTCTTTGCATCGCTTACAGGAGCTGACACACTCTGGAATCCACAGCAATACGCGACAATTGCCTGTGCTGTTATTGACGTGTTTGTTCACGCTGTCTTATCTCTCTATTCTGAACCAAACAGAAAAGGTCTGGAGGAAGAAGGGAGCATACTTGAGTGGGTCTTGCCTGCTGATGCTCACGGCAAGCTCCTGCAGCTGGCAGGTGAGCTTCTCCAGGAGACTGTGCTCCTCCTCCTTTCTCTTCTCATAGTTTCCCACAGGTGCAGCTTCATCAGCCTAGGAGAGACCAGGGAGTGAGTTCATTGGAAAACCAAGCCCAGATTCCCTAACTAGATTTCATTTAAAAGGATAACAATCGGCGCAGAGACGGCTGGGTGATTAAGAGTGCTTACTGCTCGGGCAGAAGACATGGGTTAGATTCCAGGCATCGACGTGGCGGCTCACAACTGTCTCTAACTCCAGTCTAAGGGATTCAATGACCTCTTCTGGTCCCTGGTGCCTGCACTGTAGGCATTAGGAACACATAAGCCAGGCAGGCACACATTTATACCCATAAAGTATAAATGTATATATATTATAATAATATATTAATTAATACATATATTAAAAGGAGCCAGGCGTTCTATGTATATGAGTGCTCTATCTGCATGTACACCTACAGGCCAGAAGAGGGCATAAGATCCCAGTATAGATGGCTGTGAGCCACCATGTGGTTGCTGGGAATCGAACTCAAGACCTCTGGAAGAGCAGACAGTGCTCTTAACCACTGAGCCATCTCTCCAGCCCATGGTACACACTTGTAGTCCCAGCACTCAAGAGGCAGAGGCAGGTGGATCTCTGTGTGTTTGAGGCCACTCTGGTCTACATATGGAGTTCCAGGACAGCCAGGGCTAGAGACAGACCCTGTCTCAAACAACCAAACCAAATCAACCAACCAACAAGTAAATAAAAACAAAGCTCTAATACATGTTGTAAACCAATGTGAGATCACATTTACCTTGGAGAATAAGAGTCAACTTGGAGTTCAAACCAAATGGAAAGTTTGCATTTCCCTGTTACATACTCAGATCCTTTGTGGTCAGAATGGGACAAGGTTAGGCAGTGCAGTATTAGGTGGCCCAATAGACAAGGAAGCCTTGTTCCTAAATTCCAACATTTATGGAGAGACGAGGTTTCTTCCCCCTTGAGAGCATCACTTTGTTGTCCTTGGAAGAGCAATGACTAGGTTTTCACTGACCCCAAGGGGCCAGCTGCCTCTAGCACTGCAGAGTTCACTGGGGAGGTGCAGACCAGACAGATGCTCAGGTGCAGGGTCAAACATTCAGAACATGTGGCTCCCACGTGAAGTGCTCCATGGGGCTTTAACCCTGGACACCATGGAAACTACAACTCATGCTAAAAAAAACCCCAGAGAGGATTGTCAGGAGCATTGTTCATCCTACTTCTGTGGAATCAGTGATAGGAGAGTTACTGTGTGATTGAGAGACTGCTTAGCCAGCTACTCTCGTGCAATAGAAGCATTTCTAAACTGTGACACACAACCAGTGCAATGCAGACAGACAGGCAGACAAAACAACCCTTGAAGTGGCTGTTTCCAGGTTTCCTGAGTTGGTGACGCTGGGTAAGTGACCAGTCTTAGTATCTGAAGTCCTGGCTGCTGTGGTTTCAAGTAAAGCTCTATAATCAAGCTAACGGTGATGGTGGTGGCTGATTCTGCTTGTGTACTTGACATACCTGAAGAGCTGCCTCCAGCACACTGGCCTGCTGGCACGCCGTGGGACATTTTCTTGACTACTAATTGATGTTGGAGGGCCCACCCCCTGCCCCGGCTTTCCTCGATGACGCTAACCTGAGAACTAAATGACCTTCCTCCTCGAAGCTGCTTCCGCTCATGGCGTTTACCACAGCAACTCAGAGCTGGCTGTGGTTAGACCTCATTGCTAACGCAAACCCCGCACCAACCAACTGAAATCCATTCCCACTTCAAGTATTTGTATAAAAGGAGACTTCTGTGATCCCTCATACTTACCTTGTTTAATTTTTGAAGAGCATTTTTATTTTCATCTACTGCCTGTTTTAACTGGATACATCTAAATTATAAAAAGATAAGTAGACGTCAGTTCCCTATTGTCAGAACTAGGAAATTATTTTTATTAAGTCATTTGTGGTCTCTGAGTGGCAAGGCCATTTGTTCACCTGGAGGACAGTCTGTCACATGAAGACAGCTGAGTCAAAATGCCTTTTAGAGATTTGTGACCTGGCCACCAAATCTGGGCTCCTCAGGCCAAGCTCCTCGGGTGATTCTGCCTACGCCACTGAGGTTCACTCTGAGCAGTTGTACAGTTCCTGTCCTGAGGACAGCAGGGCCACGCTGTCAGGTGTGGCGTGATTTCCTCTACATCTGTGCTACATCACTCCAAGGAACTTCAGGCCTCATCACCTCGGGCTGCAGCCAAGCCCCTGCTCTCCCCTCACAGAACTCAGATTGCTCAGCTGGCCTATTGTCTTCCTCCTCTAAAATCTAACACCGCGTTATTGTAAAGATGGATGAAGAAAAAGTTTGCAGAGTACCAAACATGAGGGTCAGCACAGAGAACACGTGTGAGCAGGCTTCCCTCCCCCTGACAATCCCGTTCTTACTCTCCTCGCCCAGTACAGACCTGGCAGAAGGCGCTATTTTTAAAGACACTGATGATACTTCCCTCACTATTATTTCCACATTATCTCTTCACTGTTACACATTTAAATAGCACCCCCAGAAGCAGAAGTGCAGTCCCTGGGTGGCGCAGGAGCAGCACATGTTCCTTACCTTTGGTAAATATCTCTCCTTTTACTTGGTTCCAGAGCACCTGTTAGTTGGCTTTCAGTAACCAAACTATCAACCTACGACAAACGGAGACAATTTAAAACATCATGTTAATTGCTGTATTGTGGTAGGAAACAGATTTTACTAGTCATTTCTCCGAATATATAATGAAGAGTTTTGAATACGGGTGTATATTAAAGTGGAATTTTATAGCAAATACCACCACGTGGAGCCTACCATTAGCATCTTATACCTGTAGATTTATTTATCCAGCTTTTTTTCCACACATATGCTGAATTTTAACATTACCCCAAACCTTATCAAGATGGAGGAAAATGCCCTGAAAAGTGACTTTATTCCCTCCCTAATAAGTCCTCAGTCCATTTCTCCTGAGACAAAGCTAGCTCATTTTTCTCCACTACAAGTGAGTTTTCCTCGCCCATTTCTGTAAAGGGGGGTGGCCAGCATGACTCTGTGTAAGCCCTTCTATGCCCCATGCTTTTGAGGGGTTTCATATTGTACGACTTGATTTATTTCTCACTACTGAGTAGAAGTCATGGTCTTGCCTGTACCAGGACTTTCTCTTGACTATTTTGCAGACACTCTCCTGCCTCTGTTAAGCACCCCCGAGGAGGGGCAAGCTTTTGGCTTTTCTATAGAGGGTGTAGAAGAGGCAATGAGGGGGGTGAGAAAGACAAAATGGCACTGGCTTCCTCTTCACTCTTGGTGTGAGGGGCCCACCATAATGCTAGTAAAATTCACCCCCAGGGCACAGCCAGCCATCACAGCCCCAGGAATAGGTGATTCCCTAGTCCACGGACACTCACATGGAAATCTGTTCCACTTCTCTTCAGGCATGGCTGTGGGAACAGGCAAAAACTAGCTAACGCTATTAACATACTCTTTCCAGACACAATATTAAAGGAATCCTCCTCACCCCTCATCAAGGAAACTCTTTTTTACAATGGACAGGCCATTACAGAAAACCACAGATCAAGATGGCAGAGCTGTGGAGCCAGTCCCAGCTGATACACCTACAACACAGCTCCTGCACCTAAGGCTCAGGGATCACTTGGGGAAGAGGGCATGGAAAGACTGTAAAAGCAGTGCAAGCCCACTCAGACAAACCTGCCTGGCTCCCTGGCCCCGGACTGAGGGGGCCAGGCAGGGCCACCTGTTTCTCTCAGGCAGCCTTTTCACTCTCCATCTCTGCCCCCTTTTCTCTCACCTTACTGTCTTGCCCTGTCATGGTCTGACCTAGATAGGAAGCCATGTATGCAATGTAGCAAAATGCTAGGACAAGGCGATCCATTGGACCAAATCTACTGGCTCCCTAGTTAGGTCTGGGAGCTCATTGGAGCTTTTTTCTGCCTGCCTTGAGACCCACTTGGTCAAAGGCTTGGGAGACTTTCATTGGCTGAGACGATCACTAGACCAGCCAAAAGCTCTGAGAACCTTCCCCTGGGTCTGTGAGTGTAACAGTTGGGAACACTTCCTTACTTTCCAGGTGTGTTTGGTCATTCTGAGACTTAGAGGATGCTTTGAGTGACTGGACCTTGACCCTTGTTTCAGCCTTTGTCCCTTATCTGCTGCAAATTTTCTGTGGAATTGAAACTGGTGGCTCTCCATCACCTTTCAGGGCAAATCCAATATACGCTGGATAAATGGCCACTGCTGGCCCAAATTCATAACTTTCGATTTTTAATATCTAAACTGATTTAAACAATTCCATAAAAATGGAATGGCAATGTGGTCCAAGGCCTCCTCCCCAATAAAACTCCCAGCTCATTTAAACCTTTCTCAAGGCTCTGGTTCAACCATGTCAGAGGGGGCTGGAGAGATGGCTCGGAGGTTAAGAGCACTGACTTCTCTTCCAAAGGTCCTGAGTTCAATTCCCAGCAACCACATGGTGGCTCACAACCATCTATAATGTGATCTGATGCCCTCTCTTCTGGCCTATAGGTGTACATGCAGGCAGAGCACTGTAAATATAATAATAAATAAATCTTAAACAACAACAACAACAACAACCATGTCCAGAGCCAAAATGCCCACTGCTTCTGCTGAGCCTCCAAACTTGTATCTTTACAGTTATTCCTGAGGTAACACAGAGTTCTTTTGCCTTATGCTCCCCTCGTCCACCTCTGCTTGTGTGTCTGCCTGTCCAAACTTGGAAAATCCTGCTTGTATCAAGGTAAAAGCAGCCCAGTTGTCTGTCCCATCTGCAGATACCCACAAACTGCTTACGGATATGTACATCAGTTCAGTCTTACAGAGATTCAAGTGTCTTTTGGATATGGATAATATTGACAATTTTTTTCATGCTATTATGCTCTAGCAAGAAGCATGGTTCTGGAGGTGGAACTTGGCCTGTCTGCTCCAGACTCAAATATTTTTTTGTTTGTTTGTTTTTTGTTTTTTGAGACAGGGTTTGTCTGTGTAGCCTTGGCTGTCCTGGACTTGCTTTGTAGACCAGGCTGGCCTTGAACTCACAGGGACCCACCTGTCTCTGCCTCCTGAGTGCTGGGATTAAAGGCATGCACCACCACCCAGCCATACTCAAATATGTTTAAATTTTTTTTTTTTCTTCAAAGTCTCTCTCCTGGGCCAGGCTGGCCACCTAAGGAAAACAGGAATTACTCTGCCCTTACTGTCTGCTGGTATGCAGTTCTTCCTCTAAGGGAAAGTTCATTTTTGGGTCCACACCTAACCACCTATGTTCTGTCATTAAAAGAGGCTGACAGGCACTCTGTCACCAAATTTATGCTTTGGAAAGTTGTTTGGACTGTGCAAGTATGTCACGGACAGTTGGTTTTGTATCTGTAGAGTCAGCAAATGATTGTATTAAATGGGTGGTATGATTTTATTATGGGTGATAGATACCCAAGACTTTGGAGTCTTCAGGAGATGACTCAGATGAGGACAGTCCCTCTGACCTGGGCTCACCTGTGTGTTTTAAGACTCTACTCTAGTCTCTACCCAGAGAGAGCTTCAGGGTCAGCACTTGCACTCTCACCGTGAAGCCTACAGGAGTACACAGGCTTTAGCAGTGATGTTTGCAAAATTTGATTTGGTTATCTTGGCTTACAAATTACGCATGCTCCTACCCAGATCTAGCCAATGGACAGGACAATCTCCACATTTGAGTGGAGAGTGGGATATGACTTTCTCATGTACTCTGGTGCCTCACATTTGACCATGTCCCCTGGAGGGGGAGACCTAGTGGCACTCAGAGGAAGGACAGCAGGTCACTGAGAAGAGACTTGATACCCTATGAGCATATACAGGGGGAGGTAATCCCTCTCATGAACAGTCATAGGGGAGGGGAATAAGGGGAAAATGGGAGGGAGGGGAGAATGGGAGGATACAAGGGATGGGATAACCGTAGAGATGTAACAAGAATAAATTAATAAAAAACAAAACAAAATAAAACAAATTATGCCTGTAAACAAGCAATCTATTTTTAAACAGAACGAGGTTAAGAAATATGCTTACTGTTGTCAGTATGTGGTGACCTAGAGAGTTGCTTTTCAATGAAAGGAGTAAAGAGCTGGCTTTAGCCTTTGTTAATTTCATCCGTGTTACAGATCTGACATGACTGACATTTTTCATCTGTTGGTTGAATGTATGGGATGAGAATGTAGAATTTTTAAAAGGGTTAACTTTAGAAAACTTCATATAAATGGATCATGTACTCTTGAGAAGAGGTCACTGGCTTGGGTAGGAACTTAGGAATTTCTACTGTTGAGCGGAAAGCAGGGCAGTTATCGTCTCTGGGAGTGTTTTTATTTTGTTTTTGTTTTTGGAGACAGGGTTTCTCTTTGTAGCCTTGGCTGTCCTGGACTCACTTTGTAGACCAGGCTGGCCTTGAACTTACAACGATCCGCCTGCCTCTGCCTCCCAACTTCTGGGATTAAAGGCGTGTGCCACCACAGCCTGCTCTCTGGGAGTGTTTTTAAATTGAAATTTGAAAATCATTTCTTTTGTGGGAATACAACTTTAAATAGTCTCTTCTTGCAGCCTGATATTTATTATATAATCTTGGAATATAGGCATAGCAATTTGGTGTTAACAAAATGTGTAAGTCGTGTTTTAAAATACTAGATATGGCCATTTAAGGTAAAAGTCCTGAGTTTGGTTAGTTATGTTTTGAGGGTTTTTTTTGTTCATTAAATAATAATGGGCACTGTAATATTGGAAACAAATATATAAAAGCCATCCTATGTGGGAATAAGGAATAACACTTAGACACTTTCTGTTCAGATTTATTCCTTGAATGCTGACTTCAACGGACTTCTTTTTACAAAACTTCCAGGAGCTAGGTGTGTGGTGGTGCACCCCTGTAATCCCAGCACTTGGGAGGCAGAAGCAGGCAGAGTCTCTGTGAGTTTGAGGCCAGCCTGGTCTATAAAGGGAGTCCAGGACAGCCAAGGTTACACAGAGAAACCCTGTGTCAACAAAACAAAACAATACAACAACACAAAAACCAAAACAACAAAAACCAAACCCAAACCAAAACAAATCCCCCCAAAAGCCAAAACAAAACAAACACGGGAGCGCATCCAGGTGCTTGTTCCTTATGTAGGGTCCGATGTAGCACACACTGATCACGGTCACCTTAGCCACCTACAGAGCTCAGGCACATGCTCCAGCCGGCTCTACAGTTGCGTTTAACTTTATGGTACACTGATTCCTGTCAATCTTGGTGCAGAAGTTTCCTCATGTAACTTTGTCTCTTACTGGTCCTCACGATGGTGTTCAGTTATGACCTTCTGACTTAACGCTCTGGGTCTTTGCCATCTGTTACACTCACCGTGGCCCCGTGGCTGGACCCTCTTTTGAGGCACTCTGCCTGCTACTCTTTCTATCAGCCCTGAAGTAGTTACCAAGGACTGATGGCCCCAAACCCCTAAAAGCACCTCAAGTGACCTCTAGAAGGAAACCAATTGGGCCACGAGCCATCCAACCCATTCCTCTTGTGACTCTGGATGTTGTTTTGGGCTCAGAACAGTGCCACCTCCACACCAGCAAATCCTAAGTGGTCTGAGATGAGGCCTATAAGCAGGGGCCAAACAGACATTCACCACAAGCCTCCTCCTACGTACGGGCTTCTGGGCCCCTCCCATTCTGGAGCCTTCCAACCTCCTTGATCACTCTTGCCTCCTTATTATCTTCGTGCTTAGGTTTTTAGCCTATCTTTTAAGTATTTCACTTACTGAACTTCACCCCATACCCAAACAAAAGGGTCCACAAAGCTCTCCCGATATTTCTAACCCTAAAACAACTCCTATTGCTCCCGAGACATCAGCAAGTTTGTTTTAGATGCTGTGAAGAAACTCTGGCTACAAGGACCTTCACCGTTTCGTCCCAGCTTGGATCCAGGCCTTCACCTTAGCTCTATTTTCCCCACTCCCTTCCTTTGATGGTGCATTTTGGTGCACCAGTCCTGACAACGGGACCAATCACTGTCAGTCCATCAACTTGCTGCCCACCTTCTCCCACTGACCCACTCTGCCTCTCCCGCCTCTGCGCCTCCCCCTCCCCAGCCTTCCCAGCAAAATCTGTTTTACTCTATAACTGAATCATCTGCTTACAGCCCTCTCATAATTATTTCCTAAGTCTCTTCAGGAGTAGAGGAGGGCATTCATCTGACTCTTCACAGTTGATCAGGTTAAGACTCCCCCTGCTACACAACCACACCAACTCTCCAATGGATCCAGGAATCCCTCCTCAGCCAGAAAACAGCTACTAACACCCCTGCTCTGCACTTTTAAATTCCCTCAAATTACGTATAATCTAACTAATAACAAAAAGTATATCTAAAATCCAAATCCAAAAATAGTTATTTTGTGTCAGGGGGAGAGGAAGGCGGGCAGAGGGAGAGGGAAAAAAGAGAGAGGAGAGAAAGGAGTGAGGGAAGAGAGAGGGAGAGAGAGAGAGGGAGACCACCTTGCTATATAGCCCAGGCTGGCCTTGAACTGCCTCAGCTACCCAAGTGCTGGGATTACAGGCCTGTGCCATCATGCCCAACTAATAATTATTTTTATAATGTACTTCCAAAGCTTTCCCTGGCTTTCTTTTCTTAAAAAAAAAAAAAAAAAGCTTTATTTATTTATTATTTATACAATATTCTGCCTGCAGGCCAGAGGAGGGCACCAGATCACATTATAGATGGTTATGATCCATCATGTGGTTGCTGGGAATTGAACTCAGGACCTTTGGAAGAGCAGACAGTGTTCTTAACATCTGAGCCATCTCTCCAGCCCTCCCTGGCTTTCTTAATGTCTCTGTAAATTTAAAATTAGATCCAGAACCTCATGTTAGAAGTCTTTTGCGGTGGTGGCGCACGCCTTTAAACTCAACACTCAGGAGGCAGAGGCAGGCAGATCTCTGTGATATTGAGGCCCGCCTGGTCTACAGAGAGAGTTCCAGGACACCCAGGGCTACACAGAGAAATCTTGTCTCAAAAAACAAAACAAACAAACAAACAAACAAACAAAGTCTACCGAATTCAGTGAAGTCAATATTTCTCCATTTTGTTTTATTTGTATTCTTCCAGAAGATCACAGTTTGCTTTTTTTCCATCACTGTGATTCAAATATAAAATTGTCTACATATTTGCCAAATATTTAGTACTTTCAATTTTTAAAATTAAGCTTTTCCGGATAGATAGAAAGAAATAAAAATTGTACATTGTCAGAACCCAGTCCAAGAATGGAGTCATGTGAGGAGAATTCTGAGTACTTGTGAGAAAACTTAGAAAATAAGACTCGAGTTTTGTGACCTCACTTTCCTCAAAACACAGAACTGTTCTTGGAATGTGAAGTTGTGCTCTTCCCGGGTGTAGTGGACAGGAGTGAGTTGACTTCAGCTGCCAATATCTATGTGCCTCTATGGAGACGCATGTTTCTGCCGCATGGGGCTTGTCCTTGTGACTGTATAGCTTGAACTCATGTGGCCTTTCTTAACATCAGCATATAAACTGTCTGATGCTCTGAATAAAGGTGTCTAGTGCACAAGACTTTAGTTTGTCTCATTTGTTGGCTCCATTCTCCCATATCCCACCACTTTAGAAGTGGAAACAGTACATATTTAAGGATGATGTTTGAATACATGTAAACCTATTTAAATCCAGGTTAACCATATCTATCTTCTCAAAAGTATCACTTCTTTATGGTGAAAACACAGAATTTTGTACTTTTAAAATAAAAGTCCCTAAACTGGATAATACAGTGTTCATAAATCTCTTAATCTGTTAAAGATTGTTAAATAAGATATTTAGTGAAAAAATACTTGGTAATAGATCACATATTTAAAAATTAAAATAGCCAGGCATGGTGGCACACACCTTTAATCCCAGCATCCAGGAGGTAGAGGCTGGAGGATCTCTGTGAGTTTGAGGCCAGCATGGTCTACTTATTAAGTACAAGGCCAGTCACAGTGACATAGTCAAACCCTGTCTATAATAAGAATTTCAGGAAACAAATGAACCTATTAATTGCTGTTTATTACATCTTTTATTTTTGAGATTTTAATTACATCATTTCCCCTCTCCTTGGTTATTTTGAAGAGTAACAGGAATTCAGTGTCTCCAGAAAAAATACATAAAGGCAAACAAAGCTGTTAGCAGTCTCCCTAGTATACCATGCTGTCCTGCTTCCTTCTACGTCATATATATATATACATACACACACACACATATATATACACACATATATATGACATATAACAAATGCTATTGATAAAGTGTACATTCTACTGTACACTCTTTTCCCTTTTTGTAGTTATTTATCTTATATGTGTATGAATGTTTTGCCTGTATGTATGTCTGTGCATCACGTGCATGCCTGGTACCCTGAGGCCAGACTCTCAGGAGTTAAGACAACTGCGAACCACACTGTGGGTGCTGGGAGCTGTACTCGGGGCCTCTGGAAGTGCAGCTAATGTTCTCAACCACTGAGCCATCTCTCTAGCTCCTTACATTCCTTTCCTAACTTGACATCTTATCACAAATACTTACCTCCCAAACACCAAAAGCTCTAGCAAAAATCTCCTCATAGAACTATCAGATTCCATCAGGTGATACTGGGTGGGTTAAGGCATTACAAATGACATCACTAAGGAAAACTTCAGCCCTATCTTGGTAGCAGTGTCTCCTGACAGTCAGAATGCCCCGTTAAACATTCTTGAAGCTGCGCTTATATTGTTCCTGTTATAACAGAACCAATGAGGTCAGAAGATTTTCTCAGTTGCCACACTTACACCATAACAAAAGCGCTGCAACCTCAAAAGACTCGGCTTCATTATATTGCTTACACTGTAATTCTGACAGTCCCCATCCCCATATATGGGCATTTCTAAAAGGATCATCTCAGAGATACCCTAAAAGCATAGTCTAGTCAACCGTGATTTGGGAGAGAAAGGAAGTCATGGATATGCCACTCATGTCATCGCTATCGATGAACACTTGTTTAAAATCTACACTGGGAAACCTCCGCACACTGCTCCTCAGCTCCCGCAGCGCGCTCAGTCTCTCCGGAGCATTGGCTTTGTTTTGTTTCTTAAACTTCTGCTTAAGTTCTGTATCCTGCCACTAAGTGCTTTCCCTCAAAACAAGAACGAATCCACTTATGGGTTAGTTTATCCAGCCCCCTCATACTGGTCATTTATCCATATCCAGGGGTTTAAAAATATATATTATTATAAGCATCTCTGTCCCAATTTTAAATTATTTCAAAGGGTAGGTTCCTAGAAATACAATCAACCAGCCTAAGAGGATCAATGTTTGCTATATCTTGTCAAACTGCTGTCCAGAAATGCTGTACTTTATACATCAAAGCACAGCCTGTTCCATCACGTCTTCCCTAGCACTGAGTGTCATGACTTAAAGATCTTACCTTTTGTAAGTGCTTGATTTCCTTTGAAATTAACGTTTCTTAATTAGTAATTTTCTGTCCTTGGCTCCTTTATTAAAACTATTCGTTGACACCTGTTACACTTTGAGAACTCCATGGCTTTCAGAGGAGAGGGGCTCAGGGGTCGAGTGGGTCCGGCAAGCTTACACTATGGGCGAGAGGCATAAGAGGTGTTGGGATCTGATGAGTCGTTAGAATTGCTAGCTGGCCCGAAAGGCTTTCTGGAGGTTTTATCTAAGGCAGAGACCTGGGTTAGAATGCGGCCTCCCGGCGCTCGGCCCCTGGTGAGCGGCTGGGATGTTGGGCCCTCTCCCCAGGACTTACCTGCAGCCTCAACTCCTGCCCGCGGCGCCTCAGCGCCTGCAGCGGGTCCCGCGGTCGCCGGGCGAACATTGGCCTAGCAGCCGCCCGCCGGCCGGCGCCGGTTGCCAGGGAAACTAAAGCGGGTGCTCAGCAAGATGACGCTATCAGCCGGCGCCGCCACCCCGCGCCAGGAGATGAGCTAAACGCGCCTTGGGCTCTGCCAAACAAGTACGATTTCCTCTGGATTCCTAGGGCTTGTGGTCGTCCCTGGGAGTCCGAGACTGCACATTTCTCACTATCACGACCTCGCACCGTGCAGTGCTCTGCTCTACGCAGCTTTCCGACACCGGTTCTTCGAAACTAATCTTTAAAATAGTTTAAGCATGGAAAAACTCCTTAGCTATGAGAGCTTTCCTGTGGCATTTGTGGACTCCCAGTTAACTGCGCACTTTCACCCTGAAAGTGGTTTTGATTATCTGCCTCATTGTGTAGCCCTGAACTCTCAGAAATCCGCTGGCCTCGCTGCCTCCCTAGTTCTGGGAGTAAAAGTATGAGTTATGGCCCAGAGACAATTCTAAATTCTTGCCATTTGGTGTATTACTGGTGTCTTCCCAAAATCTTAACGTGGTCCATCCTGAATTCTGAAGGTAGCAATTCTGCCTTGTGCGGCAAGCCTATGAGCAAATAAATATTTCTCAAGAGCCCCAGTTTTTGTTCACTCTCAGGAAGGCGGTAGTATTTCCCTTGGGACTCCACCCTGTAAATCCAATTCCCAAACTCAACTACAGCAACCATGAACCTAAGACTGGTGATGGTCCAAACTCACCAGTTGACAAGCCGGTATGTAATCCCAAGGTATCTGACTGCTAGTGTGACTTGTGGCTCCCAACTTACTGACTCCAATTTGTCTCCATGGAAGTCTTTTCCAATGTGGGGGAGGAGGGAACTTCATACATTTAAGTATGAGAAGGGAAGTCTGTCAAGGGGGAATGGTCCACTACAAGGCTTGGGACACAGCACATACACCGCAGGTAGTCATAGAGAATAAGATTAGCATGGCATAGGGCACCAACATGTTTAGAGAGGGACGCCCAGCGATGGCCCATAAAAGGATGCTGCACTTTAAGCAATGAGAAAACAGGGCTGATGACATGGTTCAGTGGGTAGATAAATAAGTGCTCTTGCAGAGGAGCCAGCATTCAAATGGCAGCTCATAGCTGCCTTCTAACTTCTACTCCAGGGAATCTGACACCATTCTCTGGCCTCTGCAGGTACGGGGCATGCTATATGGTACACAGACACGCATGCAGGCAGAACAATCACACACATAAAAATCTTAAAAACCATTCATAAAACAACAAAAACCAGCACCAACACCAGGCCTTCCAGGAACAGGCCCAGATGTTACAATAAATTTATCTGTTTGGCCTAGGAAGCCAATAACTGACACAGAGACTGAAAAGTACTTTAAAGCTGCAAGCACCACGCCAGGCAGAATCTAAATGGATACTAATGTACTCTAAACTAAACTAAACTCTAAACTAAACTAAGCTACTCTAAACCTCATAACATACATATATCCCAAGCATTTGCCAATCTGATCCTCAGAGGCTTCTCTCCTTTTCTCCTCAACTATCCTTCCTCTACCGGCAACTGTCAATTCTTGGCCCCGCCCCCCAGGAAGTCCCACCTTCTACTTCTATCCTTCTGCCCAGCTGATTGGCTAACCAGTGCTTTATTGACAGTTACATCTATCAAGCCATTCCTCCACACCCAGAGGCAGAGCTACTCCAGTCACAACTCAATTTAACCCCCATTTTCTGTTTGAGACAAAAAGTACTTCAAGAAACCTAACCACAACCAATGATGTTGACTAAAAAGGTTCCCCTACCCTGGGGCTGGAGATGGGTCAACTAGGAAAATGCCTACTGCACGTGCATGAAGATCCATATACAAACTTGGGATGCAACAGGGCAGTCTGTAGCACTAGTGTCACTAGGGTCTTGGGTTTGAAAACAGGCAGATCTCTGAAGCTCATAGGCTAGTCAGCTCAGCCAAATATACATTCCCAGCTTCAGTGAGGGACCCTGTCTGAAAAAGGAGAGCTGGGGACATGGGTCCATTATTAAAGTGCCTGCTGCAAAGTGGCTAGTTTGGATTCTCAGGACCCATAGTGGAAGTGGCAGTCCCTATGACAAAACTTGGGTCTACACATGCACTCATACACATGTGGACATACATACGGTACACACACTACACACACATGAGGAAAAAAGAAAAGATGGAAAGCAATCTGGGAAGGCCCCTGAAGCTGACCTCTGGTCCCCATGCAACTGTACATCACCACCACCACGACCACCCACAGGGAAATAAGAACCCTACCCTGTGTCAAATATACCCAGCTAAGTCTCAGAGAGAGATGTTGACTAAAAAGCTCTGGCCAAGTAAAGCCTAGACAGGATGGAGTGCTAAGAACCAACATTTTAGCCCTTGATGGATTAATAGAATAAGAACAAAGTTAGAAATAATAAGGCTCAATAATCCTATGAAAACGGATGTGGGGTTTTCCTGAAGAATGAACTTTTCGTCATTAAATGGAGCTGAGACACAAAACTGATTTTCTTAAGAATGAGGACAATGTGTCAGAAATGCATCTTATAAACAAACAACTAGGGACTTGGCCACTTGATATAAATGGAATTTATCATTAAGCGCTACTCAAAGGTTTCTCTTTCACTTGTATATCCCATTATAGCACTTTTTAAAAAGTTTTTTTTTTTACTCTCTGCATGAAATGTAAAGTTTCACCCTTCAAAATGAAAATTTCTTACATTTATAATTCTACTTCAGTCATTTGACACAGCTCCTAGCTTTTCTGAATGTCTAGAAAAATGATCCAAAATGGTCCCTTGATCAAATCTGCCTCCAGGCTGTACCAAGGATGTGAGCGATTGCATGAGAAAGTCTGTTTTCGGGATCCAATTTCTTACTGCAGCAAAACAATCCTTTCTTTCCTTGGTGAGGAGGGAAAAGATTCAAAGATGTTTATATATTTCTTTTTAATTTTAAGAATAGATTCATAAAGTGCAAGAAATGATTTCTTTCCAGTGCTTTTTATCCATCTTCGACAGCTGTTGAAAAACAAAAAGAAAAAAAAAATCAGCAACACCCAATATTTAACTTCAAATTACTGTACTGTGATGTTAAACGAAGAACTACCGCGCTGGTGATTGGCTATGATGAAACTCAAGGCTCCCGACAGCCACGCTAAAACCTTTTCTACTTTATCTGGCTACCAACAATGCGAAACTTTGAATCTATATATGCAAAACATCAAAGCCACAGCACTACCGTGGACCTATAAAAATGAGTTTAGGGTGCCTGGAGAGAGGGCTCAGAGGTTAAGAGCACTGGCTATTTTTCCAAAGGTCCTGAGTTTAACTCCCAGTACCTACATGGTGGCTCACGGCCATCTATAATGAGGTCTGGTGCCCTCTTCTGGCCTGCTGGCACAAACTCAGGCAAAGTACTGTATGAAACACTAAATCTTAATATATATATATATATTAATATGAATTTGGGGGCTGGGGAGTGAAATGCTTCACCGTTCCTTCTCTCTTTTTTTTCCTGTCGAGTATTTCCATTTCAAAGTAAATGGTAAACATTCCCATTAAATACCCTCAGTAAACTGAGCTGTCAACACCAGAGAGTAAGTTATTAGAGAAGACAAAACTATTTTCTTTCTGGGGTCTGGGAGCAAGCCACGCTCCCGCAAGCCGTGCAAGGGCGAGCCGGGACTTACCGGCTTGCGGTCGCCAGGCTCACCGCGATCCAGGCTTGGAGAGTGAGACCCCTGCGGGCTCGGGCCGCGGCGCGCGCTCAGGCCAGGTCCAACTTCTTCTGAGTCGTCGCCAGCTTGTCCTGCAGCCTCCGCTTCCTCCAGTCCAGGTAGCGCCTCCGCAGCCGATTCGCCTGCCAGCCCAGGACCACTCCTGAGGCGAAAGCCACTAGAATGGACACCTGCAAAGTCCTCTCAGACACGTCCGCCATTTCAACTATCAGGCATGCGGACTTAGCTACGGACCGGCGCGAGGATCAAATGCCTCAAATGCGTCAGCGCTTTCCTGCGGCCCGCCCCGAGCATGCGCGAGGCAAGGTCTGAGCGTCTGGTGGCTCTTAGGTCAGGAGAAAGTGACCAGCACAGGGTCTTATTAGCATAATGCAAGAGCCTTCTGGTTTCTGAATAGGCTCCACATTTCTTCTACGTTCCTCGTTTGACATTAGTCAGAAAATGCCTTGCATCATAGCTGAATTGGTGCCATCTACTAGTGTTCTGTTTTCTTAGTGGCTAACTAAGCTTTCCAGGAACTCGATTTTAAAATAAGCAGATAGAGAAAAAAATTTAATAACATTTTAAATTAACGAATTTAGACGAAATTGCCCTTAATAATACACTTTTGTTTATCTCACTGTACAGGGTATTATCATTTCAATATATAATCATCTCCCAAGTTACCAGTGTCAATGTAATAACCTCAACTGTCATCTTAAAAGAAATAAGAGTTTATTTTGGAACTATTGAGTGACTGACCTAGTAGCACAGATTTGGGTTAATCCAAATTCCATGTTCCAATGTGGAAGCAGTTTTATGAAGTTTTATAGTTTTATGGAATAAAGTCGTAAATCAGGGCAAGTTTAAAATGCATTGACAGCTACAGTAAGATGGAGGCTTTTCTGTAGGCCTAGAAAAGCACGTCCGAATCGTTGCCTTATGTTTCCAAATAAAAACGTATTTTCTATCTCCTCTAGAGCACTTGAACTTACCATTTTGTAGCAATGCAAGTGTGAAACTATATCATTCATATACAGCTGGACCGATACAGATGGAAATTTGAGCAAGAAAACCATAAAATAATGTTAAATGTTACATTTATAAGAGAAAACCAACAGTGTCAATCGATATTAACATAAACTAAAATATCCACACCAAGGGACTATTATTTTTAACATATAAACACTAGAAGAGTTCCCACCAAAGCTGAAGACTGTCCAGTAGCACACCACCACTGTTTAATGTCACTTCAAGATAAGGATACAGCAGAAATAGGAATGATGTAAGACACACCATGCTTTTGTAAAGCTAATAATAGGGAAAGAGTCAGATGAGAGCAACAGGCTTCCTATGTCCAAACTCCCAGCTAAGAATAAGAACCATGGGGAGGGGCCTGATTTAAAATAGCAACCAGACACCCAAAAGCCATTTAAGACTATAAATCAATCTATAAAGCAAGATTTTAAGTTCTTCACAGAAGCAGAAATCTTTATATCAATCAAAAGACAGATACCAAGTTGGGATGAATATTTTGAAGTTATATACAAGTCTTTCAAAGTAAAGGGAAAGAGAACATATAGAAGATGGACAAATAGGGGTTCATAAAACAAGAACACACATCTAGCCAAACAAACAGACAAAACCCCTGTGGATATATCTGGCCTAATCTATAAGAAAAATGCAAACAGACTACAGGGAAATACTATTTTTACTTGCCAAACAAGTCAAAACCCTGACCTATGTCAGTGGCACAGGAACAAGTTCTTGTGGACCCTGCATAATCACTATGGGGGTTAGCTGCAGACACATTTGGAGGGCTACGTAAGTAGACCTTATCTTAAACCAAAAGCAAAGCAAAATCCAAAAGAAAACAAACAAAAAAAAAGTGTAGGCAAAACTTTTCAAATAGGAGCATAGGAAATAGCTCCAAGAATTAACTGATGGGCTAAACTGAATGTTCTCAGAAGAAACAATGGCCTGCAAGTACTTTTTAAAATTTATACTTATATACTTCTATGGATGCAACCCTCTATTTGCCTTGCATGCCTACATGACAGAAGAGAGGATCAGAGCCTATTAGAGATGCTTGTAAGCCACCATGTGCTTGCTGGGAATTGAACCCAGGGCCTCTGGAAGAGCAGCCAGTGCTTTTAACCACTGAGCCATCTCTCCAGCCAGCAAGCCATTAAGTACTTAAAAGAGAATGTTCATTATTCTTAGCCATGAGGGAAATGTCAACCAAAATTACTTTGAGTCTCTCACCCTAATCAAAACAACTTTCACCAAGAAGAGAATTAAAAAAAAAAAAAAAAAAAAGCTAGTGAGGGTATGAACAAAGAGGTGTCCTCTAGTCATTGTTAGATGAAATGCAACCTACTATGGTGATTGTGAAAACCAGTATGGTGGTCTCTCAAAAAAGCAGAACTGTTTATAACCTAGCTTCCCACTCCTAGGTATGCAAAAGATTCTATATTCTACCAGAGAAGCCTGTTCATCTGTATCGATTGCTCCTCTATTCACAATAGCAAGGAAATGGAACCAGTCTAGATTTCAATTAATGGATGTGTAATGAGAATGTGTGGCATCATACACAATGGAATTTTTCTATTCAGATGGATACCATGAAATTGCATGAAAAATTAAGTAACCCAAGTCAGAAAGAAAAAAAAAAAGTTCTTTCACGTGCAGGCCCTAACTTATACTGTTTATATTAATATTTTGGAGGTTGATCTGGTGCTATGTATTCTGGTGCTAATTACTGGACCCCCAAGATCTGGCAGCTGCCCAAATGAGCAGACATTCATGTACCTAAAAATGTTTGTAGCCTTGCCAAAAAGCTTATTCCTGTTTGACCAATAAAAAGCCAGTAGACAAGGGTAGGGTGAGTGGGGTAGGCGTGGCTAAGGTTTGTGGGCTTGGGGAGGAAGAGGATCTTGGGAAAGAGACAGTAGAAGAAAAGGAAGGAGGCCACTGCCATGGGTGAGGTGGAGTAAAAAGCAAATGGCCGGCATGGATGGATGATTTGGCCCAAATAAAGAACATTAGCAAGTATTATGCTAATACTTGGGATTATGGATGGGAGGTAGTGTGATAGAAATTATTAGCAGATGGCATGGGATAGGGGCAGGGAGATATGGAAGGTAGCTTAAGGGGATTAATAGCTGTCCTGCCCCAGGTGTAGCAAGGTTAATTTAAAATATAACAGGTGTCTATGTTTTTATTGACAGCAGGTTAGAAAATACCACCCCAATAATTATAGGGCTAATAATAAACATTTATTAGACCCTACGTTTAAATTAATAGCGACAAATATAAGTGCGTCAACAGTAAGTGTAGGCTATGAAACTAAAGAGACCATAAAAAGGGAAAAGATGCTAAGGAAGGTGGAAGAGACATGGAGAGATAAGACATGAAAAACAGAAAGTAAGCTTTAGGGAAGGGAGTGAAAGTACAAAGTGAGTCAGAAAATTAACAAAAACAAATTTTATCCGAAAGTGCCATAATGAAACCTACTCCTATATATGCTAACTAAACATAAACTGTAAATCTTTTTGGTCTACTTTGGGCTTAAATGGAACAGTGTTTAGAAAACTGATTTCTAAAACACATTTAAGTTTGAATCGTTCTCATGAAGACTTGTACACCAAGAACAACCCGATCGATCACCTGCTTCACATGAATCTCCTTACTTTATTTTGTAGAATATTTATAACAACTAGGTCAGATGGGTGAATCGTATGGGCTTTATTTTTTTAACATACATAAATAATAAGTATAAAAAAGTAGAATTCAAAGTGAGAGTTTAAATTTACAAAGTTTTTTGGAGAAGGTCCACATTCATATTTTATTTTCTCAAACGCTTATATTCTGAAAGCAGCACAATTAGCCTGTTACGCAGGGTCTTAATTTTGTTGGAATACTGTTGTTCAAGTAAGTTCTTCAGCTTTTGTCTCAGCAAATCCAAAGATGGAAGATGATGACAATCCGGTATATTCAACATGATGCGAAAAAATTCTTCCCACATATCCAAATGAGGAAGCCTGAAGACGCAAAATATCACAATGGATAAAATGCAACCTTCAACATACACAGCAACCTGTTCCTGCATGTACCTTCCACAAGTGTAAACATGTTAAAAGAACAACTCTTATCTGTATCTCACCAAATCAAGAATTCATTACAACTGGAAGGAGAGGCAGGCAGATCTCTGTGAGTTCCAGGCCAGCCTGGTATACAAAGCAAATACAGGAAGCCAAGATTACACAAAGAAACCCTGCCTCACCACGCCCCCACAAAATACCTATCACAAATAAGAGAAATTGAAAACCCATCCAAATGTCTAAATATACTTTGTTCTAAAAACATGATTTAAAATAGCCTTTTTAGCAATAGTTCTTCAGTAGAAAAAATATCTTATAAAGAAAATCTATCTTCTTTTGGCTTCTTGTGTATATTACACTGCCAGAATCTGATAATCTAGTTATTTGGTTCTGATAAGCCCAACTGCATACATACGTGGCAAGACTGGACAGATAGGCTACACATTTAGGATAGAACTCACACTTAAGGGTCCTAGCCACTTACAGTGATTCAAGTTAACTGGAAAACAAATAAACAAATGAATCCTCTAAAACATGGGGAGAATGCCCTGGGGAGAAAGCAGTATATACTAAAATGGATGGAAACTGAGAAGGAAGCTTTGGGCTTTTTTCTATGCTACTGACAATAGATGGAAGCCTTCTGAACCCTCTGATCCTTTGATAATGACCAAGAGAAAAAACAAAGTGAATAAAGTACTTGGTGAATTTGATGGTTCTATACAGAATAAAAGCATCTGTTTTAAGTTTTCTTTCAGGTTCTGAACCTACTGTACATTATGTTTACCAAATTTATGCAAACTCTTCCCCTTTTCTGCTTTGGAATTAGGTGGGGAGGATGAAGGAAATCTCAGTCTAAGTTCTCCCAAGAAGGAATAAACATGTAAAACTCCATTAGGCTATACACATGAATGATTTTTTCTGTATCTCAAAACAGTTAATATGATAGATGGAAACATGCATACATAGAATAATCAGTCAATTCAATATCACCAGTGGTATATTTACAGTGTTACTCTAGGAACAATGCTGACATGATAAACTCCAGACCATCCACTAACCTTCAAGTCTTTCATTAACAAAGTCACATAGGGCTGGTGGTTAAAATCATGTTTTGTAATATAAGTTACCTCATTCTTAAAATTTATAAAACAGCTTCACTTACATTATTTCCTTTGCTTATAGGATTTGAAAAAATAGATCATTATTCTCATTTATATAAACAAACAAATACACACATCCCTGCCCAACAAAAGCCCAAGGCTCACCAATATTGATCTCTCTTATAATAAAGAGAAACAGTCAAGAACAGGATACTACCCACATGGCCAGGAGCTCTCAATGGTTGCATGAGTCAGACTGAATGTTAGATTTGCTCAGTGCCTAATGTCAGAATTTTGCTGTCACCACACTGCCCAAGCTCATTTTCTGGCTATATTAAATCTACTATTTTACTATTATTATTATTATTTTTTCACTGTAGCATCAATGCCAATAACCTACCTTCTAAAAAGACCTTCAGGTTTCCAGACTCCACCTTCATTTTTTACTTTCATGTAAGTGCCAAAGAGCATACAGTATACTGATGCAGCAACCCCATAGTAATCAACCTATGAAGAAAACAGATATATGCATCATAACAATAACTTATGAGTATATTGAAGCACACCTCTAACATAGAAGCTAAATAACCATAGGGTTTTACATTTACAGAATTCTGAAAGCCAATAATTTGTTTCACTGAATGCCTGTCCAGGCTCTCAGTGAGGCTTCTATGATCACAAAATACCTCTGTGGTAACCCTTTGGGAAGCTCTATCTTCCTTTAAATAATGTCCCTCTCAGGTCCTCTGCTCTATGACTTGCTGCAAACACAATAATCTCTCAGCTTGGCAGTTCTTCCAATCCTATCCCCTGGGACTCTGTCTGGTGGTTATCATATAGCTTCAGACCAATGCCTCTGTGTGATGTGTTTGTAATAAAAATGAACATTCTAGCGTGGTCCAAATTATAGGATGGCAAACTATCTACACTCCATGCTCAGACCAGCAACCATCTACCTGAAGCCTTATTGGTTGTAACTGACTAGAAACAAGGCCCTCACTTGTGCTCCCTTTATTTGGGCTTCTGGAAGCCATAGCTCTTATATTGAAAGTGGGCAGCTGGTGTTTTTTAAAAAAAATTTAACCTAGGCCCCATTCACACTTATCCTAATTAGTATTATCTTATTTACTTGCCAGCTAATATTCTATTTTGTTGAAAATTCTGAAACTTTCCCTCAGAATGTTATTTGCTTTCCTGCTCTGTTGATAGAATCTATACTGAAAAAGTCAGACTCTTCAGATGGAGAATTTCTTCTTGCTGTTTGGCTTTACAGTCTACCTTTCCTTCAATGCCCACCTGAAGCTCTAAACTCATTTTGAAGTTTGGTAAGTGTAATAAGACGTTTTCAAACCTCCAGCTTTCCTTCCATACCTGGTAGTTCCACGGCTTGTTAGTGAGCATCTCAGGACATTGAAAACCAGATGTTTCACACTTTCCTGTAAATGCAGTTCCTTTAGGGAAAAGTTTCATATCTATACTCTGACCCAGGTCAATCAGTGCCAAGCCAGTAGCTAAATCTTCATTATCTTGTTCCAAAAATCTACATTAAATACAAACAAGGGCCAGGTTCTGTGAGCACAAATAACAAAAGGATACCTAACAAAACAAAGAATAGCAGAACAGTTCATGTGTATATGAATTGCCTTCCATATAAGTATGTGTATATATGGAAGACAAAGTGAAATGTGAAGCAAGAACTCCACTAGCGTGGCACACTTACCTGTGTCCTAGTATGAAGTTATCTGGCTTAATGTCTCCATGAATGATTTCGCAGCTGTGGATTTGTTCAACCATGTAAAGTATTCGGATAGCGAAAGTGATGACGAGAGCCTGAGGCATCACTTTTTCAGGGGTATTTTTATAGAGGTTAATGGCATTCTAGAAATAAGGCAAATGGTATCCTAAGTTAGTCGTGGAAGATTAATAAAATTTCAAGTCAAGGGCTTTACACCTGCTCTCTATCCCAACAAAAGTTTCAATTGTGGAAAATAGTGCAGGTAAAAACCAGAAGTGCACATGTATTTCATGTTCATGTCATGAAAATTAGACACTTACTAGTAACGTCCCATAGCTGTAGAGCTCCCCTACTAATATGCTGCCATTCTGGAATAAGTGAGCAGAATAAAACCTGATGAACATGTGATGCACTGCTGGCTTTAGTCTTTCCATCAGCTGGGTCCCAATGTAGAATTCCCAGGAATTGGCAGGTCTCTGAATCTGCAAATCAAATCAGACATGTGATATGTATATCCTCATCCATATTCTATAAAAGAACAACAAGAAAGCAAGGCTTCCCAGTAAAGGATGTGAGGATAAGGTAAGCACTGGTCAGCAGTATAGGGCCTGCAGGATAATCTTAGTGGTAAGACAATTTTGAGTCTTCACAGCATAGTTGTGTTTCACTGTTGACTAAGGTCTCATTGACATCGGTATTTAAAGGGGAGTAAACAGAGGAAGCTAACAACTTCTAAAATTCACATCCACATTATATAAGAAGTTACTCATATCATTTACCTTCAAAATACATTCCTGTTTACTTCTGGTATCTTTCACATCTCCATGAATAGCTTCAAAGACCTGGGCAAAGGCCCCTTCTCCAAGAAGGTGCTTCACATAGACCAGCAAAGAACCTTGGAAGATATGTCACATTGACAAAAAGCCAAAAGAACCATCAAATGAAGATTTCCTGGTGCCTGAACTACTTCAATAAACTAAAATGTTTTAAATAAATAAAGTATGTTTTACTTAAATGAAAGCAAAACATACACCTGCCATAAAAGAGCTTCCCTAACTAACAGAGAGATGAGTAGTTCTGACCGCTCAGCATACTTAGACGTGTGGCTGTGCGTGACGTGTGGTGCCTGCTCTGTACAAATGTTGAGATATCAGGAAGAACATTTAGAAATCTGTAAAGCTTTTTGGAAAATGTACATATTTACAGGAGAATAAAAGAGGCAAAGAGTAACAATTAATAGTTGTAATAGTTTAGAATAGCTAGGTAAATTTTGTATTTTATAAGTTTTTGATTTAGGGGGTTGTGAGCTGTACAACATGGCTGCTAGAACCTAAACTGCTGTTTCCTGAAAGTGCTCTTGAACTGTACACCATTTCTCCAGCTCAGAGTACATGGGTTTTTTTGTTGTTGTTATTGTATGTTTGTTTGTTTTTGTTGTTATTTTCAAGACAGGGTCTCTGTGCAGCCCTGGCTGTCCTGGATTCACTTTGTAGACCAGGCTGTACTCAAACAGTTATGTGCCTGCTTCTGCCTTCCAAATGCTGGGATTAAAGGTGTGCGCCACCATGCCACCTAACAGCACTTATACTTCTACTATCTTAGCTCAACAAAGTTTCTCAATACTGTAGATATTAACTCTTTCTTGAAGGTGGAAAGGATAGGAGAAATCTCAGAGTTACTATTAGTTTCTCACTAACAAGAATTCAAAATTCTATTACCCAGATAATTCTTACCCAACTGGAATTCTGTCTTGGGCTTGATGGCTGGAAGTTTACATTGCCATTCAAAAGTATTTGAATAGGAACTCACTGGTTTAGAAAGCCCAGACAGAAGCTTAAGAATCAATTCATCATCCCATGGATTTTCAATAGTAAAGTCTTAAGTAGGAAGAAAAAAGACAAACAAACAAACAAAAAAAACAAATTCATCAAATATTTTAACAGAAATTTTAGATAAGTACAAACATTCATTAAATAAGCTTTCAAAATTTTAGCCACAAAGAGCATTGGATTGATTCAATAAGAAGCTAAAATCGGCAGTTCTATCATTACTGCCACTTTAGGTCTACAAATTTATGTGAATATACAGTTGTGACAAAGGGAGTCAACCAGTTGCTTCCTGACTCATCTGGAGCTGCAGGATCTGTTCCTTTTTTTTTTTTAAGATTTATTATTTACACAGTATTCTGCCCACACGTGTGCCTGCCTACCACAAGAAGGCACCAGATCTCATTACAGGTGGTTGTAAGCCACCATGTGGTTGCTGGGAATTGAACTCCGGACCTTCGGAAGAGCAGACGGTGCTCTTAACCTCTAAGCCATCTCTGCAGCCTCGGATCTGTGCCTTTAAAAAGTATAGCTGCATACCTTAAAGGTACACTTGGACATTAGTTGCTTCTAGTGTACTCTTTGTTTCCCTAATACACACAACACTACCTACATACAATTTGCATGAATGAGAATACTATGTATAGGAAAGGGAGACAATTCCTAAAAGGAAGACAGTCTTCTCTTCAGTTTAGTGCTGTAAATTTAGTGTTAGTGGTGGTTTGAAAAGGCTACTTTCCAACATGGTTACTTAGTTAGTATGCATAAATCATAGCTCTGAGATTTACTAACTCATTTAGTTCTTACATTAAGTCTCTAAAGCAGGTACTAGTATCCCTTCACTTTAAGATATACTCATTTTAATTTATTTTTTATGTGTATTGGTTGTTTTGCCTGCATGGATGTGTGAAGGCATCAGATCTCCAGAAATTGGGACCATAGACAGTTATGAGAGACTCTGTGGATGCTGGGGATTGAACCTGGGCACTCTAGAAGAGCAGCCACCTCTCCAACTGACCTCCACTTTAAAGATAAGCCCCATCAACTTGGTTATGGAACTGGGAATTAGAGTCTAGCCTTAGAAGTTAGGCTGTCTCCAGAATCTGTTGTGTTCTCAATCACCAAGTAAGACTTTCTGTATAACAAGGGACAGAGAGTATGGTATCTCTTAATATTCTGTCTTGACTTAGTGTTCTATTACATACAAGGGTGAGGGTAATACTAAATTATATGTCCGACACAGTCAACTCTTAACCTTCAACTCTTTATTTGCTTTCTGTGTATGCCTGGTGCCCAGAGAGATCACAAGAGGGTTTTAGATGCCCTAGAACTGGAATTATAGATGGTTGTGAGCCACCATGTTGGTGTTGAAAACCAAACCTGGGTCCTCTGGAAGAACAGTCAGTAGTTCTTTTAGCCAGTATGCTGTCTCTCTCCAGGCCCTTAATTCCTTTTTCTAATAGTAGTGATCTTGATGTCTTTCAAAATTAAAATGGATTGACTGATCTCAAATCTGTTAGTAGTGAATTATTTTGTGACACAATTACAAGTTTGTCTAAGTTTATTTTCTATTCAGTATATTTAAGTCTCTACTCCAGGGGCTACAGAGATGGCTCAGCAGTTAAGAGTACCAGTTGCTCTTCCAGAAGACCCAGGTTCAATTCCCACCACCCACTTGGCAGCTTACAACTGTCTTCTAACTCCAGTACCAAGGGATCCCATACCCTCAAACAGGCATATGTGCAAATAAAGCACCAATATACATAAAATTAAAAAAACTAAATAAACTATTAAGTCCCCACTCTCAGTTCTTTCATGGAATAGCTTTTCCATGCTATCATTCTTATGCAAAACTAAGATTAAGTATGTGTGCATACTTGGAGCACTGACATTCCCAAGTGAACTCATCTGCATCCATTCAACTTGGAGGCCAGCACTGGTATCTGGTGGGTCCTCTATGGTCGCAAGGTCAGTGCCTGTGCATTTATAAGCCTCGAGGCCGAACACTGCTTCCTGAGTGAGTACACCACCTGTGGCAGGCTGGCTAGGATAATGTAAAGATGCTGAAACTTTCTCTTGAATCAGACTGGATGTGCAAAAAAGAGAAAACAAAAACTTCATGTGATTAGAAGCCTATTATTAGATTTCATCAAAATAAAACAGCTGCCTTTCATTCTAAAAAGAGCATTTAAAAATTATCTCACAGGTTCAGTTGATCAAATAATGTTCATTAAACAAGTATGTGCAAATAAACACACAGCTACTAAGATATGAATATGAATAGAAACAAAATCAAAGTCATTTAATGCCTTAGGTAAACAGGTAAGGTGATATATTTTATATTTAATAGGAATTGTGGGAAGGAATGAGTCATTTCCCAAAGCTACATCTAAATAGCACCACTGTAATCAAGACTACATATTTTTTCATTCTAAAAATGGCTTTTTACAACATTAAGACAAACTGAAAATATCATAATTTAAGATTTTGATACAATTATCTATCCTTACCTCCCCCCCAACCCTCCGGCAAAGTGAGAGGATGTTCATTCATGTATTTTATATTTGTGATTTCACCTATGTGCTAAATTTTTGCAGTCATTTGCAGGCTTACAGACCAATGAAAATTGTTGAGTCAACACACATATTCCTACCTCATTATAAGGTGAACTACCTCATTACTTCAGCTCACATTTGCCTTTCTGGGGGGAGGTGCGGCGGCGGGGTTATGGTATGATGGAATTCAAGTGCTTTTTATCAGCATTTCCACAAACTAGAAGCTTTAGGATTTTAGACCAGCAATTTGTCCCTGAGACTTGATTTCTTCATTTACAAGAAGGGTTTGACAGAACAAGTGTCACAACTCAAGTTATTGCATGGGTTAAGAGGATATAGCACATAGAAAACGTAAACACCGTGCCTGGGTTACAGTAAACATTCAAAGGATAGCAACGACTTTTTGTATCTGTTACATGCACCAGTCCAATCAAATACAGTGGAACTTTGTTTGTGTAGCAGTACCTAAAGAAGCTTAAAAGGTACTAGTTTTCTCAATTAAACGGGTGTGTAAAGCACAAAGTATATGTTTTCTCAGTTTTGCAACAGTTGACATGTCAAGGTCTTGGTATTCTAAGAGGATTTACAATTTGAACCCTAAAATGACTTTCAGAAAATGTTAGCTCAGGAATCTATTACTCAAGCTGCTTCTCTAGCTGCCCTGATATACCAAGTGCTTAGGTTCACCACTGTGTTTACATTCACAAACAGTATCTTTACCATTAAATAAAACCTTATTAGCCTTTAGCGGGTTGGGATAAGGTAAAGTTACAATGAAAGAGGAGAATGACAAACACAATACCCAAGCTTTCTGTCTTTTGAGAGGTCCACCATGTTTTCTTTACAAGAATCCAAAGCCACGTGTGTATACTGTGTGGCTACCACATTTTCTGAAATATACAAAAATTATAGAGACATATTACATATCCATGTAGATATGGTTAAGAAGACTGGAATTCCTTTTCATACTGACTTTCATTAGAATTTCAAAATAGTGTCCCATAGTAAAAAGTGCTATTATAGGAAAAACAAAAATTACTTAGACTTCAAATAAATAACAGGTCCACTACAGGGAGGATGACCAGATTATAGGAAGTCACCGACACAAGGGCAAGTCATACCTAGTTTCAGGAGAATCTGATATTAGGACACAGAAGGAAAATAGAGGGATTTATATAGAGATTTGTGTGTCTTTTTAACAAACTGGAGAGTCAGCATTTAGTTGAATGGATCTAGATACTGGCAGCACTTAAATCACTGTCCCTTCTAACTCAAAAACAAAACAATCCATCCTTATTGACAGTGGGTAGGGTAGAATCATAGACTAAACTTTACCAAGTGTCATACTGGATTAACTTTTACTTTATGGTTGCTTCTAAACAAGTACTAATACTTACTAGTACTAGAACATTAGCTTTTATTTATAGAACCACAGTAGCAAATACCCTAAAAGTCACTACTGACACTTGAACTCTTCAGATTAGTTTTTCTCAATTTGCAAAATTTCAAAAAATTTCATTTGATTGGCAAATTTATGATGTCATTTCAAAATAGTCCAAGTTTGAACTAATTTCTAAGATTTAGAAGAAAAAACCAAAACCATATTGGATTAGTATTCTAAGAAAATATCTTTACTCCTTAGTCAATTTTTAGGTTTTTAGGCCTATAACCCCATTAGAGTATCTTCTATCTAGTGAACTAAAATTCTTTAGCAGTTAATTACTGATTTTAAACTTTAAAAATTACATTTAGTCATGTGTTTGTGCTCGAGTGAGTGCATGCTATTGGTCAGAGGACAACTTGCAGGAGTCAGTTCTTTCATTTTACCATGTGGTTCCTAGAGATCAGCTCAGGTCATCAGGATTGGCAGCAAGCACTTTTACCAGCCAAGCCATCTCACTGACCTTATTGTTTTGATAAACAATTATTCTTTTCAAAAAGATATAATTTAGCTAAGTAAAGTAACAGTTATTCAAATGGCATAATGCTCCCAGATTTTACAGTTTATATCTTTTAAATTGGAAATTGGTACCTAATATGCATTCAATGCAGTGGCATTAGTTAAATTCAAATGTAGATCTTTTACACATTTTAAAAATTATTTTATGTGTATGAGTGTTTTACTTTTATATTATGTCTGTGCACCCCAGCATATAGACCCTGCAGAGGTCAGAAAAGAGTATCAGATCCCCTGGAACTAGAGTTACAGACTGTGGGGAGCTACCATGTGGACGCTAGAATCCAAAGTCTGAGCAGCCAGTCTTCTTAAGTGCTGAGCTATCTTGACAGCCCACACAAATACATCTTTTATATAAAGGTTACATTAGGTTGAAATAAGAGGGGGCTGGAGGGATGGCTCAGAAGTTAAGAGCACTATCAGTTCTTCCAAAGGTCCTGAGTTCAATTCCCAGCAACCACATGGTGGCTTACAACCATCTACAATGAGCTCTGTTGCCCTCTTCTGGTGTGCAGGCATACATGTAGGCAGAACATTGTATAAATAATAAAAATAAATACATCTTTAAAAAAAAAAAAAAAAGAAAGAAGGAGTAAAAGGAGTTTTATAATGCCTCTTGAAGTTAGAAAAAAATGTTAAAAATGTGATTTTTAAAATACGGTATACTTGTCCATATGTCTAAAGTAATAAAATTTGAAGATATATGTGTCTCGGACAAAATTGGCTTTTCATTATTTATTAGAATAGGAAATATAAGTTCATTGTTTCTAATATTTAAATAATTTAATATTTTTGTAGTAGTTCTTTCTTCACTATCACAATACAACATACTCCTATTGGATATATGTCTTTAAGTTACCCTCCAGGTTTTTTTTCACTTTCTACCTATATATTAAAAAATTTTAAATATAGACTATGAAGACAGAATGTTAAAAACCAAGAAACAACAGCAGTGTAACAGCAGTAACAACAACAAAAAAGCCCATGCACACTCACAAAAGTAGGTTTTAAGCTACTTTACAGTTTTCAAACTTCCTCTTAGAATTTTCAAAAAACTTTAATACTAAATACTACAGTTTTATAGAACATACTAAAATAGTTCAGCACAGACCTTTCTCTTCTGGAATCTGTACTGAATCTGCTGGGTATCTGTGGAATGGTGTAGACGAAAGCTGGGCAGCAGAGGTAAAATCGCCTATACTCTTAGGACTGGGAGCCAGGGTTTTGTTGTAGCGAATACCACATACTGTTGAATCATCCATGAACTCATCAGTGTGAGGTGCTTCCTACAACATAAGACAAAAAACAGCAATTTGCCTGTTTTGTTGATGAAATTTAACACATCCAGCAGTTAACACAGCCCTGCAGTACAAACTACTCAAGAGAGTGAGGAGGCAGAGGATCACTTGAGCTTAGGTAGTAAAAATCATCCAGAACAACACAGCAAGCTCCTATCTCAAAAAACAAAACAAAACCTCAAACATTTTAAGATTAAAAAAAAAAGGAGTTAAAGAAAAAAAAAAGATATAAATCTTATTTTTTAGCACACTTTTTTTTACCTTCGATATTAATCTTTAAATTTTAATAGAGTTACTAAGACAGTAGGGTTGCTCTCCTTCATTAACTTCCCTCTAATGGTAATCTTGTCCAAAATGTGGTTTATTATAAAAAATACTACTAGTAACTGGACTCATTCCCAACTTTCAACATAGGTCATCACATTGCTCACGGCTGTCTTGTCTATTTGGCTGCTTCTGACCACAGCCATTTGTGGATCCTTTCTCCCCTCTCGTCCACTGATACTTTTGAATAGAGGTCTGGATCTGTGACTACCTCTAGTTGAGGCTTTCATACTAGGGCTATAGATTTCAGAGGAGACTGTCAGAGACTATCTCATGAAACTGGGGATATGTGCAATAAACACAACTATTACTGGTGAAGTTAACCCAATCATTCAGTCAGGTATCTCTGAGGTTTCTTTACTGAATTAATTACCTCTCTCCACTGTCTTTTCTAAAAGATGCAAATGACCATGTCCTGCCCATACTGAAAGGGAGGTAAGCAAATTCTACCTTCCAGAGACCTTCATCAAAGAATCAGCAGAGAAAAACAGCATTTACTTAATTGTGAATGTGTATACTTGGTACACAGATGTACCAAGACTCACATGTGAGGGCCAGAGACAACTGTGGGAGCCAATTCTCTTTCTACCAGGTGGGTCCCAGGGATCCAACTCGCGTCTTCAGCCTTGGTGGCAAATGCCTTTACCTGCTGAGCCATCTCACTGGCCCTCTTGCAGAAATGTTAACCAAGCACAGTAATTGATAATTTTGTTAAGATGCTCAGGAGCTATGCAGACAGCATTTCTTCTCACTGATGTTAGTAGTCATCCATGGGCCTTGCCTATATCAGTTACTTTCTCTGTGTTCTAATGGTGACCTTCCACATTCTTTGGAATGCTTCTGTAAGGGAGCCTGGACCCCTCTCCCTTACTGTGTGACCATGGAAACTCATTTCTTGGGTTATAATCTAATATTACATTTCAAATTGTCTCAGGTTTGACCACTAACTTGTTCAAGTGGTCCCTGTGCTCCACTACCCCACTTTACAAAAACACAATACCAAAATAATCACACTCTTAATTTCTGGCACAGGATACCCCAGGCTCATCTTCTATCTTCTCTGACACAATGTGTAAAATCAGACGTTTCTTTAAGAACATTAGTAATCACAGGCCAAGTTTAGAATTTGTGGAGAAAGAGAACTAAAGTTTAGTTAGAACTTGATAAATCCCTTCAGTTCTCTCTTTTTTGTGTGTTTTTGTTTTTCGAGACAGAGCTTCTCTGTGTAGCCTTGGCTGTCCTGGACTCGCTTTATAGACCAGGATGGCCTCAAACTCACAGAGATCCTCTTGTCTCTGCCTCTTGGAGTTCCGGGTTTAAAAGCGTGTGCCACCACACCCAGCTTCTCTTCTGTCCTTAAAATGCCACATATACAGTTTACACATCTCATATTCTTATAAATTCTACCATCTCTTCTGTATTGAAGGAAAAACTGATGGTTGTAAATGTACCAGTTTCTGCTCGGCACTAGCATATACAGAAAAATGTACCTTTTGTTTGATTTTAAAAGCATGTAGTGGAACAAGTCAACAAAACAATAGTGACACTGAATCTAGACTACAGTCCACTGTTTCTGGAACTTATAAGGATACACACAGGGAACACTCTGGGTCAAAGTGTGCAAGGTTGCTAACGTACGAGAATGCTGGGAGCCAATGAATAAGAGTGTGTTGTAGTGTGCTACTGATAATTCATTTTCATCAATTCAATTTCCTGGGTTTCTCACTAATATTCCACTATAGGTCTCATTCTTATGTCTAAAAAAAAAATACAGCCCTTGGTGACACCTCCTAGCTAAGAAATGGCTCTTGAGGGGCAAGGATCACATAATTGTTTTTATTGTCTCTATTTATAGAATTCAATTTTGTTGACAAGCACATTTTTCATGTAACATTGGATTTTCCAGAAGTTGTGTACACCTTGTACAAATTGATCAAATGAAGAACAGATTATAAGACCTATTTCACTGATGAAGCAGAGATTTACTTACATTTGATCTTGAAGGAAATTTGCTAACAGAGCGTTCTCCAAAGGTCCTGGCTCCCGTGGACTTATTTTTAGGCTGTGGTAAGCTAACAAAAGATTTGTGTAATTGCATACCATAAAACATACAAATAAAATAAGTAAGCTGAAAGTGTTAGAAAAATCTGTCACTTATCCTACCTAATGAGCTAATGGTTTTACAGTGACTCCTTTCTTTCACAGAAACTATAGCAAAACTTGGTCCAACTGAATTAACTGTAAAAATAACTGTAAAAATAAGCTTATTACACTGGGTTCCTAGTTTTAGAACCAAATAAAAACAAGAGCCTTGACCAGTAAGATGTCCTGAGTTATCAGGTAACATTTTAAGTTTTATTTCTAGTGCCTGTTCTGGATACAGATATCCCTTCTGCAAGCTGGTCATGCTGTCTCCACTCTACTTCAGCATGAAGTTCCTCCATGCCAAGATACCTGTAACTCATAGTTTCATTTGTTTTGAATAACAATGAAAATTCCTGAAAATACCTCACTCTATGGCCTGATGTGTCACTAATGTATTGTTCTTCTACCTTTGTTTTTGTTTGTTTGTTTAGAGGCAGGGTTTCTCTGTGTAACAGCCCTGGCTGTCCTGGACTCACTTGTAGACCAGGCTGGCCTTAGACTCAGAGAGATCTGCCTGCCTCTGCCTTTCGAGTGCTGGGATTAAATGCGTGCGCCACCATGCCTAGCTTGTTCTTCTACCTTAAAACATTTTCTCTGTAGTTATTACTCAATATAAGTCATTCTCTGTTCTACTTTATTGGCCTTGCACTTTATGGATGTACTGGTAGAGTCATCCACATCTAATATCATTTCAAATCCAGAGAATCCATCTGTTCCTTGATAACTTACAACTAGACTGCATTTCTTTCTCAGCTGTGCTTCTTCTATGGGAGGTCTGCTGTCTTGTAACTCATGCATAGCACATTTAGTCCTTGTGGTGAGGTTAAAGGCTCATTGGTGCAGCCCTGGGATTCCCACCCAGATCATCTACTGAGCAGTCTATCCTATCTCCTTACTGCCTCACAACTTTCACCATCTTATAACATTTTGATGACATATATTTCCCCCATGTTTATTTAAAGATAGATGTTTCTTTACCCATAATTTTCTTTGTTTCCATCTTCAAAAATAGAAAAAGCAGATGACAAAGACATAATCTTATTAACTCCCCAAGCCCCTGAAGATACTGCATTTTCTGAAAAACAAAAATAGCATCTCATTATTGTCTTGTGAAAAGGCATTATCTTGAACTTCAGCTACATTAAAAATAAAAGGACTGAAATCTTTAAAATAATACTAGGTCCTATGTAATTGACATATGCCTCTTTGCAGTGAGGTGAAGTGACTGATTCATGGTCACTGGGTCTAGAACTTAGGGGCCAGCGGAAATCCTGTCATACACAGAGCAGTGTCCAATGTTGCTACAGAGCACACACTCAATAAAAATGCACACAAATTCTGTTTTTGTTGTTGTTCATGTCCTTTAAGAAAAAAAATTAACCTGAGTTTTAATTTCTAACTAGATTCTACTTATCTCTGCCACGATCTTTGGCTTCCAGCACTGCAGGCATCTAAACTCCACCTAGACGTCTTTCCCAGGAGGTGCATAAGTTTCATGTTGAGAACCTACTTTCCTGACCATTTCTACCCATAATGCTTTTGTCCTTTAGCACTCACTAATAAATAACAAAAATTTCCACTTAACAAAAAATCCAAACTAAACCACCCACACAGCAACCTTTTTAATTTGTCATATCTGTAATTTATTCATTCCCTGCTCTTACACGGTACACTATTCAAAGACAAGGTCTAATCTACTTCTTGATAATGCCTATGACAACTTCTATGCTACTGTGTACATAATAGCTATTAAATAAATCATTACTTTGAAACTGGGCTTCAAATGCATCTTCATTTTGGTCTAGAGGTGGCCATTCATCTTTATCATCAGAAATGTCTGGAAGTGTTGGAGCCTGAAACATATTCATGATGAAACCTTAAAGAACAGAAAAAAATACATGTCAACAGGTTGCAAATCAGTTTTTATTAATCTATTGGAGGCACTATGCATACAAACAAAATACTTTACCTAACGCTTCCTTGGTGTGTACAGTTGGTGATGGCTGCACTTTGGATGGTGTTGCTTGAACCATTCCCAATGATGTGTTCGGAGTTGTGTGAAAAGAATTCATGCAGGCAACCTTATTTGTTTCACACACTAGCAAAGGAATGGGACAAATGTACTATCAATATGCTAATAAGAACACATTAGAAGGCACATGATTGCAGTAATTACAATTAAAAGTTTACCAATGTCAATAATTACTACCATTTCCATTATCATTGGTTAGGCTTTTTATATATTCATGTTTATCTTTGTAATAACACCATGAACTAAGGTCAAGAATTATCCTTTTATAGGAAAAGAAATGAAAGTCACATCAAGTTAGGAGTTTTGTCACGAAAATCATCCTATGCTTACAATATAACAAGTACTATCCGCTTATGGTCACATTGTAAATCTTTCCCTCTTATTATGCTGTGAATATTAAGGATTCTATTCATTTTACTCAGCTAGGGTTTGCTTAGACTTTCTCCTTCTCCTCTACTGCTCATCTGGAAGCATGATCATCTTTGTTTAGGGTTTTTGGGTTTTTTTGGTTTGGTTTTTTGAATCAGGGTTTCCCTGTATAGCCCTGGCTGTCCTGGACTCCGTAGAACAGGATGTCCTCACAGAGATCCACTTGCCTCTGCCTCTCGAGTGCTTGGATTATAGGCTGTGCCACCACAACCAGTGTTATCTTTGGTGCTTGGAACCTAACAAGAATGTGGCTGCCTGAATGATCTACACTTGTCATTCATTTGGCTTGAGCCAGGTTTCCCAAGTGTGCTTCATGGGTAGTCCCTTCTCCTTTTTCTTACTCTATCAGTCCTTCCTAGCTACCTTTTTTAAAGCCTAACTCTCCACCCTAACACTAATACGTCTTTTACTGTGGGAATTCTTACCTTTTTCTTTACAACTACAACTCTTAACTACTTACAACTATGCTTTGTATCTAGCAAGCATGAAATAAGTCTTAGCACAAGAAGTGTCTATTTTACTTTATTTATTTATTTAGGTTTTTCGAGACAGGGTTTCTCTGTATAGCCTTGGCTGTCCTTAACTCACTTAGTGGACCGGGCTGGCCTCGAACTCACAGAGATCCATCTGCCTCTGCCTCCCAAGTGCTGGGATTAAAGGAATGTGCCACCACGCCTGGCGAAGTACCTATTTTAAATAGCCCTGCTCCTACTGTTAGTGGAAAAGATGGCAGTCACATAAGGAAAGGAGGTGAATGACCAAACTACGTCTTTATTATTTAGTGGCCAAAATTATCTTCAATGCAAATGCCTCCACTGTGGTACCACAGAGAATATAATACTGACAACATTTTGGATCACTTTTCTCACCTAACAGATTAACTATGACTTTCAGATTAATACATGAGAAGCTTAATAGAAAAATGCCAGAAGATGCTTAAACTAGGAAAATGTGACTAGTAAGTGAATTTCTATTTTCGTCTAAAACAGTGTGAGGTTTTATAAAATCATTCTTACCATCTGAAGTGGAAAGCCTTCCTTCACCACAGTCACAATATAGACACTGAGCAACCCGAAAAGAGTCTACCAAAACAAGTTGGGTGAAGTTATTATAAAGAAACACTACCTTCTTTTGTTTCTGGTTCACTCTGTGGCATGAATTCATGAATACTTTGACTCACACACCTGGAAGAGAAAATTCTTGGGACACATTGAAGAATAAAAGCACTTTACATATGAGAATCTTTAATTAATTCTCAATAAACAACAGAAAAATGCCAATAATACTAAGTCTGTTAGGTTGAGGATAAAATTACTTAGGGACATGGTGGAAATAAATGAAATATTTATTACCTTTAAGAATACTAATTCTTTGAAATAAAGATAACCATTAAATGTTTTTGTGTGAAGCACTGGATCTGCATTTTAGCAGAATAACAAACTTCCTTCCTTGTGGCAGGAAAGAATGGCTTCCCAAATTCAAACACATTTCATTTATGGTGAATGCTAAAGGCCTAGCTTTAGGAAGTGAGTGTTAGGAAAGAGGTTAATGGAAGTAGTAACTTGTGATAATCCTGAAACCACTAGTAATGTCCAGATTTTAAAATAATAGCAAATAAGGAGGAAAACTAACAAGCCACTTATGTAGTAGCTTGCTCTTAAGCATACTGAGGAAGTCAATCTCATCTGCTAGAATTCTCCAGGAACCTGATTAAAATGTTAAAAAAAGAAGTGCAAATCACTTCTAGTTTTACAAATTAATATCAAATCACAAGTTAAAAGATGAATAATCAAAGACAAAAATGATATTACTTTCGAAGCCTAGAAAAATTTTTCACAATTGGGGAATAGTGTAGAGATAGATTTTGGCACAAAGAATCATCAACACTGATCAGAACATGAAAACACATATCAAGTAACTTTCTGTGCAATAATACCTACAAGTATGCAGTCAAAGCCTTAAGTAAGCAAGGGCATTTTCAGTTTGCAATTTACAGCTATATATTCTGAAGGCATAGAAGGACTGGTTAAAGTTTATACTTAAATAAAAAAGTATAAAGTAAACCAATACTGTAAAAGTAGCATGGGATTGAGTCTCAAAGTTGGGGGGGGCAACATTTTGATAATCTTTTCAACATAAAATATTTTATAAAACAAGAACCATACATCTTTAACACAACATGGCACTGTAGAGCATGAAAAGAAATTATACATGCCATTCACATCACTATGACTTCCAGGACAACATTCAGCTTACCTGGAGTCTGTCACTGTCTGCCCACTTACAGGAATAGGAAGAACTGGCTGGCTGGCAGCTGGGAACACCAAAGCGCTGTTAACAACATTTACCATAAGAGGAACAGAAGGCGCTTCCTGTGGTTTCACTGAGTTCTGCTGATTGGTGGATGGAAGACTTGGAACCCTCAGTTCCTGCTGGGAACATGCATTAACCTTTCATGCAAAACAAGCAAAAAAAAAACAAAAAAAAAAACAAAAAAGACAAAAAAAACAAAACAAAAAAAAACAAAGAAAATAAAAAACAAAGAAAAACAAAATACCAACCAGTCACTAGAGCTTTTCAAAGCACAGCAGCAACAACAACCATAAAAAGATTAGCCTCAGCCAGGCAGTGGTGGCACATGCCTTTAATCACAGCACTTGTGGGGCAGAGACAGGTGGATCTCTGAATTCAAGGACAAGCTGGTCTAGAGTGAGGACAGCCAAGGTTACACAGAGAAACTCTGTCTCAAAAAACCAAAACCAAACCAAACCAAAATAAGATTAGCCTCTATGATGGCTTCTAGTAGCTTTTTAAACATGGACACACCAAAAGTTTATATTAATTTTAGAAAAATATGTGTGTAGTTGCACACATGTGTAAGTCAGGGGACTACAGGCATAAGGTTATTGTGTAATTCAAATGCTGATTTTTGTACCCCCCCCCCCCCATATCTGGTTGCAATGCTTGTTCTGAGAATCTTGTGCCTCAGTGTTGTGTAAACATTGCTCCCCAATTGTCCTCTGGTATGCCAATAAAGAACTTACAGCCAATAACTGAGCAGGGTAAAGAACAGGCTGGACTTCGTGCCAGCCAGGAGAGGAAGAGTTAGAGGAGGGAGTAGGGGATTCAGTCATAGGCTGAGGTCTAAGAGACATCAGGAAGGAGGAGCTGGAGCCAAGGAAAGCTATACAAAGTGCAGGTATTGCTGGGATACATCCTGAGAAGCCAAATTAGCTGAGAAGGTTAAGAATACAGCAATAACTGCTCAGCTCTTATGCTGTGAAGCTTACTATTAAACAAATATAAAAGAGACTCAATTATTTGTGTCATAGCATGGTTAAGAGAGAAACTGAGAGAAACCAACATAGTTACGTGAAAATAACTTTAATAGGGTACAACTTTTAGGAGCTGGTTCCCTCTTGCTTTGTTGGGTCAAGTCTCAATTCTCTACACCATATATTCCAGCTTAGCTGGCTCACAAGTAAATCATAAAACAAATAAATAGTATCCTATTTCTCTTCACTTAATTTTGGGAAAAGACTAAAATATTAATATTATCAAATACTTCCCACAAATTCAAGTATTCTAAGTAGTCATTTTTCTATTTAATAAATAGGATACATTTATATTAACTTCTAAAAAAGCATGGTCCGGGGGCTGGAGAGATGGCTCAGAGGTTAAGGGCACTGACTGCTTTCCAGAGGTCCTGAGTTCAATTCCCAGCAACCACATGGTGGCTTGTAACCATCTGTAATGTGATCTGCTGTCCTCTTCTGGCCTGCAGGAGTATGTGCAGCCAGAGCACTGTATTCATAATAATAAATAAATAAATCTTAAAAAATAAATAAATAAAAAATAAAAAAGCATGGTCCATAATAGGAATAAACAAACTCTGAAAATAGATGCTTTTCTATTTAAATAGAATGTAATAAAAGACAGGATAATTCCTTATTTTATGGGAGCATTCTTACAAATTGTAAGACTGTTAACTTAAGCTGTGTGTGGTGGCATATCCCTTTAAATCAGAGTCAGAAACAGAGGCATCAGTCAGTTCAAGGTCCATCTGGTTCACATAGCAAGCTCTAGGTCAGCCAGTGCTACATATTAAGAACGTTTCTCACAACCAAAACAAAAGCCAACATCATCCCCCAAACCAGTAACTTAAATGACCCTTACCTACAAATTAGTAAAAAGAAAGACCAGTCATGACACAGATCAAGTACCACAGCTCTCAGGGCCTATTCTACTTTTTGGACATCTGCAGAGACTTACTTGAGCTAATCATTTCCACCCAGTTTCTATATTTCTTAGCTCATTCTAAATTTTACACACTTTTATGTGTCAAATTATTAATTTAGTAAGGTGCCTAGCTAAATCAGAATAACTATAAAAAGCAGAGCAGAGACAGCAATAGCTATTGGGGATAAGGTATAACAGTAAAGATATGAACATACATCAGGCCTGTTCTGGGGAGCAGGCAGGTCCTTGTGAGACAACTCCACCACTTGATGCAATTTCTTATGAAGTTCATCCATTTTCTGTTTTAAGAGTTGCTCCTCAAAAGCATTTGCTTCTTTCCTTTTCATATAATGTCTGTCTTCACTAACTTTAAGAAACATTAAAAAAAAAATGGCTTATTCTCAAAATTTCTCCAGAGAATTGCATGCAAAATGAGTAAAAGGTTACAATTTAGAATGGTTAGTTTTTAAAACCAAGGTTTCCATATTTATTAGATTTTAGAACTGAAACTTATATTATCTTAATCTTTACCTATCCTCACCACAGTTACTATTAAATACAGGTCATGTTACATATGAAAATAAAAAGTTATACGATCAGCAAGATTCAGCAGTGACAGAATCTAATACTAAACAAATCCTATAAAATGATCATACTGTGCTACAAATGACTTGAAAATGATTTTCCATTTGTTTTTATTTTTAATTATTTTATTTTACATATGTACATATATGCTTGTGTTCATGTGCATATGTAATATATAGGCATATGGAGGCCAGGGTGTCTCAGGAGCTATCCCCTTGGTTTTTGTTCTTACTGGCCCGGAGTTCTGTAGTCTAGGCTGCCCCTGCCATGTTAGTGCTGTGATTACAAGTGTCTGCTATCACACTTGTCATTTCTATTGTGGTTCCTGGGACTCAAACTCACATCCTCATTATTGCACGGCAAGCTCTGTACTGACTGAGCTATCTCTCCATCCCCTCATGACTCCCTATTTCAGATTTAAAAAAAAGTATTTCCAAGGGGTCAGATGACATTTTGTAGAAGCTGGCTCTCCTCCTACTATATGGATCTTAAGAGACAGAACTCAGGTAGTCACACTTGGTGTTTTAAAAAATTGTGTGTGTGTGTACATGTGTGATGATGCCTACAGAAGCTAGAGGTGTTGGATCCCTCAGAGCTGGGTGTTGTAAGTCATGTGACATGGGTGCTGGCTGGGCACTGAATTCAGGTCCTTTGAAAAGCACTACCAACTCTAAACTGCTGAGCCACCCTTCCAGCTCTACCTCTTTGGAAATAAAAATGTACTAAAAGTCAGTTTTTCAAACAATACTTTGGATTATTCTATTTCTCCTATAAACATTACATATGAGCACACCCCAAACAAATCAGGATTCACTTTTGGCTAGAAACTACAGGGTTGTGGCAAATGGAAGGAAAATATCCATAGACACTTCAAAATGGGTCCTCAACAAATATTAACTGATGGTTCTTTATGGTTGGTTAAATATAAAAAGCAATGAATATAAGGGACTAGAGAAATGACTCAGCAGTTAAGAGTTTGCTGCTCTTGCAAAATTAAGTTCATTTCCCAGCACTTATATCAGAGAACTCACAACCACCTCTTCTGGCCTTTGAGGGCACTGCACTCACATGCAAAACCCTACACTCACACATAAATTTAATAAATAAAATCTTTTTTAAAGTATTGAACAAAAGTAGATCTAGTCCAAATAAATGGCTTAAAACCCTTAGTGGAACAAAGGTTTGTTTTCCTTGCTCTAAAGTATATGTTATAGTAAAAGCCAAGTGCAAATGCACATTTGTTTATGAAGAACAAAAAAATGTATTCCATAAACATAAGTAACTGGGCATGCTGATTAGAAAACTACTTCTGCATGTTTGTTTAAAGTTGATGCAAACTTGGAAAACCTCTTCTGAACCCCAGTTCTCAATTAAATTCTTCCATAAAAGAAATAAATGCCCTAGAAATTTAGGAATACATTATACAGAATTCAAATTCACATAGATAATATTGAAACACTATTTCACTTCTACAAAGGCAACACCAGTAAGAATGTTTAATGTAGCTTTCATTGTTTCAGGCACCAGCTATCGGTTCAGCAACAGAACCTGTGGACAAGTGCTGCTGCATGGCTAGTTTCTAATAAAGACTTTTAAGCTTCTGACAGAAGGAGCTCAAGACATTCTCATCTTTCATTCAGTTATGTGATTATTCATTATTTTAAATGACAGAAAACCATCCAAGATCTAAGAGTGTAAGTACCCCATTGTTCATGCTTCCTCCGTTGATTGTATTTCTGGGCTCTCAGTTCTTCAAAGGAAAATTCTGAATCCCCACGAATAAGCTTTTCCTTGCAGTACATAATAATCTGCTGAGCTTCAGCCTTGGGTGCCACAGAGGAACTGACAGAGCATTCTGACTTGGAAATCAGGATCACTCTTTGTTCCCTACTGGGAAGAAAGACTCCATTTACAATAGTGTACTGAAGTAACATGAAGGAAATTTAAGTAACAATGTACTCATTATACTTGCATATTAGACTCTTTATCACAAGTGGAAGGGGCCACACCGAAACATTCTGAACCCTAAAGGAGAGAAAACAAATATGAGCATTCATTTACCAAAAAGAAACTTTCTCACAAATTACCTCACAGTTAATATGAAAATGCCCCATGAGAAGGAGTCTCTTAATCTCAAGCATATTTACATGTTTTCATAAATTATGAATAATAGCTGGAACTCTAGCTGACATTATTTTTATTTAACTTTCAAATTAAGGTCCCCCAAAAGAAAACAATTAATTTACATGTAAAAAATTAAAATTTCCTTCTGTTATTGCTTTAGTCTCAGAAGTTTCGAATAGTAGCCATAACCCACTAAACAAGTAATTATTAATATTTCACATGTATCATATAGTGATTTAGGTTTGGGGAATATGACCAGAAAGAAGTAACATTCATTTCATTTTTAAGAAAGATTTATTTATTATGTATATAGTGCTCTGCCTGCATGTACACCTGCAGGCCAGAAGAGGGCATCAGATCACATTATAGATGGTTGTGAGCCACCTTGTGGTTGCTGGGAACTGAACTCATGACCTCTGGAAGTACTCTTAACCGCTGAGCCATCTCTTCAGCCTTTATATCAACACCTTTGAAACCTCTTGTTCATTTGGAGGTTGAGAAGAGGCCTCATGAAAGGAGCTCCAGGAAGAGCTAGGGGTTCTCTCCATGGGCTTACAGAAACAACAGAGAAGCAATTGGCAGGCCACAGGAAAAACAGTATTCTAGGAAAGAGAGCTAAGAAACCCTTATAGGTTTGGAGGAGCTCTAGACAAAGATAGACTAGCTTGGTAGAATGACACAGATAGAAAGAGATGGCTCAGAGGTTAAGAGCACTGACTGCTCTTCCAGAGCTCCTGAGTTCAATTCCCAGCAACCACATGGTGGTTCACAACCATCTATAATGAGATCTGGTGCCCTCTTCTGGTGTACAGGCATATATGTAGTCAGAACATTGTATCACTGTATATACAGTAAATAAATAAATCTTTTAAAAAAATAAAGAAAAAAGAAAAAAGATTTCTAGAGCTTACAGGTTAGTTATAGAATTAGGCTTGTAAATAGATATCTTATATAGTTCAGAAAAATTAGCTGAGCTAACAGGTTTTTACATTAGTTTATGCCTCCTATCTCTTTAATGGTATATTAGACAATCTAAAAGGATAAATATTACAGCTTCATTTTCCCATAGAAACAGCAGAAAAAGATGCAGTTATGCATATAATGGTTGACAGCAGAAAATGAGGCAATATCTTCTGCTATGTTGCAGAAATAGTATTCATTTTTTATAACTTTGAGAGATAGACACATCCCAAATTTGAGAATGAAATTTAAAATCATAATAATTTGGCTATTAAAGAATTAACTGGTAAACACAAGACACGTAATATCAAGAGTGGCATGAAGCAAAGGGAAGAAATGCCTGGAAGTGTTAGAGCTCTAGTTGAGGTTACATGCAAGAATGTTTGAGGTTCTGGGTTTTTTTTAAAAAGCAGAGCTCAAAAACGTCCAGGCAAATATAATACAAAATAAGGATTTCCTGAATCTATGAAGAGGCCAGCAGAACAAATAGAGGGTATCAGGAAGAAAGAAGCTGCAGGGGGTTTGTGTGGCAGAGGTCCCTAGGTCTGACAACAAGTTATATTAGAGTTCAACAGAGACAGAAGATAAGAAGGCTCAGAGAACTGCCATTGAATGGTGGCTGAAATGGAGTTCAGTCATAGGAAACAGGGTCAATGGAATAAGATGCAAAGGAAGATATAAAAGACAACCAGAATGGCTGTCTAATAATATTCCTAATTTCTATACAGCATACAAGTAAATCTCTCTGTTACCTGATTCTTAGGAACACAGTCTAAAGTTCTGTCTGGACTTGACTCTGTTGTTATAACTTGGTTTGAAATCTGAGTACTATGCAGAGGTTCTGAAGTTGTAGCTATGAGGGGAAAAAAAAGTGAGATGAGAAATAAGTGAAAAGGAACATTAAATAAAATTAGCACATAATCTATTTGTGGGTGAAGAGATGGCTCAGCAGTTAAGAATATTTGTTCTTACATAGGACCCAAGTTTAATTCTCAGCACCCACATGGTGGCTCATACTCATCCATAACTCTGGTTTTAGGAATGTAATACCCTCTTCTGATTTATGTGGGCACTAGGCATGTATACAGTGTAGACATACATGTAAGCAAAACTCATACATATATCTAACATATAAATACGAAAATTACTTTAAAAATCCACCCATTTAAAACTGTCTTAGAAAATAAACTAATTTTCAGTTAAGAAAAATATTATAGATAGATTTTTGGATCAATTCAAGTTAAGATAATATCTGGATGAAATATAAAGCCTAAGTGGTTATTTTAAACAAGATGACAATGACTATTGTTGAAATGGGATCTTTATTTCTAAGGGGGGGAAAAGGCCACATTTAAAAAGGTTGCATGCCGGGCATAGTGGCGCACGCCTTTAATCCCAGCACTCGGGAGGCAGAGGCAGGCAGATCTTTGTGAGTTCGAGGCCAGCCTGGTCTACAAAGAGAGTCTAGGACAGGCAGGGCTGTTACACAGAGAAACTCTGCCTTAAAAAAAATAAGCTGCATTACATCTATTTGATTCAATTCAAAACAGATGAGGGGTCCAGCATATCCTTTCTTTGGGACAATCTTATTATTAGTTTTTAAAAAGACAATGTACTGTTATGTAGCTCTGTCTGTTCTCAAATACACATTTTTTTTCTGTGTTAGCCTTCCTTCTATTTTTTCCGAGACAGGGTCTCTCTGGGTAGCCTTGGCTGTCCTGGACTCCCTTTGTAGACCAGGCTGGCCTCGAACTCATAGCGATCCACCTGCCTCTGCCTCCCAAGTGCTGGGATTATAGGCATGAGCCACCACGCCCGGCTTAGCCTTCCTTCTAAGTACTAGAATTAAAAGCTTGTGCACTACACTGTATCTAAATACAGCTTTTTTTTTTTTCAATTCTTTAAAAATGGTAGTCATTAAGTTTTGCTTGCAGGTTTGCTCTATAACTGTGCTAAAACACAGTCCCTCTGCTGTCCAGAACTGTTTTATAAGATTATTACCAGAATGCTTTTTCTATTGCCCAAAACAGTAATTTGGTAATTTTTTGGTTTTCATTAAATACTACGTGAGGCCCTTTTAAAAACAAAAACAAAAATCACTTAGTGAAAATTACAACTAAATCTTCAATAATCTACACATTTAAAAATGTATCATCTTACCTTGAGCTGGCAAATGGGTTCCAGTAAGGCGTGCCTGGAATAGCCTATGTGATAATAGAAAATACATTAACTTTCCAGTTTAATATACACCTATTTCAAAATGTAACTAATACAGTAGGCAATAAAGACAGAAAAAGAAAAACTGAATTTCAAAGTTACTTTAAACTTCAGAAATAAAATTCTGAGAATGATTATATTAGAAAAGTCCTCTTTTTACACAGTTATGTCACTATTTTTCAAATTCACCTAGCACATACATGTTCTTTCTCAATGAATCAAGCTTGCAGATGTTAAAACTCAAAGATGTTTCAACTACTACTTCACGTATTTTATAATCTGAAAAAAAAAGATTATGTAATATTTCAAAAAAATCAAAATGTCTTTTAATCTCAGTACTTGGGAGGCAGAGGCAAGTGGATTTCTCTAGTTCAAGGCCAGCCTTAAGGTGTACAAATCCAGCTCAGGACAGCTAGGTCTAAACAGAGAAATCCTGTCTGAAAAGACTAAAACCAAAAACCAAAAACCAAACCAAAACAAAACAAAAAAAAACCCCAAAACAAAAAAACAAAAAAGAAAACCCAAAAATAAAAATAAGTAAAATAAAACTTAAAATGTAGACCACTGTTTCAAAGAACAGTGAGTTATATCACTCATGCTCTATTAAAATCTTCACACGTATATCATTTGAAAGGACTTTTATATACCAACTCAACCTTTAAAAAAATGTGTAGTTCCCAAGCCTGACATTTTTTTTTGGGTAATTAAAACAAAGGTGTATACCATATATAGAAGAGATATATGACTAAGTACCAAATCTTTCATGATTCTCTTGTTTGTTTGTTTGTTTTTTGAGACAGGGTTTGTCTATGTAGCCTTGACTGTCCTGGACTCACTTTGTAGACCAGGCTGGCCTCGAACTCACAGTGATTTATCTGCCTCTGTCTCCTCTTATTCTATGTCACCTAATAAAGTTAATAATAACTCTTCAATATTATCTAATTTTGTGTGTCTCCAAACCAACATGTAAAATGGTTTGTTTGAATTAAGAATCATGCAGGAGGCCGGGCTGTGGTGGCGCATGCCTTTAATCCCAGCACTTAGGAGACAAGGCAGATGAATTGCTGTGAGTGGTGGTTGAGAGAAAAGATTCTGTCTTTTAAAATATCCATCAACCCAGGGCCTATGAGATGATTCAGCAGGTAAGAATGCTCTGCCAGGCCTAACCAGCAAAATTTCGATCTCCAGGAACCTCTGACCTTCACACACTTACAGTAGTGTGCTTGCCCCAAACAAATAATTAAAAAGATAAACAAGTATCATTAGTACAAAAAAAAGCTCAAGGGGCTGAAGAGATGGCTCAAAAGTTAAGAGCACTTACTGCTCTTCCAAAAGATTCAGGTTTGATTTCCAGCACCTATATGATGGTTTACACCAGAATCCAATGCCCTTGCCACTAGTCTCTGTGGGCATCAGGCACACACCTAGTTCATACTTGCAGGCATACATGCATACATACATACATGCAGGCAAGCCATCACATACTTCAAATAAGAAAAAAAAAAATAGCTATTAACAATTACGAAAAGTATATAAACGAACATTTACTATATTGATTTTTTCTGCATATTTGAAAATTCTCATAATTTTTAAAGCATAAATACTATAGTAAAATTGAAAAAAAAAAAAGGTAAGTGTGTTGAATGCTGGCAAGGGATGCAATGCACGGAAGGCCTCCAGTTCTTCTAATGAGAATGTAGAAGAAAAACTTTTGAGTAGATGGATGGGTTGAATGTCCCACATGCCTTGAAACTGTTTAAACATATTTTTTATTCAATTATTGCAATTCTAGATGCTATAAAAATTAGATAAATGTAAGAAATGAATTACTTTTAAAGGAAAAGATCTTGACAGATAGCTTGATTTTGTAAAGTATGTTTGTAGTTCTATAATACAGAGATAAAAAATAGTTTTCTGCATTTTCCTAAATAAGGCTTTTTTTTTTTTCGTTTTTTGAGACAGGGTTTCTCTGTGTAGCCTTGGCTGTCCTGGACTCCCTTTGTAGACCAGGCTGGCTTCAAACTCACAGCGATCCGCCTGCCTTTGCCTCCCGAGTGCTGGGATTAAAGGCGTGCACCACCACCGCCAGGCTAATAAGGCATTTTTTAATAACAGAAAAGTAACAGAACAAAATGTATGGGGATAAAAATAAGGTATTTATAATGATAGTTTACTCTGCTTCGAATGGACACTAAAACTCATGTTGAAACCCTCAATGTGAAGATTTATAAAACATTATCTCCAAATTGTGATTAGATCAAGAGGGCCCTGTCTTCATAAGTGGAAATTTCTATTCACTGCTGAATGGGTTATTTTGAGTGCACAATTTGTTTTGTCTCTTGTATGTGCCCTTTTTGTGATGTGATGTCCTGTGTTGCCTCATAATTCTGTCGTCTAAAGTGACATTATAAAATCTGCCATATAGCATCCTAAGATGGAGCATACAGCTCCATATCTGCAGTCAGACCTACAATACACATACAATATGACTTATAGTTAAAGTATATGTACACAAAGATACATAGACAAATGCAAAGGTGAGTTATACACTTTGAAAATACCTGTACTCTTGTTGTAGTAGTTCTTTAGGTTCAGCCTGATTTTGAATTCCTCTCCGAAAAACAGCGCTGGCATGCTGCAGCTCTCCCTGGGCTTCCAGATGCCCCGCCCAGGACATGTATAGAGGAGATGACTTGGTTCCAATCCCCTGGTTGTACAGAAACTCAAAAAACTGGTGAAGGTCACTGTTGTACTCAGCCTACAGAAACCCAGAGCAAAACCACACATAAGCAATGATAGTATTGCTTTACCTTATATTTTATTTTGTTATATTAATAAATGAATGAACAAATGAATAAAAACCTAGCTACTAGAGTAAAGGTTAACAACTGAACTATCAATTATACCTGCTGCAGAGTGTCATTTCATTGGAGAATGGAGTGTCTCCCTCTCCCAGCAGGTATAAATGATAGTTCATTTATTAATATAACAAAATAAAATATAAGGTAAAACAATACTATCACATCAAAATTAGAGAAGACAAACCAACAGAATGAAAAGAGCTCAAGAGAAGGCATGAGAGTCTGAGACTTATTTGTTTGCACACCGAGGAATCCCATAAAAACCACTAAACTAAAAGCCATAATATACATGCAGAGTCCTACCCTTGTAAAGTCCAAGACTGCTTTCTCCTTTTAGTGCTATATTTAGTCTCTCAGTTAAGAATTTATTACTGTACTCATGATGAATTTGATTCACTCCTAGAAAGCCTTTTAGCACCTAGGACCTCCTCCTTATCATCACAAGTACATTTCTTTCTTTCTTGTCTCTCTTCCTCCTACTCCCTTCTTTGAGACAGTGTCTTGCTACATAATCTTCCAAGTTCTGGAACTCATTACGTAGACCAGGCTGGCTGAAAGTGCATAGACCTGCTTGCCTCTTTTTCCCAAGTGCTGGTAATAAAGGTGCGAGCCACCACAAGTAGCTCCAAGCACAGTTTATTTAACTTTTAGTTCCTATCTTATGGTGGAATATTTACGTATACGAGATAAAGGGAGATTTTAAAATTAAATCACTGATTCCTCAGTATTTTGGAAGCCAAGGCTCTACAATACATACCACCGACTATAAAACTTCTACTAAAAAAGAATTCATACTGGAAACAATAGATATAAAAAAGCAGTCTAAAATGATCTTAACAAGAGAGTGGACCAAAAGCCAGGCTGTAGGTGGATCTCTTTGAGTTCTAGGCCAGCATAGTCTACAGAGTGAGTTCCAGGAGAGCCAGGGCTACAAAGAGAAATCCTGTCTTGAAACAAAATACAACAATCCCCTGAAACTAAAACAAAACCCAAAAAAGGGAGGAAACCAGAAATAAAACATTACATTTAGTTATCTACTTGAAGTAATACTCACAAATTTTAAGCAATAATTGATGAATCTTGAGTCATTGTGGTACCTCTTCTTATCTAAAAATTCCTTCATTAAATGTTCTAGTAATGTCATCAAATATTCTTTATTGTCAGGAAAATTTTGTTCTACCCACTTCACAAAGCTAGAAAAATATGGATATTAGTTTTCCACAGGGTAGCATATGGTTCCTTCATTTAAAAGAAAACAAACAAACACACACTAACCTTTCCCATTCTCCGAGTGGGTCATTACCCTTGTAGCTTTGCATATGGGCTTCAAACATGCTAGAACAGAAAGTACATACAGATGAGGAATAATTCCTAAATGCCAAAGATACATTTGACTCTACATTATGTCACCTACATACTTGAAAACAAATCTTGAATATCAACCCAAACATCACATAAAAGAACAATCACTCAGAAGTGTTCAGACAGAAGCAGTATTTGCCCCCTAGGTCTATCTAGATTTGGTGGTTCCCCAATGTCACTGCCACTTAGTGGGATAGTGAAGATAGGGGGTTAGAATAAGATCCAAGGAAACCTCCCCTTTGGTGCAGTCCCAGTACTGCAATTTGAGAGTTTCCAGAGACTTAAATCTAAATATAACATTATCCCAGGGAAAAAGCACATAATGACAGTGCTGATAAATACCCTTAGAGCTCCCAAAGGACTTTGCTTTCCTTATTTCCATAATAACCAACCACAGCCAAAGCCAGGCAGTCTAGTCCCAGCACTCCGAAAGGCAGAGGCAGGGGGATCTCTGTGAGCAGGAGACCAGCCTGATCTACAAAGTAAGTCCAGGAGAGCCAAGGCTAAACAAGGAAACCCTGTCTTGAACAAACAAACAAACAGAAAGATGAAAAGAAGTCAGGTAAGCAAATCAAATTCCAATGACGTCAGCTGCTAGTGGTGTAAACAAAAACATAAAAATAGTGCCATGTTACATTAAGCATTAAAAAGAAGGGGGCGGGGTGGTGCACACCTTTAATCCCAGCACTTGGGAGGTAGGTGGATCTCCATGAGTTTGAGGCCAGCGAGTTCCAGGACAGCCAGGGCTGTTACCCAGAGAAACCCTGGGTGGGGGGTGGGGGGCAAGCTAAGGGGTTAAGAGTAGAATGATCAATGCTAGCTAGCTACCACAGCTACATCATCTCAAGGCTGATAGAACTTGAGGAACAGAAAGAGTGAATGTAGTTTAGTGTGGCAGCAGAAGCTGTGGAAAGTTCTATCTGCATTTTAAAATGTCGTCTTTGTCCTTTCGTGGAAAGGCACAGGGGTGGAATCATAAGCTAGGAAGCTATAGTAGGATCCCAGTGGGTTGTAAATTGAACCAGGGTGAGAATAGCATGCCTACAATTTCAGAGAAAGAGAGGGTGTATTTTGAGTATGAATCAAGTTGAGAAACACTCGTAGGTTTTTAAACTGAGAAATGATAAAATTAGGGGAAAAAGAATTTAAAAGTAGTATGTTTGTAGATAGATGATCAGGAAAACCAACCCAAAAATATGTTTCACTGGCATACTTAAATGGTTATTCAGAGAAACTGTAGACAGCACTGGCTTTGGATTTAGCAATGACAACACTTTTAAAAATTTAAGTCAAGAAATCTCATCTTGTCACTTAAAAGGAACACATTTTGGATTCTTGTTGGCATGTCTGAATCGTCAGCTCTACTTCTGTGTTTAGAAGTTCTTGTTTAGCAAAATAAAATAAATAATGAATAGCCTCACACCAACCACACCCTCTGGGAAAATGGCTTAAACACACTGTACCTTAATACTAAAACATCTAACCATTAAAACAAATTAGCCTTTAAAAACTCAAAAATACCTAGTTTCTTTTTTTTTTATTTAAATGGGGAGGGGCAACACTCAGTTTATCTGATTAAAAATTAAATTGCTTAACGACAACAGATTTTGGGTATCTTACTCTTCAAATCCCTAAAGGACTGATAAAAATACATTTTTATTTCTGGTAACATAATTTAACAGTTTTAAATAGTTTGGCATCACAGGCTGGTTAAGTCACCTACGCCCCAAAAAGAAAAGAAAAAGAAATCAGTGTGGGAACTTTAAAAAACAACAGCAACCACCACCGCCATCTGCTTGCAGGTAGACGCAAATGAATCAACAATGTTTCCCCATAAAGTTCAGGTTCAATTTTTCACTTCCATAGCAGGCAAACGAGAAATAGTATAAATTCTTTCCCTAGTAGAATAACGTTTTTTTATCAAGACATTGGAAATTTTCTCCAAAAAAAATGTCCACCACACAAAGTTCGGGGTTTTGAAGGGGTGGGGGTGGGGGTGCGGGTGCGGGGTGCGGTCCTTAGCGGCGGCTGTCCTTCTGGACCGAGTGACCCCAGAAGACACGTGACTTCTGAAGGTCCGGCCCCACAAATCGGTAACGGGCGGCAGCTAGCACCTCTACCCGGGTGACACGGGGCCGCCGCCTTGGCTGAGGCCCGGTGTGTGTGTATGGGGGTTGGGGGACGCGCTGAGGAGAAAGCGCCGCTGAGGGACCGTCCCGGCCGGCCCTCAGCCCGGCTCGCGTCCTCACTCCACCTGAAGGACACTTACCCAAAGACATTTTCTAGGTTGTCCATGACGAGAAAAAGCGCACGGCGGCGAAAGTGCCCACCAGCCGCCAGCCAGCGAAACACCGGACTAGGAACACCGGCCACCAGCCGGGAAGGCCGCCGCCGATTCGAATACTCCGCGCAGCCGCAGTCGTAACGTCGAGCGTTGGCAACGCGCCTGACCATTGGTCTCGGCTGAGGGAGAGCTGGCCAATCACTGAGGCAGTTGCCAAAGTCCCGCCTCTGTCCCGCCCACTCTCCGAACCCGCAGCCGTTCTAGTTTCCTCCTCGTCTTTTAGCGTGTCCTGTGCTGTCTCGCTTGAGTCGTTTCCGTTACAGTGAGAGGCTAACCTTTTTTTTTTTTTTTTTTTTTTGGCATAGGGATTAGTACTGTTGTTGCTGTCATTTTAAAAAACTGTAGAAATTGCAACTAGGTAACACTACAAGGTTGAACGTGAAGACTCTGTGGCTTGAAGTGCTTTGAGCCTTCTTGGGTCCTGTGAGTCGCGAATCTTTCTCCTCTTTGCTTGAGTAGCAGAGATTGTGTAGCTGGTGAGTTGGGTAAAGGCGCGTGCCGCTGAGGCTGCTATATAGATACGAGTTCCGTTCTTTCCATTCCATCCCCAAAGTGGAAGGAAAGAAAACAAACTTCCTCAAGTTGTCCTCTGATCTCCATGCATGCTGTGGCACACACACATAAAAACAAATGAGGAAACCATAATCATTATGTCTCGTTAATGAAGGGGGG
>OU015742.1:21004213-21048126 GCA_907169655.1 Acomys percivali | reverse complement strand
TGTGTGTGTGTGTGTGTGTGTGTGTGTGTGTGTGTGTGTGTGTGTGTTTTCCCAGAGTTCCAGGGGATCCCATGCCTCTGGCCTCTGCAGCACCTTCACACACTTGGTGCACATGAACTCACACTGTCTTCATTATATGGTGAGAAAGAACCGCTCCTATGTACCGCCACAGGTATCTCTGCTGCTTTGCCCACGGCTCCCTTGTAGTGTATGCAATAAACTTATCATTCCCGAAGATATTGTGGTGGCTGTTTCAGGAGTCTGTCCCTTCCCTCTCTGGACATTTGTCTAGAATTCAGGATTAAAAGGTATGGTCAGTAAAAACTGTCCAAGTTTTCCCTCTGCCACGTGTGTTCACAATGAGCCGGATTCCACAGCAATAGCTTAAAGCGAGGCTATATTTCCTGTCTTGTTCCACATAGCAGCTTTTTTTTTTTTTTTTTTTGGTCCCACTCCCAACTTTTCCATGTTTCTTACCTCAGGTTTCTGAACAGTAGTCAGAGACTACTCCATCAGAGAATAACCCCTGGAGTGTCCTCATCTGAAAAGGGCCTGTCCAGACAAGCTCCAGGATGCCTATGAGGCTTATTATGGTTTCTAAAATTCACGCACTACAACGCTCCTGAGAACGAGGTGTTCCTTGCTACAGAACCACATACCTGGCTTGCAATGTTCACACCCTGGGGCCTCCGTAAAAACAGCATTCATTACTAAGGCCTGCAAGTCAGTGCTGTGGTATGTAACTCAGTTATGTGAGCCCTGCTTGGGGTGTTCAGGAGCCCACTGAGAGACATGTGCCCTTAGGCAAGTCATTAAGCATTGCTGGTCATTCATTTGTAGAAGGGGCTCAAGGGAAGCCTCCCACCAGGAGCCCAAGGCTGTGCCATAACCCACTATCAACCGCTGCATGTGCAACGCCCTCTAAATTACCCTGCTGGCAGGGCCAAGAGGTTGGGTTCAGTGCAGAGAGAAAGCAGAAACAGTGTCAGAGCCTTTCTCTTGTACAGAAGGCCTGGATAGCTCTTAGGGACTAATCCAGAAACCATCTCCCATATACTGTAGGCAGCCCATTCTCTGAGAAAAGCACTGTTGGCTTCATCATTTGTTCCAGCCTTTCTCTTCAGGTCTTCATCTGGTATCTTACCATGGGCCTGGACCAGGGATGGCTGGAACGTGTACTCTGCTGCCTTTGACTTCTCCTAGCCTTCTGATGGCCCCGAAGGACTCCCAGTCCCCAGCTGAGTATTCTTTGGGGGGGTCCTTCTTTGTAGGGCTGTCAGAGTTCTAGAAAGGGCAGCATCTTGGTCCCACTGTGGTGCCTGTTAGGTTGAAGGCTTTGGGGTAGAGGAACATGTTGGGGAAGATCTTGGAAGGCAGGAGAGGTGGCAGTCAAAACCCTCAGGAAGCTGCTGGGTGGGGTGGGGGAGCGGGCACTGCCCCCACGTTAGACCCAGGTAGTCATTGCTGCCATGCAGCCTCACCAGCTTCCGGCCACACCCCTTCCCAACTGCGCTTGCCTGCTCAGGGGTGCTTATCTTCCCCTTACTAAGCAAGCCAAAGTGGTGCTGGAATTGCTGCAACTAGCAATGGAGGGGAAGCGAAGGTAGTTTCTTAGGGCTGGAGCTGAGCACTATGAGTCCAGGCGCCTGTTGGTCTCTGTAATTCCTACTTAGGGGAGGGCTTTTGGTTTTCCCCGAGAGTAGATAAAGAGAAGGAAACCGGGAGGCAGTGATGCGGAGAGGGAGGAAGACAAGAGAGGGAAATGTAGGAATAAAGGAGAGGCAGAGAGTTGAGGGAGCTGGTTCTAGTGTTTTGTGGAGCTCTTCTCTCCAGTGATCTTCCCCAGCTATGCCCGTTTTCCCTCAGTTCTGTGAACTAAAGGAATTTTCATTTTGCAGAAATGAATTCAGACAGGTTTTTTATTGGTTTATAATCAAAAATGGCTCAGATGACAGCATGAGGCGACAGAGAGAAGCCACGTTTTGCCTTCTTTCTCCCTCCCTCCCTTCCTCTCTTCACATATACATATAAACATACATATAAGAAAGTGTGGGTGTGAGCACACACACACACACACACACACACACACACACACACACTTTATTTACTTGGAAGAAATCATGCCACTAACCACTTTAATTTGCTTTCAAGAACAGGACACTCAATATCCACAATTCCAGAATCAAAATCAGAAGTCAACATAGGTACAATAATGTTATAGGGGTGGTTTTATTTTTATTTTACTCTCATTAGTTGTTTCAAGGTTTCAGCAATCCATTGTGAAGCAAAGTTTGGGATCACTCACCTAGGGTGAAGAGGAGGTTTTTGAAAATTTAAGTGTCTATGCTCCGCCTTTGCAACATGGGCCTGCTGGGAGAAGTGCGTGTATTTATGTCATTTCTGTTATTCTGGTATGTAGTTAGTGCAGAAATCAGTTATCTAAAGCAACAGTGATTACTTCTTTTTCATTTATTGGCCCAAGATCAATTTAAGGTGGGTGTACTAGTTTGAATAGCATCCTCAACACACAATAAATATCTTTATCTGGAAGCTCAGAAGGCCTCCTTGTTTGGAACGCAGATATAATCGACTTGAGAAGTCACTGTGGATCACTGAGCTCTTAACCTAGTGACTCGTGTCCTTCTGAGAAGAGGGAAGTGTTGGGGGGGATGGTGCACTGTGTATCCAGAAAATGATTTTCTGTGCCCAGAGAAATGTGCAGTCCTGGCATAGGCATTGCCATTACTATTGCAGGATCTCCTGTCTCAACGTTGTATAAAAATTGTTTTCCATCATCTCTGATTGGTTAATAAAGAGCTGAACAGCCAATAGCTGGGGAGAAGAGAGGAGAGTTGAGGCAGGACTTCTGATCCCAATGAGGGAGTCCCAGGTGGGAGGAGAAGGTCACCATGCCATGAAAGAGAGAGAAGAAGGTTGCCATGAGGAGGAAGAGAACGGTGCTATGAGGAGGTCGCCATGTGGGAGTAGCTGTGAGGACAAAGATGGAGCAGGAGCAGCCAGGGCAGACTAGATGGCAGGTAACGGGGCACATGGCTGGGACTTAGTCCAGACCAGAATAGACAGATTAGAATAGATGAGTATCTGCCCAGCTATAGTGCTTTAAAGGTTATTAATAAATATAACAGGTCTCCGTGTCGTTATTTGGAAGCTAGAGCGGTTGTAGAAAAATATTTGTAATTTTACAGGGACGTTTGAAAATAAACACAAAGGAAGAAGGTCATGCTATGATTAAGGCAGCTGTTACAATGATATGATGCCATTACAAGCCAAGGAATGCCAGCGATTTCTGGAAGCCACTAGAATCTAGGAAGAGGCAAGAAAAGATACCCTAGGGCTCATAGGAGCATAGGGTACTGCTGGTATTTCCACTTCAGAATGGCAATTTTCATATCCATGAGAGAATAGATTTCTGCTGTTAACCTGTCAGTTTGTGGTATTTCTGTGGCAGCTCCAGGAAATTAAAACAGTGGCCATTGGACCCACTTGTAGGCTCTGTTTTTTAACAATTAAACTTTATTATACAACCCAACTGGCTTACACAGAGGGAAAAAAGGTTAAAAGGAAAAAAGAGTGAATCTTCCGGTATCCGTTCCACGGGATGGGTCCTTAGATGTCTCTGGCCTGTGTGCTGGTCCAGCCTGTTCGCTGATCTACATGTACTCAAGCCCGGTCTTTGACCATTAATTATTGTTTGCCAGAACGCACGTGTCCCTGTGCTTCTGAATGCACCAGTCCTTTCCACTGGAGTGGCTTTGCCCTTAATGTAAGGAAACAGTAAGAGTTGAGCAATTCTATCCCTGGCATCGATTTTCATCTCATTTTTTTGCACGTCATGATTTTTATTTCCTCCTTAGAATCTCCATCTATAATACCGGGATGCACAATAAAACCGTGAGAAGTCAGCCTACTTTTTCCCAGAACCATTCCTACTGTGCCTGAAGGCAAAGGTCCGAAAACCCCAGTATTTAATTTGTAACATTCAACCTGGGGAGATAGGGTAAGAGACATATTTGAAGCCAGATCCAAGGCTGCACTGCCTTCAGTAGCATGCATTAGATCACTAACACTCAGTTCCCGTTTTCCTGCGGGTTTGTTACTTCCGGACTGACTAAAGGAATTTGGCTGGCATTGGTTACGGGGGCTTGAGCCGGTGGCCCCCTCCTGCCGTTTCCCGTCGGCAAGATATTGCCTTGCACATCTCTCTTAGACTGACAATCCTGAGACCAATGTTTCCCTTTCCCACAGCGACCACAGTACCCTGGGAGTCTTGGTACCTCATTACCATCATGACCAGAACCTCCTTGTTCTCTCCTACGAGTTACGTTTTCTCCTGGGTTATTGCGCCTTCTATCTCTACAGTTTCTTTGCACATGACCAATTTTACCACAATTAAAGCACCGAGTATTATGATATCTGGGCTCTCTGGCTAAAGCTTGTCCCACAATATTATTTTGATACTCCTGAGAGTTGGTATTAACTGTCTCCTTTACCCAGTCATCTAGTGGAGCACCTCTTTCCTTTAATGGTCTAAGCCCACTTAATTTAGCCAAAGTGAATCAAAGGCAGTTTTCCTAAGTCGTTTGTTTCAAAGTTTCTCCTTCTTAAAAGAGTCACAGGAAGTACCTGGGAGAAGTTTTCATTCTTACTGCTATGGGCACCAAAGAGGGCGATGTTTCCCTGGCCCTTGGAGGAAGGTGTGGCATGTGAAAAGGTTCTTCTAGGATCTTCCAGGATAGGCCAGATTTTTGTGTGTGTGTCATCTCTGGTAAAGCTGCCCTTGACCAGCCAGTAGGGGAGTGGACTCGTTCTTGTGCTCTGAGGCAGAACCTGCAAAGCTTCAGATGGCTTGGGAACAAGGAGAGGGCTGAACTCTGTCACAATGGTTCAAGGTGGACTTTTTAAAAAAGATTTATTTATTTATTATGTATACAGCATTCTGCCTGCAGGCCAGAAGAGATAAAGGTTGGGGGCCACCATGTGGTTGCTGGGAATTGAACTCATGACCTTTGGAAGAGCAGTCAGTGCTCTTAACCTCTGAGCCATCTCTCCAGCCCCTCAAGGTGGACTTTTGATTCTGTCCTTGCCACAGTGTAGAGTTTGGGGGGTCTTGAGTCTTAGTTACCTTGTCTTTTTAGTTTCTAGGTCTCTCTGCCAGGAGGAAATATATCCTGACTTGAGGCATGACCACTGTACCTAATCTCTGGAACCTAAGAATATGTGCTCTTCTTTGAGAAAGATGGCGTTGCTGATGTGACTTAAGGATGTTGAGATATGAGGGCTATCCTGTACTATACATGGAGTCAATGCACGTGAGTCCTTTTAAGAGGTAGGCAAGAAGGTAAAAGTCAAAAGAAGACAAGAAAATGGAACGCTTGAAGCAGAGGTCAGAGTGATGGTCTTTGAGGACAGAGAAAGGAGCTAAGAGACAAGAATACAAGCAGTACCCCCAAAAGCCATGGGAACAGATTCCCCCTGCCCCCAGTAGCCTCCAAAGGGAACCCATCTATCAACACCTTGATTTTAGCCCTGGGAGATCCAGTTTGAACTTCTGACTTCTGGAACTATCAACAATTATATTTTTTGCTGTCTTAGGCAATTTGTGGTAATTTGTGAATCAAACAAGGTGGCATCCCTGGTGACCTAAAGACTGCACAAAATAGCCTTTGAAAGGAAGGGAGAAGCATTGTTTGCATATGGTCACAGCAATAATAGATGGAGAGATGGTTCTGTTTAGAGGATGAAATGACTTAGTGCTGAGCATCCTCCGTGGTGCAGAGGCATCAGACCAGCATCCCCTTTAAGGACCTCATACTTGCTTCTAGTGACCCACAAATCTGGAGGGATAAAGTGTTAAATGAGTGCTTGGTTCCTGGTAAGGACGGGAGAACACTGGTGGAGCTCAAATACTCAGGACAGCTCTTTGCCTCAAGCATGGAAGGGAGGGTGCAATGGAGGGTGTGTGACAAGCAGGTGAAGAGGGAGGAGACATGCAGGAGAGCTGGGAGGAGACCAGTCTGGTGTAATGATAAGTAGGAGGGCTCATAAGCCTGGGGGTTAGGAGGAGGTTTACAGAACAGCCTGCAGCCGCCAGCACAAAGATGGAGCCGACAGCCCCGTCCAGCAGGACCAGTAATTACGGGTCGCGACGGGAGCCATACCTGGAGATGGGATGAGAAAGAAAGGAGCTGAGACCAAGTAGAACTCCTATCAAGGTCTGTTTATTGAATCAAAAGCAAAAGCTTATATGGGGTGGAGGCAGGAGCTAAGCAGTAGGGGGAGGGCCGAGAATGCCTCCAGATACCACAGGGGAACATCCTGCGGTTCACCTTGGAGCAATTCCTATCTTATCTTAGCTAACTATCTCTCAGAAATTCCCGAGCTAACCTGCTAAACAGCATCTGCAGAGGCTGAAAGGAGGAAGTTATGCAGGGGGTGAAAGGAGGAAGTTATGCAGAGGCTGAAAGGAAGAAGTTTAGCTTTGGAACGGGGCATCAGTATTTTTCCATAGCCTGTAGACTCTTTTGGCCTTGAATGACCCTGGGTTGGCTCCGGACATCTGCCCCTTCCTTATTAAGTAGAAGTGTGGGGGGGGGGAGGCCTGACCTTCCTTGAGATGGGCGTTGCGTTAAGAGGTCACTGCATGGCTATTTTTTCAGGTCACACATGTCCTCAACCTCTCAGACGCGTTTGCGGAGGACAGGGAAAGGATAGTAACATCCTTTATGCGCGTCAACCTGTATGCAGACAGGCGTGCTCCTCAGGAACCTACCGAGGTGTCTGGCATGGTTCCCTGCAGTGCTTAGCCTCGCACCCTCTCAAGTGAACAATCAACTCAAGTCTTTACGTCTCAGGCCACTTTTAGCCGCATTATCAGGGACGGCACAGTCTTCTGCCTCGGGGTTGAGTCGTTCGAGCCTGTGGTAATGAACTTCCACATGGGTGGGTCCCTGTATGGCAGAGTCTATTTGGCGTTTGACAAAGTCAGTAATCTTTCTGAAAGCCCACGGTCCAAAAGATATTAGTAACAAGAACCCTATAAGAGGTCCCAGCAGCTAAGGGAGGAGGGTAGTCAGAAGAGGGGAAGCAGAAAACCAATTTTTATACCAGGATTCAGCTCTATTTCGTTCCCACTTGCGATTTTCTAGACTTTCTCTGACCTTCCTCATGCTATCTTCTACAATCCCGGTTTTATCGGTACAGAAACAGCATTCTTCTTTGAGTGCTGCACATAATCCCCCTTGTTGTAAAAACAGCAAATCTAGCCCTCTCCTATTTTGCAGTACCACTTCTGCAAGGGAGGAAAGCGAATCTTTTAAAGCTGCCATAGCAACCTATATTTCAGCAATATCCTTATCTATGGCTGCACTAAGCTGGTGATAGTTTTGACTGGAGATCACTAAAGATGAAATGCCCGACCTGGGGAGAAAAGTCAAACAACTCTTGCAATTACGAACTATCTGTCTAGCCTGTTCTCGGGTAATTTTGAACTGCAACCTAAGGGTGTGGGCATTAAGATGGTGGAACTCGTGGGCCTGCTGGGCTTGGGAAATTAGATCAGAGGGATAATCTTGAACCTGAATTGACCCGACCATTTGGGTGGCGGCATCGACTAACCGGTTTCCCTGGGCAAGAGGTCCAGGGAGTCCAGAATGAGCCTTAATATGTCCAACAAAAAAGGGTTTGGTGCGCCGATGGATAAGGCTTTGTAATGCCGCAAATAATGGGGCAGCGTTGGTGGTAGGTTTTATATGAGGCACTGTTTCTAGCAAGGGGACCGAACAGGCAATGTAGGCGCTGTCAAAAGGCGGTTTTAAATCCCCTGTAGTAAGTTTTAGATAGGGTCGTAGCCAATTAATATCGCCTAAAAGGCATTGGAAATCATTTAAGGTACGAAGGGAGTCTCTTCTAAGTTGCATTTTTTTTTGGGATAGGACTTTATGAGGAAAGAGTTCAAATCCTAAAAATAAATGAGGCGGTTTTAACTGAATTTTCTCAGGGATATTTGAAGGCCCCGTGCCTGAAGGCGACTGGTAAGCTGTTGTAAGGCATTATGTAGAGAGCGATTATCAGGGCCAGCTGGTAGTATGTCGTCCATTTAATGTATGAAACAAATGGAAGGCCAAGAGCCCCAAGAGGATCAACAGCTTGCACAACGAACTTTTGGCAAAGAGTAGGGCTATTTGCCATGCCTTGAGGGAGAGCTCTCCATTGGTATCGTCGCATGGGGCCGGCAAAATTAGGAACTGGGAGGCTGAACGCAAAACGTTTACAGTCGTCTGGATGGAGAGGTAGAGAGAAAAAACAGTCTTTGAGATCGATCTGCAGGTGACGGAAGCCTGGGTTGGAGGGCTCCCATAGGCATCATAGTTTCATTTAGTTTTCTTAAATCCTGTAGGAGCCTCCATTTACCTGTCTTTTTTTGGATAACAAAAATGGGTGTATTCCAAGGGGAAGTGGAGGGTTCAATGTGGCCGGCAGACAACTGCTCCTGCACAAGCATTGTGGCAGCCTGTAATTTAGGGGGTGTCAGGGGCCACTGGTCTACCCAGACAGGGGCATCACTTCTCCAAGAGATCTTATCTGCCTGGGGTGCAGGGGATGCAATGAAAAAACAATCCTTAAGTCTAATATAAGTTTAAAAATCTTACATCTTTGTAAGAAAATTAGCTTATCAGCAGATCACGCTCTGTGGAGATCAGGTTGGAATTTAAGAGTTCTGTCTCTGTTAATCCCCAAGTGTTAGGATTAAAGGTGTGCACCACCATGCCCTGTCACAGAGATCCGCTTGTCTCTGTCTCCCGAGTGCTGGGATTAAAGGCACGTGCCACCGTGACTTGTTTAATTGTTTCGTTCAAATTTTAGTAAAAAAATTTTTAAACATCTCAAACAAAAATTAATCGGGGAAACAAGAAAATTCTAAGTTCTAGGTAGTTAACTACATTCCCTAGCCTAGTTTAGAGATCTATCAGCCTCCTAGTTCCACCTCTCCAACTAGCCACGTGTCTGTAGCCATCTCTGCTCTGTAGGAGTCAAGCCCACAGATAACTAGGAGCAGTGTCTGTAAAATTATCTGGCCCAAGGAAATTTTAGCCCTGGACTTGTTTAGTTAGTTGGATCTAAGCTGGAAACTCTCAGTTGTAAATGTTTGTTTCCAAGGACAAAACTAGTTTATATCTCTTATTTGAGAATCTAAAAATTTTTAGAAATATTTCAAGTAAACATTAAGCAAATAAACAAGAAAATTATAAACACCTTGTATCTAAGGAATTTGGAATTAACTCTATTTTCTAAACCAATTTGGAAAGCTGTTAGTCACTTACAAACAAAAAATTAAGCAAGAAAATTCTAAGTTTTAGGCAATAAACTCTATTTCTTAGACCGTGCTTTTTCAACTTGTCACGTGTTTGCAGCCATGCCTGTTCTGTAAGAGGCAAGCCCCACAGGCAGCCACTGTGTCTGGATCCAGGCCCTGGGAAGGGCAGGCCTGCTCCTGCCTCGGAGGCAATACTCTTACTGCCTCATAGGCTGTGTGTGCCATGTTGTGCTGCACTGTTTTAGAAAATTGGCCAGCGAGTAAAGCTTGGCCCTCTTTCAAGACATAGAAAAATGAAACAATATTTAAAAAATTAAACAAATATACAGACATAGACATAACATTAGACATGACGATTATAAAGCAATACCCGAGTCTAATTCTCGACGAACACGGTCCCAACGGTCAGGATTAATATTAGGACCATCAATGACAAACCAAGGACAGGCTTGGGAAACAAATAAGAAAAAAACGTACGAGGTCTTTTTTCTTAACTCTAACTCCTCTTTCCCTGAAACAATTTTTAAGGTGGCGAAGAAACTGCGCCTCCTTTGAGAGACTTCACCCATCGTATTGACAGAGATGAACACTTACCGAAGTGTGGAGAGGTCCTGTGAGTCGCAGGCCTGCACCCAAGACGATCGGAGGTACTTTTGACCTCGGCGAGATACTTGACTGCGGCGTTTCTGAATTATTACTCACGAAGAGTCTCTGTCGTGGTAGAGGGCTCGTACCTCATGGCCACGTTGGGCGCCACTTGTCCCGACCAGCAGGACCAGTAATTACGGGGTCGCTAGGGGAGCCATACCTGGAGATGGGACGAGAAAGAAGAGAGCCAAGATCAAGTAGGACTCCTATCAAGGTCTGTTTATTGAACCGAAAGCACAAGCTTATATAGGGTGGAGGCAGGAGCCAAGCAGTAGGGGAGGGGTCTGAGAATGCCTCCAGGTGATCTCAGCAGGGGAACATCCTGTGGTTCATCTCGGAACAATTCCTATCTTCTCTCAGCTAACTATCTCTTGGAAAGTCCTGAGCTAACCTGTTAAATAACATCTGCAGGGGGTGAAAGGAGGAAGTTATGCAGAGGCTGAAATGAGGAAGTTTAGCTTTGGAACCGGCACCAGTATTTTGCCAGTAGACTCTTTTTGCCTTGAATGACCCTGGGTTGGCTCCGGACAGTCACTTGTACCAACTTGACATTTACTGAAAATGAGTAATATCTGTGTATCACTTTGTGCTAAGAACCAATGTCTTCCGCTGCGTTGGGGCTCTTCTGTTTTCCACCCATGTACCCGAGTCTTTCCAGGGTGGTAATGATGCGCTTGTGTTCTTAGAGAATAGCTTGGTGTAGGCACTTAGTGAATGCCCAAGGAAGGAAGAAAAAAAAGGGAGGAGAGCAGAAAGGAAGGCTTGAAGGAGAAACATGAGCCCAGTCCAGTGCCTAGAGAGGCTTCCCCACCAGGTCTTTGTCTCTAGTATTTTTTTGTTCTTCTTATCTTTTCTTTTCTGTCTCCTGCCTTTCTCCCTGCTACTCCTAAAGATTCTGTCACCTAGAAGATTTCTTTCCTTTTGAGTGAACTCAAAGCTAAAATTAAACTACAGTACTTAAAACTCCCTCCCAAGGTATCTCAGGCTAACCCAAGGCTTGGGGGGGGGGGGGCAGTCTTTGTTAACACAGGATGAGTCAACAGTTTCTCTTTCCATCCTTTGTCATTCATTCCAGCCCCTGTGTGGCTCATGGGAGGGTGCTGGAAGCTGGAGTATGATTGTAGAAACTAGAAGACCCACAGCTTCTTTTCTGGCTGCCTCTGGGGCTTTGTTCCTCGTGGCCACCTTAGAGTTGTGTGTGTGAGAGACTCAGTTCATAATGGAGATGAAGGACTCAGACAATTGTGGTGTGTGTACTGGGAGCTAAACCAAAGACCTCATGAATAATAGGCATCCACTGGACTGCTGGACTGCTACCCGCTAGCCCTGAAGCAGGTTTTCCTTTTTGCTATTTTCCAGGAGAAAGGATTAATGTAGGAAATTGCTGTGGGCTAGAATGGAGATTTCATCTGAAGGACAACAGTAGAAGGATGTAGGCAAAGGGTGCAGATTAAGCAAGACCATGTTGCGAAATCAGGGTCTAGTGCTGATATTAGTGCGTCTCTGCTGCCAAGAAACAGGTAAGTGGTTAAGGACTAGACACCAAAAATATTTCTTATTATGAGGGCTTTAAATCTCATATCTGAGGGTGTGTTTCTCAGCAGCCCAACATGTGGACCAGTGGGAGATACTCAAACCACAGCAGCCAGGTTATTCTATGTCACAACCTTGGCACTTTGATTTTTTTTTTTTTTTTTTTTTTTAGAAAAATCATAAAACATTCACTTAAAACATTTCTATTTTTATTTGTTTGAATGCATTGAGTTCTTTTGGTTGTTAGTGTTGACTTGACTATTGTCCCTTTTATAAATGGACTTTAAAATTATTATTGTTGTTGTTGTTGTTATTGTTATTATTGGGTTTTTCAAGAAAGGGACCTGGCTGTTCTGGAACATTCTTTGTAGACCAGGCTGGTCTTGAACTCAGAGATACACCTGTCTCAACCTCTCAAATGCTGGGTTTAAATAATTACACATATATATGTATATGTCTGTATGTGGTTATTTGCATGAGTGTAGATACCTGTGGAGGCCAGATCCCCTGGAGCTGGAGTTACAGAGGTTGTGAACTGCCTCACATAAGTGCTGGCAACTGAACTCTGGTCCTTACAAGAGTAGTAGCAGCAGCTGCATCTCCTAACTGCTGGGCCATCTTTCTAACTCCTAGAGCTTTTTATTGTAGAACACTTTTCAGTTCACAGTAAAACCATGGAGAGTGAAGACAGTTCCCATGTACCCCTCACCTATTAACGTCTAACAGAAGTAAGATGACAAAACTCATGTCATTGCTAATTAAACTCTAGACTCTCTAATGCTTCCTTAGTTACCCCACAGGTGTTCTGCTCCCATTCCAGGATCCCATCTAGAACATCATGTTGTGTGTGCTGTCAAATTCCCTTAATGTTCTCGCCTCTGTGACATTTCCCCTGTCTCCATACTGTTCACGACCTTTGAAGAAAATTCATCAGATACTGTATTAGTCAGGTTTATATTGCTGTGGAAAAACACCTGGATCAAAAACAACTTTTGGGGTGGGGTTTATATGTCTAACGACAGTCTATCATGAAGTGCGGAGACCATGGAGAAATGATGCTTACTGGCTTGCTCTCCACGGCTTGCTCAGCCTCCTTTCTTCTTCAACCCAGGACTGCCTGCCCATGGGTGGCACCACACTCAGTGGGTGTATCAGAGCCTTCTTACTGTCAAGCGCTCTTTGTAGGTAGAACGGAGCATCATAGTGGTTGAAAATGTGTCCTTCTCTCTTGCCTGACAACTTATGCCCTACCTTCTGGGAGGTAGCCACTGCTTTGTTACCCCTACTTCCTGTTATAGATTTGTTTTTGTCTATTTTAAAATTTAATATTAACTGGAATCGTGCAGTTTGTTCACTCCACTTATTTTTATGCTGTATCCTAATTTAATGGTTCAGTCCCATAGTCCAGTGAACATGAATGACCTATTGATACGACGGTGACTGGAGACAGCTCTCATTAGCAGCCATGCTGAATGACAGAAGCCAGGCACAAAAGAACACACAGTGAATAATTTTAGTATTCAAAAGAAGTAGACAGTAATTTATAGAGTTATAAGCCAGGATAGCAGCCAGCATTGGCCAGGAGAAAGAAAGTGGAGGCTGGCAGGGGAACTGAGAACACATTCTATGTGCTGGTTTGGAAACACCTTTTCCCCCTTGACTTGGGTGGGATAAATCTACTTTGCACTAATTTCCTAAGACATAACTTATAATCCATGCCTTAGTTCTTGATACATTATATATTATTAGTGTGCTTTAAAAATAAGATGCCAGAAATGAGAAAAGTAACATTCAAGTTCTTACTCATCAGTTTTGTATGCATGCATGACAGCAGCATAAGCTCTTGTTAACTTGATATGTAGGAAGTTACTTGAAAGTGTAGCAGGCTGGATGGCAGCACACGTTGTCTTACATGGCATCTGGGCTCTGGAGCTTCTTATCCGGATGGCTCTGGCTCAGTCTCCTGCAAGATAACATTTAGGATGTTGTCTAAGGCTTGACCAGAACTGGGAGAGCCACTTGTAAGATGGTCCACTGAACATGATTGTGGGTAGATTTCAGCTCTTCCCTCTGTGGACTTCTTCAGAAGGCTGACCAAGGACCCTCATGCTAAGGGTTTTTCTAGAGCAAGTGACTTGAGAAAGTTCAATGTGTTTTCCTGGTTAATATATGGCATTCATGTGTCTCAGCACTACATTTATTTTTATTTCTAATTTGCCATTCATGAAAAAAAGTATAGTTTACTTATCTGCTCTCCTATTGGTGCATACCTGGGATGTTCCCAGCTTGAAGTTTTTCTACATTAGGCTTGTATGACCATCCTCCTATAAAGATTACTGTGAGCATGTGATATCATTTTTGTTGGGTAAAAGCCTAGGCCTGTGACCACTGGGCTAAAGTATAGGTATATGTTTAGTTTTTATGAAATCTACCAGGTCATTTGTAAAGGGCTTATACTACTTTATACTTCCACAGGAAGATAGGTGAGTTGCCATTGCATTATATCCCTTATCACCCACCAGCATCTAACGTCATCACTTGAAACAATGTTAGCTATTCAGGTGGCTGCACACTGGCATTTTATGGCTTTAGTTCATTTTTCCATGTTGCACACTCTCTTCTGTGTTCTATATTTGCTGGTCATTTTTATATCTTTTTATGTGAAGAATCTGTTCAAACCTCTTGGAGTGTGTGTGTGTGTGTGTGTGTGTGTGTGTCTGTGGAATTTTATCCCATTTGTATAGTCAACACTACAATCAGGGTTTACAACATCATGAAGTAACTTCCTTCTCTGTGCTTTTCCCTCTTCCTACAGCCCCAGCCTCTGGCAGCCACTGAGGTCTTAGCCATTTCCACAACTTTGTAATTTTGAGAATGTTATAGTAATAGCACTTGTATAGTATGAACCTTTGTTGGATAGGCTTTTATACACTCACCTTCAAGAGGCACCCAAATTGGTGTTCATTTCATACCATTGTACAGATGTAGCACAGCGGCTTTATCTACTCTCTATCCGAGGGACATTGACTTGTCTTCAGGGTCTTTCCCCCCATATGCAAAATGTTTTGTAATTACTTTTTAAATTAGCATAGAAAACAATGGATTTCATTCTGACATTTTAAAGTGTTGTTTGTTTGTTTGGCTGTTTTTTTTTTTTTCAAGACAGTGTTTCTCTGTGTAGCCTTGGCTGTTGTGGACTCACTTTGTAAACCAGGCTGGCCTCGAACTCATAGTGTTCTGCCTGCCTCTGTCTCCCAGAGTGCTGGGATCACAGGAGTGCACCACCATGCCCGACTCATTATGTCATTTTTATACATATGTATTGTTTTGCCTTGCCCATATGCACCTCTTGCTATCCCTCCCTAACCTCTTACTGGATCATATTTATGCCCCAACTGTCTCCCACCACACACCTAGATTCTGCATTTGTAAAATTTTCTTCAGTTTTTTATGGTTGCAAACAGTTTGGTATTTTGTTGTTTTTTTGATAAACAAAAAGTTTTTCTCTTGGGTAGGTACTTGGGAGTGGAATCATGGGTCATATGAAAAGTACATGCTTAACATCCTAAGAAACTGTCAAACTTTTCTGAGTGGCTGTACTGTTTCACAGTCCCAGCACCAGTGAGTGGTGAGATCTCTGGTAGCTTGGCATCTTGGCTAGTACTTGGCATGATCTGTTTTTATCTTAGCCACTCTTATGGGCATACATAACTTGACTCTGTTTTCACTTAGAAGCTTGTGCCTTGGTCCTGGCACTATGAGCCACGATTCCTAGAGGGGTCTCTTCTGCTGAGTGTTCATTACTACCCAGACACTACCCTCTCCCTAAACTCCTCCATCAGGCCAGACGGGGCCTAGCACCTTGGACTTTAGTTCCTGCAGGCGGCATGCCGTAATGCGGAGAATTTTCAAATGTCTGCTTGGTAATTGGTTGTATCTATTTTACTCCCCCCAAAGAAAAATCCTACACAAAACACCAGTAGCTGAGTTAGATGCTGAGGGAACTTTTGGAGTTACAGCTGGACTATTTCTGCCAGGTCACTACTCTGCATGGCTGCCCCAAGATGTCCCTGAGCATGAGAGGCCTGGCTCTTAGTGCAGGCGCAAATGTCACTGACTCTTATAGTCTCTTAGTTCTGTGGGTCCCCTGTCTGTAGAGTGAAGCGGGGGAGCAAGATCTGTTGCAGGCTCAGGAAAACAGAAAATAGGAATTGTAGCCATGAAAGTACTAAATAAGGCCAGGCGGTGGTGGCGCACGCCTTTAATCCCAGCACTCGGGAGGCAGAGGCAGGTGGATCGCTGTGAGTTCGAGGCCAGCCAAGGCTACACAGAGAGACCCTGTCTCGAAAAACCAAAAAAAAAGAAAAAAGAAAAAAAAAGAAAGTACTAAATAAACCATTAGGTATGAATTATACCCCCACTGCTATACAAACAGTATTTGAAGTAAACAACAAAGATGTTTAAGTGAGGAAACTATCCGAGCAAGCCTGCATGCTGCATGGAGTGCTTGGGACTGTTCCCACAACTCTGGTTTATCCGACGCACGTCATCTCACTCCTCTGATTCAGAGTGTTAGGGATTTAGGTGCACTACTGTGACAAACAAACATGCACGTTTCCAGGTGTTCCCAAATGCTCCGATTTGGTTTCTTTGCTGGCTTGGTCAGCCGAGTGACAGTTCACACGAAGAACAAGTTCCATCTAGTGGTTGTTTTGAGTACATGTTTTGAAAAGCGTTTCATGGGCTCACTTGTACTGCCCTGCCGGATGACCTACCCGATGACCTGGGTTGGGTCTCCAGAGCCTATGGGATTCAAGCAAAGAACTGCTTCTTGCAAGTTGTTTTCTGACTTCTACATGAGTGGTGTAGGGCTTTCAAAGTCAGACATTGGTTGATGGAGGCTTTTTACTCACCAGAGGCCTGACACTAGGTTTCTGCAGCCTTTGTAACTTTCCTGCCAGGTAGCTGAGAATGGAAACAAGTGCTAGAGCTCTCAGGCAGCTGATGTTAGATCTCTCAGCCCTGAGTATCTGAGACTTTGGTCCTTATAGATTGGAAGCTCCCAGAACCTCTTGCAGCAACCAGGACCCGCAGTTTTTCTGTTGGTTTTTGTTTTGGCTCTTTGGCCCATCTTGCCTTCTCAAATTCCACTGTCCCCATCATTTCTACTCAAGCTGTTCTTTACAACGTCATAGCTGCCCTTTTGTCACTGCAGCTGTTGATGGTAGCTGCCTTGCCCAGTGCTATCACCACTCTGCTAATGCTTCTACCGTCTTCCCTTTATGTTACCAGCTCAGCCCCCCTACTAAGGATAAAGATTAAAGTAAGGCTAGAGGAGACAAAAAAAAAAAAAAAAAAAAGGCGAGAGGAGACCATTCAAGAGAAGCCCAAATTGGAGGAGCCCAGGGGATGTTGAGGGTGGAACTGCTGTATATGATATTGTATGCATGCAAGTATAAATTATTCTACACCCATAGACTATATCCATCAAGAATAAACCCCAAGGAGCTGGAGAGATGGCTTAGTGGTTAAGAGCACTTGCTGCTCTTCAACAAGACCCACACTCAGATCTCAGCACCCTCGCCCCACAGCCCACAGTTACCTGTAAGTCCAGATCCAAGGGATCCAGCACCCTTTTTCAGCCTCCCTGGACTCACACACATGCCACACCTAAGTCTCTCCCCCCTCCACTCCCCACTGCCAAACAAATGCCCCTGATCTTGATGTGGTAGCCTGTAATCCCAGAACTTGAGAGGCTGATGCAGGAGGATTGCCATGTTATAGGTCAGCTTTGTTATATAAGACAGCTTAGACTATATCGTGAATCCCTAAAAGGGCTAAAGAGTGAGATTCTGTCTCAAGCTAAAACAAATCAGCTAAACAAAAATCTCCTAAACAGAAAAAACAAACAAAAAAGAGAAACCTATTTAAACTATGGACTTGGGGCTAATACAGGAGGCCATGCACCTGTGCAAGTGGAAAACATGTGGGAAATCTCTGTACCTTCTATTCAGTTCTGCAGTGAACCTAAACAGCCTTCAAAAGGTCCAAACCCAAACAACAACAACAATAACAACAACAACAAACCAAAAATCTTCACGAGACCTAGTCTTTCTACTGTCTCTTATACTTATTGTTTTCATTCAATCAGATAGTCTCGCTTTCTGTAGGTCCCAGTCTTGTGTGTGCATGTGTTTTAATAATTCTTTCCTCTGTTGATAGAACTACCTTTACTTATCATATTATTTGTGTTTCCTTCTTTGTCTGTCTGTCTGTCCCCCACTCCTACCCCTCACCCTCTGTGCTGGAGTCTGGACCTGTTGCCTTGTGCATACTTGGCAAACACACTATCTACGCCATTAAGCCACATCTCCCTTTAGTATTCAAAGAATGGACTTGTGAGAGGTGTTCATTGTTTCCCTCCATTCAGGAGAGACAGTTTCATTGGATTACGAGCTGCTTTGATCACTTTTTTTGTTTTGTTTTGTTTTTTCAAGACAGGGGTTTGCTGTGTAGCCTTGGTTGTCCTGGACTTGCTTTGTAAACCAGGCTGGCCTTGAACTCACAGATATGCGCCTGCCTCTGCCTCCCTAGTGCTGGGATTAAAGGCATGCGCTATACCCAGTGCTTTGATCATTCTTTACTTCTTGAGCTAAGAAAAAGCCCAGAACCTCTTCCCATGAGGCCTCTATGGGTTCAGATGAGAAATCTGTTGCCATCCCTCTAAGTCTTTCTTTCCCTTTGTATTGGTTCTCTTGAGCTGTTTTCTTTCTTTCTTTCTTTCTTTCTTTCTTTCTTTCTTTCTTTCTTTCTTTCTTATGTATACAGTGCACATTATATCACATTATAGATGGTTGCAAGCCACCATGTGGTTGCTGGGAATTGAACTCAGGACCTCTGGAAGAGCAGTCAGTGCTCTTAACCACTGAGCCATCTCTCCAGCCCCTGTTTTCAAGATTTTTGTTTTTAGGTTTTAGAGACTTAATTGGGATACATCTCAATCCATTCATGAAAGTCCTACTCATATGATAGAAGCATCTCCCAAAGGACCCGCCCCCCCACCTCCAAATGCCTCATTGTGGTGATGAAGCCTTAAAGCCTGGGAAGAGGGGATCGGCTGTGTGGTGGTTGCAGGACTTGAGCCCCAGCACTGAGTGCAAGCAGACGGATCTGTGCGTCCCAGGCCAACCATGACTCCACAGAGCCAGTAGATAGCCAGGAGTACATAGAGAAACCCTGTCTGGGAGGAGGACAGGGGAGAAAGAGTAAAAGAAAAGAAAAGAAAGAAAGAAAAGTGAGAGGACACATCTTCAGACCTAGCACTTTCTCTTGGGTCCACAGGCTTACTCTCTGTCAGCTATGTAGCTGCTGTTCTCACCAGAGAGGTGTTTTTATTTTTTAAGTCAATTTTGGCTACCATATTTTTCAGTTACACAATTTCTATGTACTGCTTTAAAAAACAACTTGTATTTCTTTCTTTGTTTTTTTTTTTTGAGACAGGATTTCTCTGTGTAGCCTTGGCTATCCTGGACTTGCTTTGTAGACCAGGTTGGCTTCGAACTCACAGCGATCTGCCTGCCTCAGCCTCCCGAGTGCTGGGATTAAAGGCGTGCGCCACCACGCCCGGCTACAACTTGTATTTCTTTAGTGTCAGTTTGTCCTATTTGCTCCAAGAGAACTGGACTTTTTTTTTTTATTGTAATATGCCTTTGGGGCTTGTTTTAAGGTCACGACTCTAATAATGGTCTAGTGTCTGATTCATCTTGGCATTGCCATCACACCAACAGAGGCTAGTGGCACTCCTGCATGAGGCTCTTCTAGGCTTCACTGTGATTCGCGTGGACATATTTAGATGACAGAGATAAACCTCTCCTCCTAGATTCAGGTTTGTTGAGTAGACATCAAGATGGAGCTGGAAATGCCAGAGGCTGAGTGGAGGGAAAGACCTGTGAAGGACAAGCACATTGGGCGAATGGTGAAAGATACCGCCAAAGTCTAGGCAGGCAGGACGAACCCTGAGATAGGAGCCGGGGAAGGAAAGGTGTGTTGGGGACTCAGGTGTGGCATAGCGTAGGCCTTTGCCACAGTTACGACAGGTTGTGGGTGGGATAGGAGAAGAGTGGGTGGTTCTCGTTGGGTAAGGGTAGTTTTGACTCTACTAGGACCGTGTCACGCCCAATTATCTGCCTGAACAGCCTGCGAGTAGAGTAGCTTCCCAGGGGATTCTGAACCTCATCCACAGGCAGTGGAACCAGACTGCACTAAGTTGGCTGAACAGTTCCTCTCACACGACCACAGTCCACTCCATACACCTCCGTGTCCCGCCCTCTACCCCTGTCTCCACAGATGCTGCCCTTGGGCCATTCCAGACTTTGAAAGTGTCTTCAGTCTCTACAGCTCTGTAGAGGAGAAGGAGCTACAGCCTTATTTTAACAAGATTTTATCAGGAAGTCCTCCCCTTTCTCCTTCCAGCCGACCTCAGGTGTTGTTTACACAGGCCAAAACACATCTGTTTTATCAGAGCTCTGCATTTGGGTCTGGCAACTGACAGACTGGACTCAGGGTCACCACCACCTCAGTGTCCTAATGGCCGTGTCCTCTCTGTTCTGTACAGGTATGATCTGAGTTTGGATGAAATGAGAGCTTTGACAAGTCAGCGAGTAAAGTTTGTGGCCAGTCACCCTCTGCTAAAGCATGCACTCCAGGAACAGGTAAGTGGCATCATCATCATTTTTGCAGGAATGTGTGTGCAAATGTGTCTGTCTGTGTGTGCAAAAATATCTGCCTGCAGGTGTGTATGCCTGTGAGAAAGCAAGGCATGTTTTATTTTGTTTTCTTTTGTGACTTTGTGTCAGCTCATTAGTCATGGCCCAAAGCATACTAACAAAGTCATTGTGAATCAGTGTCTTCTGGAGCCCCCTTTCTGCCTCACACCCCAGACTGGATCAGCTTTCCTGGACCACACATTTACTCCTCCAAGCTCACAGACTAGAGAATAAAAGAATCACAGAAGTAATAAAAATGTCCATTCATAAAACTGATATAACTTGGGTTATCGAATAAAAATTGCTGACAAATGATACACAACTCTTTTAAAAATATTTGAAACATTTAAGAACCTGTCTGGAGTTTATGAGTCTTGGTCATCTAAAAACTGCCATTTTTTATTTCACAGATACTATTTTAATCAGGTTAGCCTCATGATACAGGAGCATAGAGAGAAAGGCAATGAAATGAACTGTGCATTTTAGTAGAACTAACTTCCCTTTCCATTTCACTCATCTCAACGGCTTCCTTAAAACTTCACACAGGACAAATGTACTTTCCTTTCAGAAAAGAGTCACAGGGAGGGGACGGAACTAAGGTGGGCTGTGTGATGGGAGCTGGCTGAGAGCGGACAGTGCCTTAGAGAAAGCTCAGCCTTTTCCAGCCCAGGGATGTCTCAGGGGAGGAACTGAAGATCGAGAGATGGGGTCCTCCCCTCTGTAGCTCCCAGAAATACTTTTTCTCATGAAGTCAGAGCTGGAGTAGGGCTCAGATCGAAATGAGACTAAGTCCCCCAACTCCCTGCCTATCAGTGACTGTCCTGAGGAGACGTAAGAGCTGCCTCCAACATCTCAGGAGGGAATTTGGGTGACGAAATATTACTTTCCCTTAAAGCACATCAGCAACCTTGGAGCTGATGACACTGCCCTTCAGTGGAGATCATGTGGAAAGACGTTTACTTGGAAAAGACAACCCATGCATAACAGAGCAGGAGGCTGAACAAACCAACCCACATTTCATTACAGCCATTATTCAAGATTTTTGTTTTGTTTTTTTTAGAGACAGGGTTTCTCTGTGTAGCTCTGGCTGTCTTGGAACTAGCTCTGTAGTCCAGGTTGGCCCTGAACTCATGGAGATCTGCCTGTCTCTACCTCCCAGAGTGCTGGGATTCGTGTGCCACTGCTCCTGGCTTATTAAGATTTTAAAGCTAATAAAAGACCAATCCATGTACACCTAGAGCTGTGAGTACAACTAAACTCCATGTGGTGGTTGTTTTTCTGTTGCTGTGGCAAAACACTATGACGTATGGTATTTTATAAAAGGAAACATTTAATTTGGGGCTCATAGCTGCAGAGGGTTAGAGTCCAGGACCATCATGGTCAGGAGCATGGCGGCAGGCAGACATGGTGCTGGAGCAGGAGCTGAGAGCTCACATCTTGATTCACAAACATGAGGCAGAGAAAGATAACTGGGAAAGGCTTTTGAAACCTCAAAGCCTGTCCCACAGTGATACACTTCCTCCAACAAGGGCATATCTTCTGATCCTTCCCAGAGAGTTCCAGCAACCGGGGGCTAAGCATTTAAACATACGAGCCTCCGTTTGTTTCCAACCTTGCCACCAGAGCATCATTTAGTCATTCTCTGTGGGGCTGGTGGGAAGGTAAATTCCTGGCATGAGACTAGCCCTCTGCTCCCATAACAGCCCGTTATATCTAAGGCTTACACTAATGTCAGTACTCAAGACACTGATATGAAAGTTGATCCTTTAATGAGCTCTGATACTTGCTTTCCCACCTGTTGAATCTGGAGGATTAACCTTTGCAGTCAAATTCCTAGTGTAGCATTTTAAACTCTGGATTCAGGTGTCTTCCTGGTTTTGTAACTCTCCTAGTGGCCTTGGGTAGTCCAGACCACTTTCTGTCCTGGATCAATGGATATAATTCCTCCATGAGGTGCACGATTAGCCTTTGAGGATCCTTCGGCTTCACCTTCTATTATTTTGACACATTTGCCTTCTCTTTCCAAGTAAATCAGCAAAAAAACCAATGAAAAACCAAAGAAAAGCAAGGAGGTTGTCAGTACAGCAGACTCATCTCATTGGACAGATGTCATGAGACCTGGCAGGGCATCTGTGTTTGAAGGTTCTCAGATCCCACCCTTAGGCAGCTGAGCAAGCTGTCCATATCCCAGAGTCCTAGAAGTGTTGTACGTAGGATTCATTCTGGCTCTCAGTAAAAAGTACTGAGTCATGGCTGTGCTCCCTACTCAGAAAGCACACCAGACCTTCCCATCTCACGCTGGCCCCTGTACCACATTGCCGTTAATTTTCCGGGGTGAACCAGTGATGATGATGTCTCCAGGCACAGACAAGTAGGGAACCTCACTTGTTGTAGGTCTCCACGGACAGTTCATAAGCCAAGAACAAGCCATCAGAAATAATTTCACTCTGGGGCTTCTCTGAAAGATGTTTCAGTAATCTTGAAGGGAAAAACATTATCTGAGACCAACTGAAATCTGTGTGAATGTGTATGTGTTTCTCCCCCCCCCCACCCCTTTTGTGTGTGTGCCTGTGTGTCACTTTCTCTGTATATGTCTTTCTTTATCTCTCTCTGTATCTCTCTGTGAGTCTTTCTCCCTCTCCCTTTCCCTCTGCCCCCCCCCCCATGTGGCTTTCTCTCTGTGTCTGTCTGTTTGTCTGTCTGTCTCTCTCTCTCACACACACACATATACATATATACATGCATACATAGAAATACATAGGGTACACAGCATGAACACCATCATCATTTCATGCTTTACTGGTGCCTTCTAAACTGGTTTCTAGTACTGGTTTCTTGCTCCCCTGGCAATTCCAAGATTGGGTCCTAGATGGAGGAACTGCTGACTCTTTGTATCCTGATGAGGAGATTAGAACCTCAGGGTGATTGTCTGCTTTGCGGCAGAAGTGGGATGGTGGGATGGGAGCTTTGGTTCCTTCTGTTGGAGCTGTTACGGGTTCGATGTGGGATGTTCCTATGGGTTCATGTACCTGAATCCTTGGCCTCTGATAACTGATAGTCTTGTTTCGGGAAGTTATAAAACCTTTGGGGCCCAGAACCTAGGTGGTAGACATAGGTTGCTGGGGGTAAGCCTTGAGAGGTTACAACCTGACCCTCTTCCAGTCCTGTTCTCTCTGGTTCCTGGCCTACTGGGGAGCCTCTACCACTAATTCTTGCTACCATGAACTCTGCCATGTTTTTTGTTTTTGTTTTTTTTTCTGTCACGATGAAATGAGCCAAATAAATCTTTCCTTTAGCTTGTTTCTGTCAGGTATTTTGTCACAGTAGAAGAAAAATAGCTACTACAGGATCCTGGACATGTGTGTGGCAGCATTTTTGGATGCTTGTCCCTGGCAACCGATACAGACTGATGATCTAGAGCTGCAGTTCTCAACCTTCCTAACCCTGCGACCTTTTGATTGAGTTCCTCATGTTGTGGTGACCCCCAACCATAAAATCAATTTGTTGCTACTGTTATGATTCACAATGTAAATGTTTTTATTTACATTAGATATAAATGAGATAGGAGTTTGCCAAAGGGGTCATGACCCACAGGTTGAGAACCTTTGGTCTATACCATCATTACAATAAAGAATGACAGCACAAACAAAACTTATGGAATTTGCAGCCACAGCACAAAGAACTGTGGGTAATTGTGTAATGGGCAAATGGATAATTGTGCTAAATATTTGTGATATTGTTCATGTTGTTACCAAGTATAGGTAAAAAACCTGAAGCTAAAAATTGAGTCAATTGTATGTGGAACTAGTCATTGACTTACTAGATGCTTCAGTCTGATGGTACTATATATTAAAGTCAGCCGGAGGTCATTATAGGTCTTTTGCTTATATAGTATGTTTTCCAATTTTGTGTTTTTTAATGGAATTCCTCTGTGTGCACAAATGTGTGTTGTTTCTGCATTTGTATGAGTTTCTTTGGCTTTTTTCCCAGACAGGGCTTCTCTGTGTAGTCCTGGACTTCCTGGGAACTCACTCTGTAGACTAGGCTGGCCTTGAACTCACAGAAATCTGTGGACTTTGCCTCCTGAGTGCTGGGATAAAAGGTGTGTGCTACCACCACCCAGCCAAAAATCATTCTACTTAAAGACTTCTTTATTTATGTATATGAGTGTTCTGTCTTCCTGTATACATCTTCAAGATAGAAGAGGGCATCAGATTACATTGGACTCAGGACCTTTGGAAAAGCAACCAGTGTTCTTAGCCACTGAGCCATCTCTCCAGCCCTGGCTCGCTCTCATCCCCACTTGCTTCTTTGTTTTGTCCTAGTCTAGTTTGTTTTATTGTTGTTGTTGTTGTTGTTGTTGTTGTTATTTAGATGCTTGTTTGTTTTCTAATGACAGAAAGAAAGTGTGGATCTGGGTGGGTGGGGAGAAGTTGGGAGAAGGGAAACTGTAATCAAAATATATTGTATGGAAAAATATATTTTCAATAAAAAAAATTCTTCTGTTTGGACTTTTGCCCTGACAAGTGAAATTAGCATTTAAGTCTACCATGTGATTCGGAGAGGTTTAATACTGCTATACTGTGCTTTCCTCCTGGGACCCTTGTGGTATCCTCCCAAATTGTTTCCATTTATCAGTTGGTCTCTTTCCCAATCATGGCTCAGGGAGGGCTCATAGGAACATTCTAACTTAACATTTTCTTCTCCCAGGAAGAAAGCGGTTGGGGTCAGACTATTCTTGGCTGTGTATGGGACTGGCTGGGGACAAATTCTCGGACAATGAAATACCCACCCCATGATTCCTCCTCACCTACATCATCTCTCCTGAGATGGAGAGAAAACTTTTCATAAGACCCTGTGCTATCATCATCCCAATAGTCTGCAGGGGCAGGACCTTGGCAGTAAGACCATGGCCTAGACCAGTGGTCCTCAAGTGTGGTCTGAAGATCCATGGACAGCTCTGAGGTGGCTGCAGGTGCTACATGAAAAGTAAATGCCCACTTCCATGTGTGTGTGATACAGGATTTTTATGACAAGCTAACCCAAGTGGTATCTCACAGCAAAGGCAGATATGAAAGCCCAGGTGGCTTTAATTAGGCCAGATAGTCAATTTTTTTTTTTGAAAATTGTGTTTATTTTCATGATACTGTTACTTACTTTATGAGTTTGTTGTTATTTACGATGAATAAAGTACCATTTTTTTTCCATTCTAATTACCAATATGGTAAATTGCTAGGTATAACCACAGAGAAAAGCTCCTTGGCATTTTCATAGTTTTTCTTCTTTTTGTATTTATTTATTTACTTACTTATCTGGTGTGTGTGTGTGTGTGTGTGTGTGTGTGTGTGTGTGTGTGTGTTTGTACACACATGTGGCACAGCATGAGTGTAGAGGGCGGGGCAACTTGTGAGAGTAGGTTCTTTTCTTCCACCATGTTTGTCCTGAGGACCAACGTCTGGTCGTCAGGCTTGGTGGCAAGCACATTTACCCACTGAGCCATCTCACTGGCCTCTCAGTAGTTTTTAAGTGTAAAGAGGCTCAGGAACCTTGAAGTCTAAGAAACACTGGTTTAACTCATCCATGGGTTCCAGGAAGCCCACTGTCAGCAGCATGGAGAGGAATTGGCAGAAGACCGATGGCCTGATACCTCTATTTTTTCTAACAACATAATGTTTTGATCAGAATTTTCGATGTGCTCACAGGAAACCCACTTTTGGGTTCTTTGTATTTAGAGAGAAGCAGGTTGGTGATTAGCACTAGGATGTAGTGACAGTCTAAGGTCTGACCACCTCACCTCAAAAGGTGGTTTAAGAACAGAGACTTTTCCTGATAACCCCTGGGAAATAAGACTTTCCCAGGAAGGTAGGAATGCATTGCAAAACTCTAGCTGAGTAGGGACTATGCCAAGAAGTCAAGGAAGTCAGTCTGTCTTTGGTCCTTCACAACACTTTGTCCTGGTCAGGGGCCTAACACCAAGCCAGTTCCTATTGGTCGTAAGGCTTGTGACAGAGAAGCCATCTCCCATTCCGTTGCTGTGCTGTCTAACTTGCTCTCTCTGAGCTCTTTTCTCTTTGGCCTTGGATTTGTCTTCACTTTTTTCTTTCTTTCTGGCTTCTGTTCGTCCTGGAACTCTGGCTTTTCCTCGCAGGCTGTGACAGCCTACCCTGGATCTTGGATCTTGGTCTTTGTGCTGCTTTTGGCAGGAGTCTTTGTCCTAGCTCCAGCTCCATGGACTTGGATACTGGCCACTTGGCCAGCACTCTGGCCAGGCCAGCCCCATGGGATACTGTGGAAGAGTTGAGCAGAGATGACAGGATGGAGTGGACTGTTTATAGAAGTCCCTCTGTATAGCTTGGCACCCGAAGTGTGTTGTCATCTGTGAGGACCACAGAGATTTCTTCAAAGAGCCTGCCAGGGAGTGAGTTGCCTGCCAAGGGACTCCATGGCAGCTGCAGTCATGGTGCTGTTTATTTCTTGATACTGCAGCCATTCTTCATACATAAAATCTTTTTATTTGAAAACTTAATTACCGCTTTTGCAGTAAAGTGTTGTGTAAAAGGTAACAATAATTATTACTTATTACCATTGTTAGGTCCTTTCTATGTGCCAGGTGAGGTGATTCACTCTTTTAACAGTCATTTATTAACTCCTACTGTGAGCTAGACACCAAGAGGGAGAAAGTAAATCAGGTATTTGTGGAGCTTATATTTAGGAAGAGACACTATGGAGTAACAAACATATACATTATGGTACATCAGACAGTGACAGACTCTGTCAATAAAACTTAGACATAATAAATTGGAGAGAAAAAAAGATAAAATTGTCTTATAATAGAAAACCATAATAATTGCACAAAAATATGTTAGAACTAGTAAATTCAGCAAAGTTGCAGGGTAGGATCAATATGTTTCCATTTCTATATGTTAAAATGCACAATAAAAAGAAAATTGATAATTTTATTTACAAAGGCATGAAAATGTCAAATTACTGAGGAATACAATTTTTCCTTTCTTTCTCTCTTTTCTGTTTTTGAGACAAGGCTTTGTTGGATAGTCCTGGCTGGCATGGAACTCTCTATATAGACAGGGTTGACTTTGAACTCACAGAGATCTACTTCCTGCTCCTGCTTCCAGAGTGCTGGGATTAAAGGCATGCACCAGCCTGCCTGGCTTACAATGTATACCTTTTGTGCATCAAGGATGATATGGTTGAAAGTATGAAAGTTAAGGTCCGCCATAGCAGTAGTGAGAGGTGGGACTCTGAGGAGATGGTTGGCCCATGAAGACTCTGCTCCTGTATTAGTCAGGATTCTCTCTAGAGGAATGGAGCTGATAGACTCAATATCTCTAGGTAAGAGGAATCCTTTAGGAACACTTACAGACTGTGGTCCAGCTAGTCCAGCAATGGCTGTCTACCAATGAAAAGTTCAAGAATCCATAGTTGTTCAGTCCACTAGGCTGGATGTCTCAACTGAAGTCAGCTCTAATGCCAGTGAAGGAATGGACGTGTCAGTGAGAGCAAGAAGACAAAGCACAGAAGCTTCCTTCTTCCACGCCCTTTATATTGGCTGCCACCAGAAGGTGTGGCCCAGGTTAAAAGTGCATTGGCACACTTCAAATGATTAGTTAAGAAAAATTCCCTCACAGGTGTACCCAGCTGCTTGGGTTTTTGTCAATTTAAGACGTAGTAGGGTTGGCAACCAAGAAGAGCCATGATAGCTCCCATCAAAAGGTTAGTGCCGTTGTCTCAGGTTTGGTTGGCTATGGGAATTGGTTCTTCATAAAGGTGTATTTTGGATTTTGCCTCCCACCATGGATGATTTAGCAGGATGCTTGGATGTCAGCCTTGAACTGACCCCATAACTATAACTCTAAGAAATGAACTTCTAGTCTTTATAAATTATCCACTCCCAGATGTTCTGTGATAGCAGCACGGATGGACTAAAGGAACCCTGGCACCAGAGTGAAGAGACAGTTCACACATAGGGCAAAATACTTGCAAATCACATTCCTAAGATATCCACAAAATGTAAAGAACTCCTGCAACTCCACTACAAACAGCTGTGCTAAATAACCGATGACATGATCTTATATGTAGAAAACAATGACAATTTGATTTAAAATGGCCAAAGGACTTGAAAAAAACCTTTCCTTAGTGAAAATATGCAAATGACCAGTACAAAATGACAAAATATACAAATGACAAATGTACTGAATGATGCCTGGTATCACTAATCTTTAGGGAGCTGAAGACCAAACCTTCAGTGAGATACATATCCCTTTCCACCCTTTAACATTGTTGCCTATTTAAAAAAAAAAAAAAGGTGAGACAATCCTTCAAGGATGGGAAAATGTGGACCCTTAGGTATTTCTGGTGCTGGGGTGAGAATGTGACGTCATTTAGCCTTTGTTTAGTGGTATTTCCTTAAAAATTAAACATTTATTTAAAAATTAAATCATATGATATAGAAATCTCATTTCTTGCTATATGCCACAAAAAGTGAAAGTAGAGTCAGGCAACGATTTGTGTATGTATGTGTGTATGTGTGTATGTATGTATGTATGTATGTATGCATGCATGTATGTATGTGTATATATGTATAGTTTGGTCAGAGTTCTTCAGAGGAACAAGACTTTCTTTGGGACTTCCTCATGTGAGGCTGCTTCTAGAAGGTACTGCTGCTTATCAGTTAATTCTTCCAGGAAACGCCCCCTACAGACTCACTCTGAAGCTTGTTCCCTAGTTGATCCCAGACCCAAGCAAGCTGACAAAGGACATTTACCGTCATACCACATTAACAGTACAGCTGAGCACAAAAGCTAATCCCTGTCAGCAGAGAGGAATGAACATAACGAGGCATGCAATGAAAACAACAGTTTTTAAAAGTAAGGGAAACTGGACACTTGTCACCTGGACAACTCTTGTAGACATTACGCCTAAATAGAATGAGGATGTCACAAGAGGACATTTACTCTATGTGAAATGTGTGTGGTTATCAGATTCAGGGAGACGAGAGGTTAGAGCAGTGGTTATCATGGGCTAGGGAAAAGGAGGATGAGGAGATTTTTTTTAAAAACAAGTTTGGATTGTCACTTTGGGAAGATTAAAAAGTTCTAGAGATGGATGGGGTTGGCTTCAGAGCATGGGGAGTATACTTAATGCCACAGGGCTGGAGACTTAAAAATAGTCAAGATAGTAATTTTTAGATGATATGGTCATACTAGCTGAATTCTTAAAAGTCAAGCATGGGAAAGCACTGGGACCAATGGAAGGACAACAGATGGAGACCTCACAATTGGGTGGCCTGGAGAAATGCCTCAAGCGTCAGCAGTGGGCTGGGTGGAGCCTGGGATAATAAATACGTATATGGAGTGGGAATCCCAAAGGAGGACCATGATGCTCAGTGGGGAGGTATGCTGTGAGTTATGTGGCAGTGAAGGGCCTTACAAGGAGTTTGATGTTTCTCAGAGTGAATAAGATGGGGAACTTCTAGAAGGACTGAGTGGAGTAAGGCATGATCTGATATTTTACCAGGAGCCTTCCTAACTGCTGGGCTTGAGACTCTACAAGGGGCAGGACTGAAAAGGAAATGAGTTGAGGGGACATTTCAGTCCCCTGAGAGAGCTGGTGCTGGCCAGGACCAGACTGACCTTAGTCAGTGACTGAATTAGAGCTTTATCTGAAATCCTATTGAAAAAGTAGAAGGATCCACAGATGGATGGATGGACACAAAAGGGAGAGAAGCATGAAGACTAGTCTGTGCTTGGCTTGATGTTAAGTCAGGAGGTAGTCTTTATGGTATTATTAGTCTGTATGTGAGTGTATAATTTTAATTTTCCTGCAGTGAATGTGCCTTACTGTAACAACGTGAATTTTCCTACAATCTCTATCTATAATTGTTATAATCAGAAATTTGAGATGTATAGGGATAGGGTGTGGGAAACCATGAGAACAAGGGTGAATTAAGCACTGCGAAGCTAGGTGGAGCCCCAAACATGTTGACAGAGAAAAGGAGGTTCAAGGGCTGAGTCTTGTGGATTCTGGAAAGGATCAGAGTGGAGATGGGGTGGGGCGTGGACATGACAGACTGACCAGAGAACTAGGCCACAAGCATTAGAGAGCTGGAAGTGTTTTTCATATGTTATATGATATGTTGTAAAACTGGGCATGGTGATACACACAAGTACCCCAGGAATCTCAGCTTCAGAGAGATGAGGCAGGAGGATAAAAAAACTCAAGGCTACTTTGGACTTCATGACAAAGTATTGTCTCAAAAACAAACAAGCCAAACCAGCCAACCAACCAACCAAACTCTTTCTAAGAATATCCTAAGATAAACACTATTCTCTATTTGGCAGGCCACAGGCCATGGGCTAATGATTAGAGAAAAGGGTTAACTTATCTACAGTTAAATGCTAGAAGGAACAGAGGCAAAAAGTCAAACTATTCCTGATTGATTCCATAGCCCAAATGGGGTAAAGCTCCACCCCACACTGTGTTTCTGTTGTGATGTGGGGCCTGGGAGAACAGAACTGCATAACTCAAGAGAAGTAGGAAGCATTCTCTGCCTTTCGAGTGTCCACCCATCTAGCCAGAGCTAATGTGGAATAGCTAAGCGAGGGACTGTGCCAGGTCAGCCCACCAAGACATGCTGGGATGAATCCTGGCTGTGGGAAGTGGCAAAGGCTTCGACTGGTACCTTTATGTAGTTACAAGGGGGTAGAGAGTAGCTACACTAATGATGGTTTCTGGACAGAAGCCATCTGACTTTTGGGTGTGGGGGGTAAGCTGCTGTGACTTGGGTATGGATAACACTGTGGCAAAGGTAGGCTTGAATACAGGACCCAAGGCCAAGCATCAGAATCTGTCATCAGGACCAGTAAGCAGGCAAAGGATGTCATGCAGGCGGAGAAGTCAGGTGTCAGGTTTATGCTGGCACGTCTGGCTAAGGTTATGACTTCTGGGCCATATTGGGCTTTACCACCATACTGCTAATTTCTCTGGCTCCTGCACTGGGATTAGCTTTTTCTTAGGCCATGTACCAACTCTATTTCTTCACCATTTACTGACACTGTTAAGCTTGGAGCAGTCAAACAATTATAGATAAAGATTGTAGGAAAATTCACGTTGTTACAGTAAGGCACATTCACTGCAGGAAAATTAAAATTATACACTCACATACAGACTAATAATACCATATATAACTGCTAATGGGCGTCTGTATGCTAGTGTTGTCTTTTTTAGTGCACTTCATATATATTTGTATATTGCTTTTAAACTTAATTTTCTGTCCCATTTTGGATCCAGCTAAATGAGGGTTCATACTTGGCTTCTTCATTGAGAAACCCAAGACCTTGGGTGATTTTCTTGCTTCTCTGAGTTGCCTTAAAGGGCTTATGAGAGGATAAAATGATGTCCTATGGGTTAGTTTCTTCAGATGCTAATTGGGCAACATCAAGTGTTGAATGAGCACTCAATGATATTATGACTTACCATGCAGTTTTTAAGTAGCAATGTTTTCATTTTTCAAAAATGTGAAGTGACTTGAGCAATATTTGCCCAAAGGCAAAATAGATAAGCAATAATTAATTTGCATTAAGATTGTTGCCAGATGCTGTACTTTGCACTAATGGGAAAGAAACCTCATGTGTCAAGCTGGTAAGGCTAGTAAAATGAATTCATTATCACATGCTGCCAGTGTTGACTAAAGCTGTGATTACTCTTTAGTTGGACTAATTTCCAAGTGTAGGTAGATGGCTAGGGGCTCAGAAGGAGACATCTGCTGCCAAGGGAACATATATCATGCATAAGGCGAGAATTTGGAAGAATCTTACTTTGTTGGAATACTGCAATAATGTTTTCACAAAATAAAAAACCACCCTCAGATAAAACCATGGAGCATCACTTTTTCTCAGTCCTGTCCTGGCTCTTTCTGGAGTAGTGAAAGCTCCTGGGAGAACAGAAGTACACGGTACGGTTTTTGTTACCAAATGTTTGCAGTACTCTTTGCAGACACTCTACTCTGGAATCCTACTAATCACACGGGACACGCAAGCTAGACATGGAGACTGAGATGGTAACCGGGGTCAATGGGAGGCTTTATTTGTTGGGGGCAGGGGGAGAAGGTATGCCATGAGACTGATTTTGGAGGTGTTCTGGTGCCATCATCGCAGTTGTTTATGGGTTGATTCCAAACACATGTGAACATACAACAGACCTGGGATGGCTAAAGCAGTTCTGTAGTAGAGCGAAGCTGGTGGGTTCTCATTACATGACTTCAAGGCTCATAGGAAGCTTCTAAGAGTATGTGACTCCGATATAAGAAAAGACAGATACATCAAGGGAACAGAATAGAGAGCACTGACAGAAATATACAGCAGCTAATGTATTCTTTTTTTAAGATGAAAATAACTTTTTTGTATCTTTTTATTAATTAAACATTTTTTACATATACATTTATATCATTACACACACATATGTAACAAACTACCTATAGCAAGAAGAACCATGACATAATCAGGAATTATATAAGTGTTACATTATTAGTGTTTTGCCTATTTGTATTTGACAGCCCTGAAGAAAACATCTTTCCTATCTTGATGCGTGTAAAATTCTGAATGTAAACCAAACTCCATCACATCTTGTTATTATCAACTTAAAACATCTGTCTAGACCTAAAAACATCTTAACCCCTAAACAACTAAGCTTCATTGTAAAACTAAGCTTTCTGGTCTTAAACTCCATCAGAGACTTGAGAAGGAATACACTTGATTACCTGAGTATGCTGGGAGTGCAGCTCAGTAGCTTTCCAAATGAGAAGCTCTCAGAGACAATTTGCTACCTGAATAGTCACCCAAAACTATATAATGTTGGAGCATCTTCTTCAGCCTTCTGGCCCAATATATCTGACAGACACCTCTTGTGAGGCAGGAACTATTGAGGACTTGCTTACCCTGTCTTGGCAGAGTTTGGCTGTTGACTCTGCTTGCATCCAAGCTTGCCCTTTCCTAGGCAGAATTCTGTCTGTGGTAGAAATAAGGATATTTTCCCCTGTGGCTTGTTTGCCATAGTTGAAGCCATCTCCTTAAGGAGGTTCTTTGATGCTCATCATCCTCTTTGAGGTAGGCTAGGTGTTGCCAGGAGTTAACCTGTCTCATCATCAGTGAATCTTTAAAATAATAAAAACATTTTAAATGCCATATTCTGCATGACTCTGAGGTTTTTGAAGACATTATCTAACTATCCTACCATATCTTTTTATAAAATCATATCTATCTGCTGCACCTAGGATGTAGACTAGTAATTGACCATGATTTGATCAACTAAAAATTAACTTGTATAACTTATTTATCCTAAACAGCCTGCAGTAGCACTTTCAAAATATTGGAGGTAAACCTTGTATTATAATTGAGTTATATAGGTACAATACCTCATATTAGAGTAGAAGTATATACATAATGTGTGAAGAATAATCTTACATTTGAATTCTATACTACTGTACCTAGAATTAAACTCATTTGCATCTATATACAAAATTCTATACCAGTGAATTAAAAATAACCTTGTGGGTGACAATTGAGGCACTAAGATGAGGAATAGATTCACTAATCTACTTTTTGTTCTATCTTCCCTATATATTTCTATATTCCTCCTTCTTTTTTTTCAACTCCTATCTCCAAACCTAAAAATCTAAGATAAAGGAAAAGAGAGACATCACTGAATCTAACCTTGTTTTCTCTCTAAATAAGACCAATAATAACTTGTAACCAACTCCCATTGAAAATGACCCTCTATAGCCCAAGAAAGCAACCAAAAACTTACCCAACCCCCCTTAAAGGAAATAGGGTGTTGTTCTCTTAAGGTTTCTTCTGTCTGATTTGGGATGAACAATACCCTTGTAGGGGCCCAAATAAAATTGGAGAAATGGTTAAACAAGCTAGAAATAGCATTTGTGTTCCAATTTCTAAATGTTGAGAAATTCCTGGCTTAATTAGACTCCTGTGTGGGATAGTCTGAAGTGCTGTCAATTCCAATTGGGATTGGAAACTTTCTTTGAAAGTGTCCTGGGAGCTGTCTTGTTCTAATGAGGAACAGCAATTGAAGCACTTGGTGCTGGAACATGAAGGATGCAGGGTGTCAGTGCCCAGCATGCTGAAAGGAATTAATCCTGTCAGGTCTGATCCAATGTCAGTGTCTGATTCTTTGTTCTGAAAGCATTTAATTTCTCACAAGCATTATACAGTCCTAAAATTATAAGTGTATAAGGTGTGCATGATGCACAGAACAAGTAAGGCCGGTTTTCTGCTCTTTATATGAGCAGAAAAAAGACATCTGTAAATCTTCATTCATGCCATATGAAGAATGGCATCTAATAGTAATTCATAGGGGTTCTGTAGCCAACAAGAAGCATTGTCTATGCCTAGACAATATGTCTCAGCCAGTCTCAGAGCTATTCCCGTATACTGGGATTAGCAATATAAGTTACCTGCTTGTTCTGCAGTTTAAATTATTCACATCCTGATTGTATTCTCCTCCCTATCTCCCCTCCCTCCCTTAGTCCTCAGAAAGGGGAGCCCTCCTCCCCTAACATCTGACCTCAGCCTATAAAGTCTCATCTGTATTAGCTGTAACCACTTCCTCTGTAGCCTGGCAAGGCCATATGCCAGGGGGAAGTGATGTAACTTCGGTGGCCAGAGTGCATGTCTGAAGTAGTCCCTCCTCTCCACTTGTGGGATCCGCAAGGAGACTGTGCTACTACATCTAATCAGAGGGTCTAGGTTCACATCATACATGGTCCTTGGTTGATGTTTCAGTCTCTGTGTTGTAGTGTAGTTATCCTATGTTATGTGGCTAATATCTGCTTTTGAGTGAGTGTATACCATGTGTGTCTTTCTGGGTCTGGGTTACTTCACTCGGGATGATCTTTTCTAGTTCCATCCACTTGCCTGCAAATTTCAAGATTTTCCCCTATTTATCACCTTGCCCAAAACTGAAGTCCAAAGGGATTAAAGACCTCAACATAAAACCAGACACACTAAATCTGCTAGAAGAGCTCATTGGCACAGGAGACAACTTCCTGAACAGAACATCAACAGCTCAGGCCCTCATGGGACCTCATCAAACTGAAAAGCTTCTGTAAGGCAAAAGACACTATCAACAGAACAAAACGACAGCCTACAGACTGGGAAAAGATCTTCACCAACCCTCCATCTGACAAAGAGTTAATATCCAAAATATATAAGGAACTCAAGAAATTAAACACCACCAAACCAAATAATCCAATTTTAAAAATGGGATACAAAACTAAACAGAATTCTCAACAGAGAAATACCGAATGGCTGAGAAACACTTAAATAAATGCTCAACATCCCTAGCTATCAGGGAAATACGACTCAAAATGATTCTGAGATTCCATCTTACACCTACCTGAATGGCTAATACCAAAAACTCAGGTGACAGCACATGCTGGAGAGGATGTAGAGAAAGGGGAACACTCCTCCCTTGCTGGTGGGAGTGCAAACTTGTACAACCACTTTGGAAATCAATCTGGTGCTTTCTCGGGAAATTAGGAATAACTCTACCTCAGGACCCAGCTATACCACTCCTGGGAATATACCTGAAAGATGCTCCACCATACAACAAGGACATTTGCTCAACTATGTTCATAGCAGCTTTATTCGTAATAGCTAGAATCTGGAAACAACCTAGATGTCCCTCAACCGAAGAATGGATAAAGAAACTGTGGTATATTTACACAATAGAATACTATTCAGCTGTTAAAAAAGCTGTTCCCTCCCGCTTTCCCCCTACTCCCCTCCCCTATGACTGTGACTGAGAGGGACCTCCTCCTTCTGTATATGCTCATAGGGTATCAAGTCTCTTCTTGGTAGCCTGCTATCCTTCCTCTGAGTGCCACCAGGCCTCCCCATCCAAGGGTCAAATATGGGGCACCAGAGTTCCTGTGAAAGTCAGACTCTACTCTCCACTCAACTGTAGAGAATGTATTGTCCTTGGCTGGTGCCATAGTTTGAGCAGGACCCCTGGGCCCAGATCTGCCCATCATAATGTTCTTCTTGTAGGTTTTTAGGACCCTCTGGATCCTTATATTTTCCCATTCTCCCATGCTTCTCTCATCTAGAGTTCCAATAGGATGTCCTCCTTTCTGTCCCACTTTCCTGGTAAGTGAAGACTTTCATGGGACATGACCCTTGGGCTAGTGTCCAGGTATAAGTGAGTATATACCATTTGGCTCTTTCTGTTTCTGGGTTAACTCACTTATTATGATCATTTCTAGTTCAATCCATTTGTCCACAAATTTAGGGAATTCCTTGTTTTTAATAACTGAGTAGTATTCCATAGTGTAAATGTACCACAGTTTCTTTATCCATTCTTCTATGGAGGGACACTTAAGCTGTTTCCAGGTTCTGGCTATTATGAATAAGGCTGCTATGAACATGGTTGAGCATATGTCCTTGTTGTGTGCTGGAGCATCTTCTGGGTATATTCTAAGGAGTGGAATAACTGGGTCTTAAGGAAGCCTTATTCCCAGTTTTCTGAGATAGCACCAGATAGAACCAGCCTATTTCTATGCCAGTACCATGCTGTTTTTAATACTGTTGCTCTATAGTACCACTTGAGATCTGGCATGGAGATTCCTCCAGATCTTTTATTGTGCAGGATGTGAGTTTTTTGTTTTTCCATATGAAGCTGAAAGTTGATCTTTCAAGGTCAGTAAAGAATGTCTAAGTATTTTGATGGGAATTGCATTGAATCAGTAGATTGCTTTTGGTAAGATGGCCATTTTTATTATATTGATTCTCCTGATCCATGAGCATGGGAGATCTTTCCATCTTCTGAAATCTTGAAATTCTTCTTCAAAGATTTGAAGTTTTTTTTCGTACAAATCTTTCACTTTCTTGGTTAGAGTTACACCAAGATACTTTATATTATTTGTGGCTATTGTGGATGGTATAGTTTCCCTAACTTCTTACTCAGCCTGTTTGTCACTTGTATATAGGAGGGCCATTGATTTTTTTTTTTCAGTTGATTTTGTATCCAGGCACTTTGCTGAAGGTGTTTATCAGCTGTAGGAGTTCCTTGATAGAATTTTTGGAGCCACTTATGTATATAAACTATAATATTATCTGCGAGTAGTGATAGTTTGACCTCTTCTTTTCTCATTTGTATCCCCTTGATCTCCTTTAGTTGTCTTATTGCTCTAGCTAGGACTTTGTGTGTTAGCTGTGTCAGAGAAGTATGCTTCAGGTAGGCGGGCAGAGATCAACCAAGGCCTGAAGTTGCTCACAGGATAGCAGCTAATGCAGACTGTAGCCCATGCAGGTCTCTGCTCAGCCTGTTTGCTTTGTGTCTTAGCTGTGTCTGAGCAGTATGTTTCAGGCAGGTGGGCAGAGACAGACCAAGGCTCGAAGTTGCTCGTAGGATGGTGGCTAATGTGGATTGTGGCAGGTGCCTGATTTCAGCTCTGCCCGTATGTTCATTGTTACAGATGGGTCTGGCTGATAAACAGCTGGAAGGGGGCTGTGAGAAATCGGAACTCCAAGCTGTTCAGAAGCTCCACAGGCCCTCTTGAGATGGCAAGGCTATGCTTATCTGTTCTGTGGCCCAGCTAGGCTAGGTCAGCAAGCAGCTGGGAGGCTGAGAGAGATCAGAGCTCAAAGGTGCTTGGGTGCCTGCCCTCTTTCTTAGGAGGCAGCTAATCTGGATTATGTCCAGTGCCTCTGCCTGTCTTCTCCCCTTCCTGCATCTGGCAAGCAGTAGATGGGCAGTGAGATCCTGAAGCTGCTTAGATATCCCAAGATGGTGGCTAATGTGGGCTGTCCCCCACAATATGGATCCCTCTCACCTGGGAATCAACAGCACTGGTATTTTGTAGCTCTCAGTTTGATCTTTAGGTTGCTGTGCAGTCCTGGTTTTCCATCTAATCAGACGCAGTGTGTAATTGGTGCCGCCATTTTGGATCTTCCAAGTAATTTATTCTTGAAAGAAATGTCTTTGTAATAAATAATGCTGAAGCAAATAAAAAAGATATAAACCTAGATCCCTACCTCACACTACATGCAAAAAGAATTTGAGATGTATTATGTAGGTTTTTAGAGCACAAACTTTAAAATCAGCTCATTGAAGAGCAAAAAAAATACCTTCTTGATATTAGAATAAGCAAGAGTTCCAGAGAAAGAAAATTCCAGAGGGAGGGAAGGAAGGAGAGAGGGAGACAGATAGACAGACAGAGACAGAGACACACAGAGAGAATTCCCTATGTCCCATTGAGCATGCATAAGCAAAGCTGTGGTAGATTGGTCTTTATTAAAAATGGAAAATTGGTGATGACCTTCTTATGTGGACATGCCTCTCACAAATGTTTTTCTTCACTCCTCTTCAGAAAAGAAGGAGAAATACAAAAAAAGGTGTCCATTGCAGGCCCCATTTTTTACTTCATGATGCGAAGTGCCCAGAATGCTATAAAATCACAATGGTCTTTATCTCTGCACAAATGATAGTCTTGTGTGTTTGTTGCTCCACCATCTTCTGTCAGCACACATGTGAGAAAGCAAGGCCAACAGAAGGATGCGCTTGCAGCAGGAGGAGGAGAACTAAAAGCATCCCAATTTACGTCTGATGTGAAACCATCCTCAATAAGTGTGTGTGTGTGTGTGTGTGTGTGTGTGTGTGTGTGTGTGTGTGTGTTGTGGTATGTCTGGGGGCAATTGCTATTTATCAAAAGAAAGAAGGGAAGAAAAAGACCAATTACAAATTGGAAACACATCATCATTGTGTATATGTGACAGAAATTTGTCTAGATACAGGATACCAAATTTCTAAATGCTCAGAGAAAAAAGCATACTTAAAAACATGACAGATATGAGCAAATACCCCACTATGGCCAATAAAATGTGAAAGTGTCTCTGGATCTATAGCAACCTGAGAAATATATTTTAAACTCACAATGCGGTTTTTATACCTATTCCAGAACTGTCCCAAGTGTAAAAGATTAAGACCACTGGTGAGGTTGGGGACAAACGTAGATTATTCCTACATCATTAGTAGAAACATAAAATCATTGTCAAAAATCATTTGTCAGGGTAGGAAGCTAGGTCAGCAGTTAAGAGTAGTTCTTGTTCTCCTGGTTTCCTGTACCCATCTCAGATGGATCACAACCATTTTTAACTCTAGCTCAAAAGGATCTGATGCCATATTCTGGGCTCTGTGAACATTTGCACACACACACACACACACACACACACACACACACACACACACAGAACCACTCACATACACTCTCATAAATAAAAATAAATCTTTAAAAAATCATTTGGCCATCCCTTGAAAATTAAATGTAGGCCTAAGTTAAATTTTATTCTAATACAACTTTATTTCTAAAGATTTACAAAGAGAAATAGACTCCACGTGTCTCCCAAAGGTTATGTTCCATGTGTATACAGTGTTCATACTAGAAACATCTTCAGTGCCAATCAGTAATAGACTAGACAAACTCTGCATTGTTTGTAGATGGAGGCTACTTATGAAAAACAACAGCACTGTGGATGCCTCATTTGTACCAATAAAGGCAGATCCAAAAGAGTATTGTATTAGTTACATTTCCCCTTGTGACAGAATTACAGACACTATGGATGTAAGGAAGGGTGAAGTTATTTTGGCTCGCAGGTTGGGAGTACAGTCAGCCAATCATGATGGGAAGTCACCCCAGTCTGAGTTTGATGCAGCTGGTCAGTGTGTTTTTCTCAGTCAGGAAGCCATGAAATGGACGCAGGTGCTCAGCTCTCTTCCTCTTTTTATTTAGCTCTGGCCCCTAGTGTGTCAATGGTGCCATCTGCATTCTGAAGGAGCCTTTCTTCAAGTCTCCTGACCTCACCCTCATAGATGCATGTTTCCATGGTGATTCTAAATTGGGTCAATTTGGAAACGACAAATAACCATCACATCATCTACTGTATAGTCGCCTGTATGTAACAAGTTTAGGCCAATTTGGTGGAGAATGATTGTTGTGGCTAATTTAAAAGTAGGGCCTAACGTATGATTAGGCTAATTATTATTATGGTATTTTCTAACCTGCTAGCAATCAATGAAACACAGACACCTGTTATATTTTAAAATAACCTTGGTTCATCTGGGGCAGGGCAGATATTAATCCCCTAAACTACCTCCCCATATTGGGGCAGGTATCCCATACCTTGCCCCAATCCAATGCCATCTGCTTCTAATAATTTCTATTGAGCTACCTCCTATCCATAATCCCAAATACTTGCTAATACTCTTCATCTGGGTCAAATCCTCCATCCAGGGCAGTGATGTGCTTCTCCTCCACCTAACCCATGGCACCAGCTTCCTTCCTCCTCTTCCTCCCTCCTCCGGTTCATGTCTCCTCCCTTCTTCTGGTCTCTGATTCCTTCCTTTCCCAAGAACCTCTCTGTTCCACAGGCCCCTGAATCTTAGCCACCCCTATTCCATTTGCCCTGCTCAGTATGTTGGTATGTTTTGTTTTGTTTTTGTTTTTTTTTATTGGTCAAACAGGGATAAGTTCTTAGGCAAGGTTACAAACATTTTAGGGTACATGAGTCACTCATTTGGCCAGCAACCATCATCAACAGGTGATGGAAGAAACCCGTGGTTACCTGTGGGCCTGGGGATTCACTCAAATGAGGATGAAGGCATCTGCTGTGAGGAGAGGGAAAATTCTGTCATTTTGATTGTGTGATGCTCCTCTATCACAGGTGGATAATTTGGTCTGAACTCATGCATCGAAATTGTGGATTTCACTGAAGAGAAACTTTATCTTAATGATAATAATAAGATAATGATTGTTGTGGTTGCAGTGCTTCTTGTTTGGGGCAGAGGTGGCAGAAAGGCTTGTCGGGAATTGCTACAAGCGTAGGTACAAGTGCGTGTTGGGAAAATGTAACAAGTGAATAGAAACCATGTTTATATTCCCAGGAACCAAGAGGATTAGGAATCTGAGGTCATATATGGTATATCACAGAACAGAGGGTGGGGGTGGGGGTAGGGGTGGGGATGGGGGTGGGGGGAAGAGGAAGAGGGGAGGGAAAGGAGAGGAGAGGTATGGAGAGTGAGTCCTCCATTGCTGTCCACTTTATTGAACCAGGGTCTCTTCATTGAGCCTAGAGCTCACTGATCCCCTAGACTGGGAGACTAGTGAGCCCCAGGACCCTTTCATTGTGCCCCTCCTTAGTACTGTGAATACAGATACCTCCTGCAGCACCCACTTAGGAATATTTAAAGGGAGACCCAGGGCAGTTTAGCTCAGGAGCTTGCCTTGCCTGAGTCTTTGAAACCCTTTTACTGTGACATTTTTTCTTTCTAAAATAATCTGATGCTCTTTATGTCAAAGGGCACATATTCAAATAAGACTAAAGAGGCATACAAAAGGCTAAAACCAGAATGTAGAAGAAGCACACGTCCAATTTCAGAGACTCATACTAGAAAATGAAATCAAGGAGACTCTGCTCAGGCCCCTTGATGAACACCTACTGAAGCTGCCTGTGGGTGCAGAGGGCGTCCTTGTGGGTCTGTTACCCTCTGAGAACAGGCAATGCAGATGGCACATTTTCAACAGTTCTGAGCCTTGTTGATTTTTTTTATTGAGGAAATACACATCTTTCAGGGACACCTCTGAGTTTACAAGACTTTTTCTCCCTAGACGTTGTAGCTGAATATCACAGAATAGAGATCTGCTACATAAATGCCCTGAAGGAGACTATTTTTTTTAATTAATTTATTCTTGTTACATCTCTATGGTTATCCCATTCCTTGTATCCTCCCATTCTCCCCTCCCTCCCATTTTCCCCTTATTCCCCTCCCCTATGACTGTTCCTCAGAGGGATTACCTCCCTCTGTATATGCTCATAGGGTATCAAGTCTCTTCTCAGTGACCTGCTGTCCTTCCTCTGAGTGCCACTAGGTCTCCCCCGCCAGGGGACATAGTCAAATGTGAGGCACCAGAGTACTTGAGAAAGTCAAATCCCTCTCTCCACTCAAGTGTGGAGACTGTCCTGTCCATGGGCTAGATCAGGGTAGGGGTTTAAATTTTACCGCCTGTATTGTCCTTGGCTAGGGCCTTAGTTTGAGCGGGACCCCATGACCCAAATCTGCCTATCATAATGTTCTACTTGTAGGTTTCTAGGACCCACTGGATCCTTCTACATTGCTAATCTCCCATTGTTCTCTCATCTAGAGTCCCAATAGGATGTCCTCCCCTCTGTCCCAGTTTCCTGGTAAGGGCTGAAGGAGACTATTTTAGGACAAACTGTCTTCCTTTTGTTTGAGACTGAACTTACTAAGCAGATGTAAGTTTACTAAGCTGCAAGTTTGCATATAATAAAAGTTTGAATATATTATTGATACATTTATGAATTTACTATTATTTAAAATGATAAATTTACATTATGATTTAATCCTTGTTTCATTTGAATATGTCAAGTGTAACTAAAGGTAGATGTTGAGATAGCAGAGATATTAAAAAAGACTCAGAAAAATACATTAATTAATGCTTGATGCCTATCAATATAGACAGTCCAGGTAGTGCTGCCAACTTAACAAAAGGATACATTTGCCAGTAATGAATGTTAATTAAACAATTAGCTAATCAAATTAAAGACAAGAATAAGAGAATTTATGTGTGTGAAAGATGTTAGAAATATATGCCAGCAATACAGTCAATCAAATCAAGCCCAGTCCAGGTTTCAGAACTTTGATCTGACTTTTGAAAATGGACCAGCCCAAGTGTACACTCAAGTTAACACCAGGGAATGGCAAACTCCTCCTGACGTTTCCCATCAGGTCTAATAACAAACATAGCTTTCTCATGTGGAGACTGGGGAAGGGAAGTTATCATAATAAACAATTTAAAATGCTCCAAGATGGATGAATTCAACACATGTGCTTGCAGTTAGTTTCAAACTTGTGAGTAAAAATGGTCACAATTGGATGTTACCAGTAACAAAATTATATTCCTGCATCATTAGTATGAATTATGAGAATTAAGAAGAAAGAAAACCATCCATATTTGCTATTTCTAAGGGACCTGTCTGTCTGTCTATCATGTCTGTTTATCATCTGTCTATCATCTATCTCCCTAGATAGGTAGGTTATCTATCTAATAATTTAGAAGCAGGGTTTTTCTGTGCAGCTCTGACTGGTGTGGAATGTCCATGCAGACCAGGCTTCCCTGGATCTTTCCTCTACCTCCCATGGGCTGGGGTTTCAGGCATGTGCCCTCTGCCCAGAAGATTTGTATACTTTCAATGCTTTGGGTTTACAAAGAGCATAGAAAGTGGTTGAAGGCAAAGGGATATTTGTTCATGTGACTAGAGACTCAGGAAGATGCTGTGGGGGCACCTTGGCAGGATGATGTTGAGTACTCTCTGGTGGTATGACGCAAGATGGGTCAGTGATGAAGATTGGGCCTCCAGAGTCCTTAATATTGAAGGGCAGTGAGAGGCAGTAAACGCCATTCCTGTAAGGGCTCTGAAGGTCTAGTTTCTGGCCCTAGTTGTGACACTCACCAGGTAAGTCTGGTTGGGTAAGTCACTTGATTTCCCTGAACATTTTCCATCTTTTACGTGGGGTCTGGGATGCTC
>OU015742.1:20982089-21004203 GCA_907169655.1 Acomys percivali | reverse complement strand
ACACACACACACACACACACACACACACACACACACACACAAAGAAAGAAACAAACACAAAGACATGCGTACATATTTAAAGGAACACACACACATATATATATATCCATATATCTATGTATAGGAACATGTACACACATACACATATATACATGGAGGTACATGCACACAATATATATACACAAGAAATATGTATCCACACCTGGATACACAAATACATGTATGCACACATGAACTACCAGTACTAGTTTACTTGGTGGAGTCTTGAAAGAAACTGGCCTGGGAGGACAACTAGCATGGATTCCAATAATGAATAACTGCAAATTGTCCACTCCAGGGGGCTACCACCTTCTCAGGAAATGCTGCTTCTGGCATTTATTGAAAAATGTGGGGGGTGTGTGTATGTGTGTGCACATGCGTGGATGTGTGCGCGCGCGCAAGGCTGAGTGTCTTTTTCTGTCACTCTCCACTGTATTTTTTGAGACCGGCTCACTCATTGAATGTGGAGTTCAGTAATTTTGCTAGATTTGCTGGTTAAAGAGGCCCTGGGATCCTCCTGTCTGTCTGCCTCTCTAGTGCTAGAATTAGAGACACCTGTCGCTGCACCTGGCTTTCTACACAGGCACTAAGGAAGCCAACTCGTGCTTGTGCAGCAATTGCTTTGATCCACTGAGCCATCTCCTAAGGCCTGCTCTAGTATTTTTCTTTTCTTTTCTTTTTTTTGTTGTTTGTTTTTATTTTTACTAATTAAACAGTAGAAAGCAGTAAGTTGTTGATGTTGTGGACAGGGAGAGAATCAGCAAGTGAGAAAGACCAGGATCTCATGGCTTTAAAATAAAAAAAATCAAACCTAGGGGTGGCCTATGCTTAGAAAGAGAGCACGGCTTTTCCTTTATCTACAATGTTCCCAGATTTTCTAATGGATTTTCCTCACATCAGTGTTGCTATGGGAACACTTGGAGAAGCTAGGCAGGGTGTCTCAGCTGCTTTTACTTCAGGGGAAACATACTGAGAGGCCAGGGACAAATTTGGTCCAGGCTAAGTAAAGCCTCAGGGGCAAAGTGGCTGCCTTGAGGCTGACTTCCAAGCCAGAAAAGTTGACTTCTCTTTAAGTGTAAGAGGCTGTGGAGCTAGGGCAGTCAAGACTCTTGCTGCCAACCTTGATGACCTGACTTGGATCCTCCTGACCCACTTTGCAGTAAGACAGAACTGATTTTTGCTGGCCTCTGACCTCTATACATGTGCTCTGTTGCATGTACCTTAAATGCACGTTATTTTTTTAAACTTAAAAGGAAAAAAGTCTTTGAATACCACACCCAAATGGCCAGAGACTAAAGGCCACATTGACACAAGATGAAACCATTTATTTTCTGAAGAGTGATGAGATTACTTCCTAACTTAAAATTGTTTTGTGTTGCTTTATTGTGAAAGTATTATGTAGATCATATATTACTTAAAATGTAGTTATCAATGGTCAGAAAACCACAAGGAAATCTTCACATTGGGTCTATTGTATTTTTCAGGAAGAAATAAAGGAGGAATTTTCTCAGCCGAAAATTCGCTGTGGGAGAAGTTCTCTGCACGGTGGATGTGTCCACGTCTGTGAAGGTGAGAAGCTCTGGGCATCTCACCCTTCAGGAACTCACACTCACTGCACATGAGAAGGAGGCAATAGCATCACCATGAGCGCCCAGTGTAGTTATTAAATGAGTGTCTACATCACAGGGCATCTCCTGCTTTCCCCTTTCACTACCATCACCCGTTCTTTTGTCTTTGCTTTTTGTTGTTTGTTTGCTTTTAAGACACAGTCTTCCTGTGGCCTAGGCTACCCTTGAACTCCTGCCACTGTCTCCCAAGTGCTGGGTCGCTGGGGCATGTCTGGTATTTTTTGCTGGGCTTTACTCAAAGTCAGCAAATATCTACACCCTTTCATCCACATTTTGTCTTTGCCTCCAGTTGTCCTGCTCCTTCCATGAGGCCTTGTCCTAGGCTTCTTCTTCCTCTTTGTATTGGCTAATTTTTGTCAATGTGGCATAAGCTAGAGTCAGCTGGGAAGAGGGAGCCTCAACTGAAGAATTGTCTCACTATCCAACTAACTTATGTGGCACGCCTTGATTAATGTTTGATGTGGGAAAGCCCAGCCCCTGTGTGGGTGGTGCCACCCTGGGCAGGTCGTCCTGGGGTGTATAAGAGCAAGGTGAGCAAACCATGGGGATCAAGCCAGTTGGTAACATTCCTCAGTGGTCTCTGCTTCAGTTCCTGCCTCTAGGTTCCTGCCTTAAGTTGCCTGCATTGGCTTCCCTCAGTGATGCCTGTAACCTGGAAGCTGAGAGAAACTCTTTAGTCCCCAGGTTGCTTTTGATCAGTATGTCTATCATAGAGGCAGAGATCAAACTGGAACACCACTCCTCTTCCTGCTTCTTAAACCTCTGCTTCCTTCTCCCCTTCTTTTCCTCCCTCTCCCTCTTTTTCTCTGTCTGCAACACTTTATTGGGGCTGAAGAAAGGGCAGATAAATACCTGTGTAGCATTGAAGGATCCCACGAGATACCCCTTGAATGGAGTTTGGCCAGTGGGTCTGGTTGTTAAGCTGCTGCTGTAGCTGGTCATCATTCGTCCTGCACTTGCTTCTAGTGTGGAATCACTCATTGGTTATTTGGTGGTGTGATCCTCACTCTTGGAAGTCCTGAACAGGTTATCAAGTGGTTTCGGCCACTCAGGGTATGATGCTTATCTTAATAGATTGTTCTTACCATGGAATTTTAAAAAATCATAGTATTTTTTATGTGACTGTGTGTTTGAATTATTTTTTTAAAAAGTAGAGTTTGCAAACATTTTGTCCCAAATGAGAATTTCAATACTATATTTTTAAATATTTTGCTACATTTGTCATTGTTTTTTTAAAGATTAAAAAAACATGTATATGGATGTTTTGCCTGAATGTCTGTCTGTCCACCACATGAGTACCTGATACCTTCAGAGACCAGAAGAGGCTGTTGGATCCTTTGGAACTGGAGCTGTGGATGGTTGTGAGCCATTGTGTGCATGATGGAACTGAGGCTTGCATCCTCTGCAAAAACCACCAAGTGTTCTAAGCCATGGAACCATCTTTCCAGCCTCATCTGTTACAATCCTAAACTCCTAATAGAGGGCAACAGACTAAACACTTATGGTCCTCTCCTTCTCTTGCGAATATTGTTAATGGACAGAGGTCTTCAGGGAGAGACCATCTGACCAGCTAACTCTCCTTTAATGTCTCATGAACTTCAGGAGCAGAAGTTTACAGGAATGTTTGCGATGACTGAAAGGGGCCATGGGAGCCATGTGAGAGGGATCCAGACCAAGGCCACCTTCGACCGCCACAGTCAGGTGAGGAGTGCAGCAGGGCAGCAGGGCAGACCATCCTATCTTTGCTGTCTTTGCTGTTTCTGTCTGTAGCACATGGCGTCACACCCAGAGCTGGGGCTTCCTGATCAGGAGCTAAGTCCTCTATGTTGCCTCTGATTCCTTAATGATTTTACCTTATTAGTGATTTATTAAAGGCATGTACCTCCCTTACAACCTGACTACCCTAAGTAGGAGGGAAAGGAGACTGAGGAGAACAAGAATGGAACCTTCTGGGTATCAGTGTCGCAGGACAAATCCCCTGCGTAGTTCTCAGGAGTCTAGCAGATCCTCTATCCGACAGAAGAAGCCGCACCATCAGTGGACTGAACCTGGAGGAATCCACCGAGCTCACCACCCACCGCCAAATCTTCCAACTCCATGCCCTGTGGGCAGGAACCTCTGATCTCTCTCTCTGTCTCTCTGTCTCTCTGTCTCTCTGTCTCTCTGTCTCTCTGTCTCTCTGCCTCTCTGTCTCTGTCTGTCTCTGTCTCTGTGTCTCTGTGTCTGTCTCTGTCTCTCTGTCTGTCTGTCTGTCTGTCTGTCTGTCTGTCTGTCTGTCTCTCTCTCTCTCTCTCTCTCTCTCTCTCTCTCTGTCCTTTCCCCCCCCCCCCTCTCTCTCTATGTCCTTCTCCCCTCTCTCTCCCAATTCCTCCTCTGGCTTCCTCTTCCTAATGGATGGTCCTTTTTGCAATACAAAACCCTGGCAGATTTTTGGGTGAAACTTTGTCTGTGTGTGAGTCTAAGATCTTTATCAGTTTGTGGAGAAAAAGCCTCAGTGAGGTCAAGCCACCCAAGATTATTTTTACCTTGGACCCAGCCTAAGGTAAGGTTACATTCTCTTCACACATCCTCTTTTTCTATTAAAAAATAAATAAATAAAAAATAGGCAAAAAACAAGAACCATATACATAAATATACATATATACAGAATCATCAGGTACAAATTACATGTACATAATCCAATTCTTTTGTATTTGACAATCTTGGAAAAAGTATTCCATTATTCTCTCATAGTGAGTCCTTTGCTAGTATCCAAAGTTTTCTAAAATCTCCTCATTAGAAATTACATTTATTAACCTATAAAAGTGTTTTTAACTCTTAAACTAAAGCTTACAGTAACACTGTGGTGGATATGTAGTCTTCAACCCCACCAGTGATCCACGAAGGAAATATTATCTAATATGACAGAAGTGCACGCAAGCAACTTCCAAAAATATAGACAGGACAGAGAGAGCTGACTGCCTGGTCAGTCACAGGTTTTTCTCTATCACTGGGGAATCCAGTCTTAACAACAACACCTCTATGCTGCCACAGTTGTCCCTCAATATTCATGGGGTATTATTTTTTTCTGAGAATTCTAAAGTACACAGATACTCCATATCCTCATATAAGTAGCATAGTGTTTATGTAGGACCCACCACATCATTCTAGATACTTTACATCATTTTTGATGACTTCTAATACATAATATAATGCTAATGTTATATATGTGTTAAACTATCATTTAGGGAATGATGGTAAGAAAACAATGTAGGTAGTCAGGATAGATGTAATTAAAATTTATTTCAACATCATTAGTTGAATCCAGTGATGTGGTATTCATGGTAATAGAGAGTCAATTAATTGTATTATGCAGTGTGTTCCCCCCCCCTTCTCTGGTATATGTGTACACATGTGCACATGTGCCTATGCATATGGAGGCCAGAAGATGTAGAGTGTCCCACTCTATCACTCTCCACCTTATTCCCTTTGAGACAGGGTCTCTCTGAATCTGGATAGAACTAGGCTAGCAGCCAGATTCTCCTGTCTCTGCCCCAACACAGTGTGGGGTTACAGGTATGTAGGGCTTTTTTTTTAATCTGGGTCTTGAGGATTTAAACACAGGTTCTCACACTTGAGCAGCAAGTGATCTTTCCCACACTGAGCCATCTCCGAGCCCCTATGTGGTGTCCTTAACCATGACTCACATGGACTTTGCTTGACAACCTGAAAGCATCACAGTGTCATTTTTTCTCCATTTTTTCATGTGATGATCTTTTTCCTTTTCATTTTGTTCTTTTGTTTTTTCTCTCTTAAGCATTTATTTTGTGTGTGTGTGTGTGTGTGTGTGTGTGTGTGTGTGTGTGTGTGTGTGTGATAGCATGTATGTGGAGGTCAGAGGACAATTTGTTTGAGTCATTCTTCTCCTTCCACCACATGGAGCCTAAGGCTTAAACTCAGGTTTGGTGTCAAATGCCTCTAACCACTGAGCCATCTTGCCGCCCCTCTTTTTGCTACTTATTAATTAAACATGTTGGTCAAGACCTTCTCAGCCTGATGTCTTGATCCATAATGAAACAAATCCAAAGCAATGTAGAAACTCTTCTTTGTAGCTCTTTACCGCTGGAATAATACTACCAAATAAAGAAAGCCACTGCTGATTTATCTTGCCCTCCTTTGTGGTTTCCATTTTGTCCTGGGTATTGCTAAGCACTACAAAGGGGCCAGAGAATTCTGTGTGCATAGCCATGTTTGTGAGTGGGGTGTCTGTCTATCTAGTTCTATTCTTCTGTCTATTCTGAGCTTGCCTTTCTGCATCAAAACTTTGTAAACCAAATTTTCTTGTCTGATGCACCCTTGTTGGATGAGTGGCCAGTGCGGGTGCTGCCTTTTCCCTGTCCTGGTGTTCAGTGATATCTCAGGTCATGATATGAGCAAGGGCTGTGCTGGGCCATGCTGTTCCAGCTTCCTCTGTGTGTGTTGGGAATTCTTTCCCACCAATGCTCCTTTAAATAGGTTAAGTGGTCCTGGCAGTGGTAGGTAGACACTAAGCTAAGTTGTGAGATAACCACCCAATGAAATATTGTTGTCTCTGCTTTATAGACAGGGAAACTGAGGCTCACCGAGCCTAGTAACATGACTATATTGATAGAGTTCATGAAGACCCTTAGGCTGAAATGGAACTGCCCTTAAGAATGTAGCTTTCCCACCAAGCTATGGTATATTGACCTGATACCGTGTGAGTTTTGGCCAGCCAGATTTCTCTTTTCTCAAGATATGATAGTGAGATGACCTTGCAATAATTACTGTGAGGGAAAAAGCACCCATAATTCTTACTTGTTTTTTCTTACATTTTTTTCCCCAACAAGATATAATTTCTTGCATTCATCCCATTTTCCCCAAACAGCATAAGTGATTTGGTCACCAGATGGGCCTCTGCAGCTGTCTCTTTCTGACTGGGGAGTTTCAGATGGGGGGAATGGTGGGCACTGTCTCTCCAGGGGGTAGGAGAGAGAACAAGTCAGTTCTTCAACTTCTGTCAGGAGGGAAGCAGGATGGGGTTGAGGAACTGACACAGCATGGCATGGCTTGCTCCCTTGGATTCAAGTTTCTCCTTCATTTCCCTTTGGAAGTGGTACAGGCACATCAAATGAGTCCGCCTCTCTTCCTTAACCTTTTCTGGAATTTAGTTCTTTTGTTTTCATTGGAGGGGGAATGGGTGACCCAGTGATGTGCTTAGCTGGGGGTTAAAGAGAGTTTTATTTTTATACTTTATGTTACCTAGCAAAAAATAGATGCAATTTTGGCCAAAGCTTTTTATGTTTTTTATTTTTATTATTTACATCTATCTATCTATCTATCTATCTATCAGAGGAGCCCATTATTTCTTTTCCTATCATGTGCATTCCAGGAATCAAATCAGGCCATTAAGCTTTGAAACACATGCCTTTAATGACTGAGCCATTTGACTGGGCCCTTTGTATTTAAGTTTTAAAACAGTTTTTATTTTACATTATGTACCTGCATGTGGGTATGTGTACAGTGTGAGTACAGGTAACCTCAGAGCCCAGGGATGTGGGCTCCCTGGAGCTGTGGTTACAGGAAGTTGGGACTGCCTGACCTGGGCACTGAGAACCAAGCTCAGGTCCTTTGTAAGAGCAATGCGTGCTCTGAACCATCTCTTCATCCCACTACTCCCTCCCCTTTTTATTTTTTATTTTTTATTTTTTTACATTTCTTAGTGTTGGCAACACTGACCATTTTGCTGGTCTTCAACAAGTAATCATAACTGCAACCAGCACATATGCTGGGCATTGTTTAGATTATAGTTTTAACTCCAGCATTTTGGCTGATACAAACTTTCCATGTCAAGCCTCTTTCCAGAAGTGACAAACCTTTTCCTGGGGTGTATTAGATGTGCGTGTGTGTACAGGATGGGTGGGCTCTCTCCCGCCTTCTCCCCTGGCAACTGAGTGTTTCCAGGGCTCTTTTCTCCTTCCCTCTCATGCACACATGCTCTTTTGTCATTTTTGTCCCCTGCATGCAGCCTTGATTTTCTCCCTCTTTCAGAAACCCTGGCTGGTCAGATAGGTCACAGGCAATCTTGAGAGACTTCTCTTAAAATGATTGAACTCATCCATGTATTTTTATGAGAAGCCCCTACACATGTTAAAGGCTTTCCTGCACAAACTTATGTCAGAGATTGTTTTCTTAGGACTCAAGACTGTATTTCTTGGCCCAACAGGAAAGCACAGTATGTACATTTTATAATATGAAATCTGAGATAATCCTTGTGTGACCAAGAGCATGTTGGTTTAGCTGAATCATATCTTCTACTACGTCAATGTTATGCCCAGATTGCTAGATACCCAAAGACTACCACGAGTCTGAAGCTGTATGTAAAAGCAAGAAGCCTTTATTTAAAGTTGAGCTCTAGGGCCGCCTGCCCTCACTGATGCCCCAAACTATCATTAGGCAGGGTTTTTATGTGGTTACAGAAAGGAATGGGAGTTTCCAATTTGGAAGCTACAGGATTGATTGACATTTAGCAAGGTTGGGTTGGCACCAGGGGATTGGCCAAGCCCGACTGTGAAATGCTTAAGCAATCTGTCTATAACATCTGGGGACATTAGGTACTTACTTGATTGGCTCCTGGAACAGTTTGTGGTTTTCCAGCAACAGAGGTGAACTTAGGGACAAGGTTAAGTTGGTGTCTGCTGACAAAATGTAGTCACATTAGTTAGGGCTCTTAATTCCCTTGATTTTATGACTTCTGTCCAGTAAACCAGGGGTTGCTTTGTGCCCTGAAAACCATAAGTTTGATAGCATTAATTCGGTCTTGGACAAACATGGAATAAAGTCTATCATGTAAGGGGGACATAGTATGACTGGGAGAAACAGAGCTAAGGGCCTATTTTCTTGTAGCCATTTGTCCCTTATGCCAGAGAGTTGCCCATGACTTAGCATTTCAGCCTATAGAGTAGGACAATGGGTGAAGCTATTCTCTTCTGTAACTTCTTCCTGCTGACATTAGGGGTGCTGACTTTAGGAAGGTTGAAAAGCTAGTCAAAGGCTAGGTAATCGGACACCTATCAGAAGCATCTGTTTAATGGATCCAGTTGAAGAGACAGGGAGCAGTCCCAGCAATCAGTGGGACTGATTTAAGTCAGCTTCCAGCAGGTCCTGATCTCAGCAGTTTGTAATCCACAGGTGATCTCTGAATGGAGTCTATTAGCCAGGTAAAAGTCTCTTGAGACAAATACAGAATAGGGACAGAAGTTAAAATTGTGTCTATAAGACAGCTGGAATAGGATTATGCCTTTGAGACCCAGTAAAAGTATGAAAATTCTTTTTTCAGTCCAGGAGGCTTGATATACAGATTGGACAGACATGTTTTTAGCATGATGAGAATCACCCTTAAGTCTATGACTAATTAATAGTACTCAGTGCTCCATCAGCTTATCAGAACTCTATTGGCCTCATTTTTATATACTTTAACTCACTTTCTTATAGCTCTATAAGTTACATTTATGTACCTTAAAACTTTTCTTAAGCTCCTCCAACCTTTACAACTTGCACTTATTAACCTTTAAACACTTTCTTAGGCCCTCAAATCTTTAGATTCTCATAACTTAAACTTTCACATCCTCAGACATTACATAAATTTACACTCTTTTTTTTTTCTATCCAGTTATTCACCAGGAGACACAGACGGTTCCTGGGAGCAGTCATCCAAATGAAGGATTAGTAAAAAGTTACATTGAATTTTTTTTTTTATCTTTTAGCAGGAAGCCTGTGAGCAAGGCAAGCCTGTTTGCCTTTTTAAATAAGAGAAGAGACCTAGTACATAATAGTTTTAACTAGCTAATGAATTGACTAATGAAATAACAGTGGATAGAATTGTCCTTTAGCTGTCAAACTACCATTAGCTTAGCTATCAATGTGATCAGAAACCAGAGAAGGATAAATTGTAACCCAGTTGAATCTATGTATCAATTGAAATGACAGAAATGACTAGTCATATTCCAGTACAGTTCTCCCAATTGTCTCCTGTGGTAACATAGCACCATGGACAGAGACAGTCTGGCTATCAGGGACAGAAGACGAGAGGCTGTTTTCTGTGGAAGAAGAACACGTGAGAGACTGGCCTTCCCTCATTTTCGGCAACACTAGACAATAACTCTCCAGATGTACGGTTTTGGTCAACAGTACAAGCTGGGCCTACCAGCAGGTGAAGCATTGGGGCGGTCTTGCCCAGTGGTCAGAATACCATAATCTAGCATTGAAGTCATCTGTCATGCCAAAATCTTCTCAGAGACCTTGGGGAGTGACTGCTAGGATGTGGAAGTCTCTGTCATAATTAGTTTAAATATAGTTAATGCCATATTCAGCAGATCTCTAACAAGCTTGAGGGCCAGCATACCTGAGCTTAAGTTTTGTCTGTCTTTAGCTATCTGCTCTAAACTATATCTTGCAAATATAAAACAAAATATTATAATGTATAATCTGCGTTTAAGGACCATATGTGTTTAAAGACCATATCTGTCTAACTAAGATGTACAGAACACAATACATTCATACATTTAAAACAAATCAAAATCAAACATACAGTCGCTACATACATTAATACATTTAAGATAGACAGACAAAACTTTTCTTACTTTCTCTAGCTGTAGTTTCAAGGGAAAAGTATCTTGCCATCTGTTAACTCCAGGCAGGAGCTGGGGCTTGTTTTTAATGGAAGACAGTAGGCCAAGCTCTTGACCCAAGTGCAAGCTGGAGAAAGCTTCCTCCAAGGACACACAGCAGCTGCCCAACAACTCATGGCCCTGGGGCCCTGTGTCCTCCTGATGGGATATTTTAAAAGACAAGGAGGGAGTAGGTGGGCACCCGCAGTCCTGCTTTTGCCCCTCTCTGACCACTGCACACTCAAGCCATAGAGTACGAGAGTAGGTGGGAGCAGGAAGTGCCACTGCTGGCTGGTTGCTCCTGTCTCCTGTACCGGGAAGGATTAAAAAACTCTCCAAGTGTGTGGAGGGGTCCCTGAGGACCTTCTGCACTTCAGGGGGGTCCCTATCCCCAGGTCTCAGCAGCAGCTGAGTGTTCACATGGCCACAGGAAGTGAGAGGAGCCAGGCTCCAGCTGCTGCTCTTTCAAGCTGAACAATTGGAGAGAGAGAGTGACCAAGCTGGGAGCTGGGAGCAGGGAGCAGGGAGAATGGCCAGTGTGGCACCTGGGGCCTGGTCTATTTCCAGAACTGAGATGGTTACAAGCAAACAGAAACACACGGACCACACAAGCAAAAATGTATCTGTATGACGCACTTGAAAAGAAAAGAACCAAAATTCAGAACAGCTGACTTTCCTGAGAGCCATCACATTCCACCAGAGACAAAACCAGAAGTGGCCTATCCCTTAATCGGGCTCCACCTAAATCAGAAAAACATACCTGGACGTCCTGCAAAAGAAAGTCACTCTTCTTTTTCTAATTTCTAGTCCTAGTCCTGGGGCTCGAGTGGCCAAGGAAGAGGTTTAAGGGAGTCGTCTGTGTCTGTTCCATTTCTACAGTCATAAGAGTCACACAAAGACAGAAAAAAGAAACAAAGCACAAACTGACAGAATCAGACTTCCTGGTGTATTTTTGAGAATGAGACATTGGCCTCTCATCGCACCAAGGGAGTGAGTGGAATCTAATCCCTACTGAGTGGGCCTGGGACGTCTTCTGAGTCCCTGAGCCTGGGGTCTTTCCAGCGTGTCTGCAGGCTGATACAGATGTACAGATTTGTGCCCTTTTTTTTCCCCTTTCTAGAAACCAAAACAGAGACCAAAACACACTCAGACAAAACACTTAATGGTAGGCTGTTGGCCCCAGGGTTTGTGGGCCTCTGGGGGTCTAGGGGATCCCAGATGGACCCCCAAATTTTATGCCCAGATCACTAGATCCCCAAAGACCACCAGGAGTCCAAAGTCATATGTAAAAGCGAGGAGCTTTTATTCAAACTCAAGCTGGAGGGACCTCGAACCTGACTGAAGCAGTGGATCAGTAGCGAGATCCCCAAACCATCGTTAAGCAGGGTTTTTATTATTGTGGTTACAACAAGGATCAGGAGTTTCCAGTTTGGCAGTTACAGGGTTGGTTGACAGTCAATTAAACACCTAGTTTAGCTTTCCTCTGGGCCGTTGACCGTCATAGGTGTCCTGTACTCAGAGCTGGCAGTGTGGTTAGTACCTTCTTGGTAAGAGGGTTAAGGGGAACCCATGTGGCAAGCAAGACTGGGGAGATCCAAGCCTCGAAGGTAATATTTCCACTGGGACACTGGTATTGGTTTCCAGACAGTAGGGAAGAGAAGCCTGGATTTGAGCAGCGGCTGGAAACAAACCCAACATGCTGTCCCTGTGTCTTCAGACCAGGGTTCACCTCAGGGTGCTTGGAGCTGGAATCTGGGGCATTCTAGTATTCCCTTCCAAGTGTTTCCTGGTCTAAGGGCTTGGATACATGACTCTTGCCTGGACCCTGAAGGGGGCTTTACTGTATTCACTGACTAGCAGGATGTTCTCAGCATGTGCGGAGGCAGCCAAAGGCTCTGATAAGTGTTTTCTTTTCCTTTTGAAAAATTCAAAATTAAAATTATTTTGAGGTGATGCGCTGAGCAATGGTAGGAATAGCTCACAGGTACTGGCTTTGTTTGTAGTCAAGTACATGGCTTTGGTCCTCTGATGAGTTGGTTGCGATTTCAACAAAGTTCTTATTGTGGCTGCAGGCTGGCCACACCTGTACAATAGTGGAAGGCATAGGTACATTTGTGTACAATGGAACAAACAAAAATCCAGGGCCTCAGATCACTGGGTTGTTTCCTCTTTTCATGGGTACCTCATAGGTAAGATGTTTGAAGGTGAGGAGTGTATGGAGAGCTAAATGTAGTCTACCAGTAAACCCCCTAGTGTGTGTGTGTGTGTGTGTGTGTGTGTGTGTGTGTGTATGAGAGAGAGAGACAGAGACAGAGACAGAGAGAGAGGAGGGGGGAGCAGAGCAGAGGTATAACCTCATCCTTTTATTTTTGTTTTGAGAAGGCCTTGCTAATTTGCCTAGGCTTCCCTTACACTCACTGTGAGGTCCAGGCAGTCCCTGAATTTAGAGTTTTCTTGCTTCAGCCTCCCAAGGAGCTGGGGTTTGGGCCTGTGCCATGAAATCTAGCTCTTGTAAGGGTTTTGGTTGTTGGGTTCCTTAAAAATGTAAACTTAAATATGAAGTAGTTTGATGAAAGAAATTGATAATTGAAAAAATGCTTACTACAAGGCTGGAGAGATGGCTCAGCAGTTAAGAGCACTGCCTGCTCTTCCAGAGGTCCTGAGTTGAATACCCATCAACCACACGGTGGCTCTCAAAATCTATGATGTGATCTGATGCCCTTTTCCGACATGTACATGAAGAGTTTATTTTATGTATATGAGTGCTCTATCTGGGTATATACTCATATACATAAAATAAATAAATCTTTTAAAAATGCTTAATGTATTGAAACCTGGCAGATGAATAAGACAGCACACATCAGCTTGACACTGTCAGAGAGACTGGGAATGAATGAATGAATGAAAACGGGACACTTATTTTTTTTTAACTTTTTATTGATTCTTTGTGAGTTTCATATCATGCACTCCAGTCCCACTCATCTCCCTGACCCCTCATATCCATCCTTGCAACCCTCCCCCTGCCATAAGAAAACATACACACACACACACACACACACACACAACAAAACAAAGCATAGAAAACATCTTGCCATGGAAGCTGTAGTGTGTCACAGCGTGTCCCTCAATATACCCTCTGTCCACACATCTTCACTAGAGAATGTGTGTTACAGTGAGTCATTGGTCTGGTTTGAGGTCTCTGGTTTCTATGACACCATCAATATCAGCTCCTCACTGGGACTCTTTCCAGTTATCTTGTTGCTCTGTGTCTTGGAGAGCCTGCAGCTTTGGATCAACAGGACCAGTCCTTTCACACACCCTCCCCCCAACAGTTCACAGATGATGTAGATTTTGGGGTGGGCCAACTCAAAGCTCTGGATCTGGGCCTGGGTGCTAGCTGAGCTGGTCAGCCCACCATATCTGCATCCTCAGGGTGAGCCCTCCAGCACTGTTTCGGCTAGGTGACCCAAAGCTGCCATTGGCAAGAGGCAGGGTCAGTTCTGCTCTCAGACCTCAAGGCTGCCTTGCCTGTGCCTTTGCCATCAGGGCCAGCTCCATTGTGCTGCTCAGGTGAGGTGCAGCGAAACACTGGCCACTTATTTTTCTAATTGAATTATACACTAAAAAACAAAAAACAAAACAAAACAATCCCCCCAAAACAAAACAAAAATCCCTACCCACTTTAATTTCCAGTTAACCTTCAAAGCAAAGGTGGAGGCAAAGCACATTGGTGCAGTGACGGAACAACACATTTAAGACGATGGCTTTCCAGAAGCCTCCGAATCTTCTTCACGACGTGCTTTGTGGCATTCGTTGTGTTGAGCTAGGGGTTGAAATGAGCCACATGGAGGCAAACACTCTGTGGCTTACTCTTCTGTGCAGGAGTTCGTGATTGACACGCTGTGTGAAAATGCCCAGAAGATGTTCATTGGCAACGCCATGCACAGGAACTATGCTGCCATCTTTGCCCAGCTCATCATTGGGGGAGAGTCTCAAGGTTTGTTAACATACCAGCCATTTTGAACTCTGAGACTTTCGGTGGCTTGGTCACAATTTCTTTTCAACTGACCAGATATCTAAGATGCCTACTGGGAAAGATAATGGTGGTAACCTCTTAACCTGAGGCTGCTCCTCTGGCAGCTCAGTTTGTTCAAGATTAACCCTTTCTCTCCACAGGCTGTTTCTCTTTAACCCTTTCACCCTGTCTGACCTTCTGCTCCTCTCTTGTCCCCAGCCCACCCTACCCCAGGGGCTTTGGAAACTTAACACCAAAAGTGCACAGAACAGGCAAGGTGGCAGGGTGCTAATTGCTGATGAAACTCCAGCTCTCACTTACCGGGTCTGAACCCTTTAGTTCTCCCTTTTCCAGAAGCTTCCACCTCTCCCTGCAAACTCTCCTCTTATGGCACAGCCAACTCTGCAATCCTTTGAGAAATGAGACTTGAGGGACACTTCTGATTTTCCTATTTCATTCCTTATTTGTTTCTTAGACTCCTCCGTATCCACTCACAACTTCTCCAATTGTTCAACCATTGTCCCAATTTTTTTTTAAATGAAATACAGGAAGCAAAACCAGAAAATCCCCTCTGGGAGCAAAGCAAGAGAGAACTCAGTGGCAGAAGCTGCAGTGAACCTTTTGCTCACATCCTGAAACAGTATATTCATTCCTCCATACCTTGCTGTCTCCTCTACATTAGAACCCAAATTTCCCGTTATTCCAAGCCCTACAACTGAATGCCACTTGTTGGCATATTTAAAAAAAATATTTTAAAAAGTCTAGAGAGTCTAGTGTCAACTAAGGTAGCTCACTTCTATAATTCTATGCCTGGAAGGCTGAGGTAGGAGGATCAACTTTTACTAGAGCCACCTTGGCCTATATGGTGAGTTTTAGACCATCTAGGGTCACATAGTGAGACTCTGTCTCCACAACAGTGAAAAGGAGAGAGCCTAACAAAGTTTTGTTTTATTTTTCTGTGTCTTCCTTAGGACCCCACTGTTTCACAGTTCCTATCAGGGATGAAAATGGAAACTTGTACCCAGCAGTGACAGCTATTGATATGATGCACAAAGAAGGTGAGTCCCCAGGTGACCTCTCTGTGGTTATTTGTGCCTGTTGTCTGTTCGCCAGTTCCCACCACAGCTGAGGAGACTCTAACCACGCGCATCTCGGGAAACCATGGTGACGGACCAAACTTCCAGGACTGTGCTTTGATGTTGAAATCTCCCAGCTTCTCAGTTTCTTAGTGACGAGGAAGCTTGTGTCTCCAAAGGGTGCTTTAATTTCCCTCTTCTTAGGCTTAAGGGAAAGTTGCCTGTCTCTCGTACCTCTTCACCTCCAGATTGACGTTTGTGTCCAGGAAGCCCTTGGTGAGCCTTGAGGACTGACCTGTTAATGTTACTTTGAAAATGTGTGCGTGTACGTGGGCATCTGTGTGCGTGGGCATGTGTGTGCCTGGCCGTGTGTGTGTGTGTGTGTGTGTGTGTGTGTGTGTGTTGTAGTTTCTCTCTTAACCTGGACAGCACTCAAATAATTGAAACTGGACTATGGTATTTATTCATCAAGTTTTATAGCACAATATTGAGCAGTTATGACTCTATTCTTAACTGTCTAGACTGATCTGGCTTTCTCTCAGCAGAGACAACTGAGCTACTTGAACTTCAGGGCTTTCACTGCTCCAACTGCTCTCTCTCTCAAGTCTCCTGGACCTCTGTCTGTGGCTGAGTCCTTCCTTCCCGCCTCTCTCTCCTCCTCCTCCCCTGGCTGGCAGGAAGTCTAGCCCTATTCTCTCCCCTGCTCAGTGATTGGCTGTTAAGATGCTTTATTGGCATATCAGGGGACAGTTGGGGAGTAAAGTTTACACTAGTTTCAAAGGCTTGCAACTAGATATGTGTGTAGGGGGCAACAGAAATCAACATTTGAATCTTTACACAGTGTATAATAACATTCTGCCTATGCTGACGTAGGACATTTGTAACACAACTGGGTCCTCACAGTTACAGAGGACAGAGGCCTGACATGAGGGAGCTGCCAGGGCTGACTCCTTCTAACAGGGGCAGTGGAAGGTTCTAGTCCAGCTCTCGCCTCTGCTTGTGAGTGACACTTTCACACGAACACACAATCTTCCTGTGCACACATCTGCCTCCAGGTTTTTCCTTATAAGGACTTCCATCATTTATATTAGAGTCCACCTTAATGACCTCATTTTAACTTTGTTGCCTCTGTAATGTCTCTATTTCTAAACAAGGCCACATTGCAGATACAGGACTTAGGACTTCAATCTATGCATGGGGTATGGGGAGGACACAATTCATCTCATAGCACTCAGTGAGACCAGGTTTCCAAGATAACACTAGCTAAAGAAAGGAATACAGGAGTTAAGGATAAACGAGAGAATACATGGTAGGAGAGACACACTGGACAGTGTAGGCACAGCCTCATCCCACCCTTAGTGTGGACAACCGCTGCTGCTAACTGTGGCCCTGGAAGTATCTCAAGTGTCAAGTGCTGCTGAGGGCAGAGGGATAGGTCAATGCTTATGAAGTGGTGTCACATGTTGAAAACACTGGCAACTGCAGAAAGCCTGCTTCGGTTTTCCCATGTCTTCTGTCATTTACTTTCACCAGTTCATCCTGTTCCTGAGGAGGAAGCACAGAAGGGGAGGCAGCATGAGCCGTGTGTGGGCGGAGACTGACTTTCCTGCCTTCAGTGTTCCATGCTGTCTCCTACCTGGAGTTTTACATTGTATTTTATGTGTGAGTGTTTTGCCTACATGTATGTCTGTACACCACTTGCATGCTTGGTGCTCAGGGAAGTCAGAAGGAATTGTCAGTCTCCAGGACCTGGAATTACTGATGATTGTGGAGCCACCACATGGGTTCTTAGAACTGAACCTGGGTCTTCTGCAAGAGCAACAAGTGTTCTTAACCACTGAGGTAGCTCTCCTGCCCCCAGAACTCTCTCCTTTTAATGATGCTTGCTGCTGGCATGGGAAATGTGCCGCACCAGACCCTGAACTGGAGCCCCTAGCACACTGCAGGCTGCAAACAAGGAAAATAACTTTATTGTCTTCCATTCTTCTTAAGGGTGGGGGTTGGGGATGGGCCAGCACCCACCCCTCAACAGACCACACCCTTATCCCTGCCCCCTAACAAAAGAGCACCACAGTGCGGAAATGTTGAAGGTATTTATTTGAGTTGAGAAGTAGCTAATAGTCTTTGGGATGGTACACAGCTTTCCCTTGCATCATCATCTGCATTCTGTTGTCTTCAGGTCTGAGTGGTGTGGATAATGGGATTCTGATATTTGACAAGGTTCCAATTCCAAGAGAGAACCTGCTAGATAAGTGAGTAGTTTTCTCCTTATGTGTGTATAGATGATCTATTGTTCCAGCACATGAGGTCCCTAGTTTTGGGAGCTCACAGATCGCAAGATCAAGTGGTCTTCACCTGAGTGTTTGCACAACCAGTTGGAAAAAGTAGGCAAGCAAATAGAGAACATTTTAAATGCTCCAACATGGCCTTGGTCAGATGTAACGATTGCTACATTTTAATGGTAGTCTCTAGGCTTTTCTATCTATCTATCTATCTATCTATCTATCTATCTATCTATCTATCTTAGAATTTTAACATAGAATATTCACTTATATATCCTGTTTGTTTCAGAACTTGTAACTTCCAACTAACACACATATAAAATGCCCTATAGTACTATGCTAAGTATTCTATAAATTATGTACTCAAGCCCTTGTTGTTGGGTATTTAAGTCCTTTTCATTTTGGCAATAATAAACAAACTGGTGTGTGCTACTTGCTTCTTTTACGTGTGTAAAAAGTTAATATGCCACCTTTAGGCTGAGCATGGTGATGCATACCTTTAAGCCCAGTACTTCAGAGGCAGAGTTCCCTTTCAATCATAATCAAAACACATTGTATGGATGCATGAAATTATCAAAGAATAAATAAAAAATACTTTATTAAAAAATCACCTTTCAGCAGGGAAGGTTCTTAAAAACACTATCACCAGGAGGGAAAATGCCCAGGCAGTCACAGGGTGGGCAAGGTGAATCAGAGGTGAAGGTGTCTTGCTATGGTGTGATCCATGGATGGAAGTCTATAGGTGTAGTTTTTGAAGCTATTTTATTTGGAGTTTTTTTTTTAATATCTTCTACCCTTCTCCACCCCAATTTCTCCCAACTCCCCAACACTAGGTAGATGAGAAAAAAGGTCAGAAGGGAAAGGGACCATAGGCCTCTTTAAACTACTTCCTGCTGATCAAGATCATTGGGTTCCTAGAGGCAAGTCCAATCTTCTTTGTCAGAATAGCCAGCAATCCATAAATCTAGCAAACCAGCAATCCAGAAATAGCAAACACAGTATCAGAAACCAGCAACAGGGGCAGCTGCAGCAGCCACCACAGCCTCTCCCATTTATACCATCTCAAGAGTTTCCAGAATTAAACTATTTGCAAAACTGGTAAAAATCACTCCCTAGCCAGAACATGAGGCACATTATAGTTAGCTGTGGACAATCTGAAGCAGACCCATATCCCACACCTGGGGTTAACACAAAAACATATTCACATAACATAACTGGGTTTTTAAAGATACCAAAGTACTCCCTACATTTCTTCCTTTTAGTCTCCAAGGCAGCTTTTCTTCTAATATCAATAAATTATGTACAATAAGAACAAGTGTGAGAGCCGTCAGGTAAGGATTACATTCTCAATGTTTAGTCCATTTGTATTTGGCAAGCCTAGAGAAAATATTCCATTATCTATCCTGTCTTGGTGAGTCCAACGTTTTGTACCTAAAGCACATTCTTGTCATAACTTGCATTTATTAACCTAAACACATCTTTTTAGACCCTAAAGTATTTTCTTAGATCCTAAGCAACTTAAGTTTTTTTTTTTTTAATTTCATGTGTATGGGTGTGTTGCCTGTATATATATCTATGTGAGGCTGTTGGATCCTCTGGAACTAGAGTTATAGACAGGTGTGAACTGCCATGTAGATGATGGGAATTGAATGCAGGTCCTCTGGATGAGCAGCCAGTGCTCTTAACTGCTGAGCCATTTCTCCTGCCCCACAACTTAAGGCTTAATGTTTTTAATCTTAATAAGGAAAACTGTAAGATAGAACTCTCTAGGCTTCAACCACATCAGCAGTCAGAGTTTAAAATGCTTTTCATATGTTCTAGAAAACACCACCTACCTCAGTGCCTTAGCTGTGTTCCCTGTGAACTGAAAATCCTGGGCCAGAGCTGTCCTTAAATCACTAGCAGAGCCAGAAATCTGGGTGTAACAAAGCTGTCTTTTTCCTTGCTGTGGATTTTCTCCTTTGCTTATTTTTGCTACTTACAAGTTCTTGTCAACAAATGAATGCGGTTGATTACAAAAGTCAAAGATAAATTGTGTAGAAAGCAAGCTTAGAATGGACAAAATTTTCTTTGTCTCCCACCCCATGTGAACTGGTGGTAAACAGAACAGAAACAACAGAGACAGATGTCCTGGAAAATCTCAGCAGCCACCAGTGCTTATCAGCCTTCCCTAGAGGTGCCTGTCCAGTTCCTAGGCACTTGGCAGCAGCACCCACTCTGGAGGATGGAAGAGGCAAGCAAAGTCCCAATGGGCTGTTCCTTGTATCTCGTTGCCCTAACCAGATCTTGGTGGATAGTGCAGCCTCAAAAGATGATTGGCCAGTGCTCACCACATGCAGTAGAGAATAGAAAGTCAGATTCAGTGAGAAAGAGGAACAACACTAGCCTTGTATCTTTTGTAGATAATATACCACTTTGAAAAGCAAGCTTTGATTTATAGCATTATTTTATTATCATTTACGTTGTCCCCCATACTACAGAATATCAGTTGCCACATGAGGGTTTGAAGGAGCAGTCTTCTGGGGTGTTGGTTCACCACTTGATTAGAAAGTAAACCAGTTAATAGATGTAAGTAAATGATTCAATATAGTGTCACTAAAATGTTAGATGCCATTTAATTTTTGTAGATATTATAAATTGATATTCAAGTAGAGGAAAACCAGAATAAGGAAAAACATCTTGATAAAGAAGAACAAAGTGGGAGGACTCATACTAGGAATCTGAAATCTTATGACAAAGCCATGGTAATCTAGACTATACGGCATTAACATAAAGGTATCTATATGGACAGTGGAATAGAGAGGTCTCCAAATAAACCTTCATGTTCATTGACAATTATTAGACCTCTGGAGTACCAAGATGAAGAGAAAACAATAGTCTTTTCAACAAATGGTTCCAGGACTCGTGGCTATCTATATTTGAAAAATAAGTTAGGCCAGACTCATCTCATACCACCCAACATACATGCATATAATTCTTACAAGAGACTTGGGGTATATATTTAGTGACCTTGGTCTCATAAGTGAGTTATTAAACATGACACAAAAAGTACAAACAGTCAAAGAAAAAGTAGGTCAATTCAAGTTTATAAACATTTTAAAAAACTTAGTGAAGACAGTCTTTTGAGTCACAGAAAGAATTGTAAATCAGATAAGTCATAATGGCCTAGCATCCAAAATGGAAAAAGTATTCCAGCTAATCAAGACAGATAACTAATTAAAAAAGAAACAAAAATGAGTAGATATTTTCCCAAAGAAGATATTCAAATTACTAATAAAATACAAAAGAAAATTCAACAATTCCACTGTCATTGGGAGACTACTGTCAAATCATGAGATACCAAGCATCCCTTGGGATGGCTATGACAAAACATACAGACAATAGCCAAGTGCTGTTGAAGATGTGGAGACATTAGAACTATTACATGTTACTGGCAGTGGTATAAAATGTCTTCACAGACATTTAGAAAGTCATTTAGCAATTCCTTAAAAGTTTTACTTTTGGGCTGGAGAAATGATTCAGCAGTTGAGAGCACTTGTTTGTTGTTGCAGAGAACAAGGTTCAGTTCCCAGCCCTCACATAATGCTCATGACAGTCTGTAACTCTCACCCAAAATTTGTCTTGCCTACATGTAGTGCAGGGATAAAGATGTAACAGAGATTGAGGGAATGTCCAACCAAATGCTGGCCCAACTTGAGATCCACCCCATGGGAGAAGCTAACCCCTGACACTATTAATGATACTCTGCTATGCTTGCAGAAAGGAGCCTAGCAAAACTATCTTCTTAAAGGCTTCATTCAGCAGGTGATGGAAACAGATGCAGAGCAACCAAACAATAGGCTGAGCTCAGGTAGTCTTGTGGAAGAGTTAGGGGAAGGATTGAGGGAGCCAGAGGGATCAAGAACACCACAAGAAGACCTATAGAGTAAACTATCTTGAGCCCATGAGGGCTCACAGAGACTGAACCAATGACCAAAGAGCATGTATGGGCTGGACCTAGGCCCCCTACACATATGTAGCACATGTGCAGCTTGTTCTTCATGTGTGTCCCCTAGCAATTAGAATGGGGGCTGACTCTGACTCTGTTGCCTGCCTTTGAATCCCTTCCATATAGCTGGCCTGCCTTGTCTGACCTCAGTGGGAGAGGATGTGCTTAGTCCTTCTTTGATTTGATGTACCAGGGTAGATAGGTACCTATGGGGAGCCTTCCCTTCTCTGAGAGTGGGGCGGGAAGTGTGAGGATAGGACTGGGAGAGGAGGGAGAGGCCTGCAATCAGCAAACAAAAACCACCAGAGAATCTAATGCCCTTTTCTGGCCTCAGCAAGCTCTGGTCCTCAAGTGGTGTGTATAAACTCATGCCAGCACACACACACACACACACACACACACACACACACACACACACAC
>OU015742.1:20969430-20982079 GCA_907169655.1 Acomys percivali | reverse complement strand
TGTGTGTGTATAGTACATATGTACACACACATATAAACATTGTCCATGTACTCATTGAAATGTGAACACCTATTTGTCTTGAATAAACTTAAGCACAAATGTTCATAGGATAATTATTCATAATATCCCCAAAGTGGAAGCAACTCTAACATCCCTTAGCTAATAAATGCTAAAGATATCAAATATGCCCATTGAGTGAAATATTCATTCATAAAAAATTAAGAAATACTGATATAGGCTAGAGTGTAAGTGAACCTTACAAGCCTTGTGCAAATAAAATAAGCCAGATGCAAAGAAACATTGTAGAATTTGATCCCATTGATATAAAGAGTAGGCTTACCCATAAAGACAGAAAGTTGGTTACCAAAGATTGGAGGATAGAGAATATAGAGAACGCCTGCTGGTATGGACGGGGTTTCTCTTAGAACAATGAAAAATTTGGAATTGAGGAATAATAACAGTTGTAGAACTTGAGCATATACTAAAACCCACCCAATCCAGATGTATAAACAGGTAAATTTTATGGGATGTGAATTGCATCTCACTGTTTAAAAACAAAACAAAACAAGTGTGTATGTGTGTTTGCACATTTAGGTGCTGGCTTTGATTTGATGGTGGTTGTCTTCCTGCCCTTTCTTTTTGGGAGCTGCTACTGCACTGCAGGCTGGCAGCAGTGTAGAACCTGCCCTTACCTTCCACAAGTCGAGTCCTTCCAAGCATTTCTTGTGAGAAGCTTCCAGGATGCCCATTTCTGTGTTCACATGAGAGTCACACGATATCAGTTCTAGTAGTGCCATATTTTCTTTTGTGTAATGTTAAACCCCATTTTCTTTCTTTTTTTTTTTTTCATTCTGCTCCTTTGTGTCCTCACAGGTTTGGTTCTATGGCCCCAGATGGACAGTACCATTCACCTATTCAAAGCAAGAGTGCAAGATTCAGTGCAGTGCTGGGAACACTGACCCTTACAAGATTGGGACTGACTTTCCAAGCTATGGGCGCCATGAAGGTAATAGACTCTGATTTCAATGAACTTAACTGTCTATCATTTCCAGAAAGAGTAACAATGTCAGATGCCAAGATTCAAGCCACAGTTAATATAATGGGGCCAGAGATCTTTGTTACGTGCTGAAGAGGGCCAGTTGATGATGAATGTAGAACATTTCTGCATCCTTGGGACTATATCCCACTCACCTGCATCTCCGATGTGTGTTGCTAGGCACAGTTGGAGAAGCAGCAACATTGCAAAATGCCCCCGAGACTGTATCATTTAAGAAGAGTGTGTTTGCTAGAAAGCAGTTAAGCATTAGCTCAGGCGGGAAGGTCGTCGTTTCTTTGCTTAGTTCATCGGTGTGTACTGCTCTACGCCTGCTATCTGGGTGTGACATTTACCATCACAGGTGAGAGGCCACAAGGCCAGATCTCTGTCTCCCAACCCCTCTCCTTCCTGTGCATTGCTTTTGGGCAGAGTCTAGAGAGAAGAAAGCTCTGGAAGTCTCTTTCTTTTTTTCCCCCTGGGGGCTCTTTGTCTTGTTCCCTTGTTCTTCTTAGTCTCTGCTTAAGGGGAAAGTCTTCTTTAAGCTCTACTGAACTTAGTGAAGCTAGAAGAAAAAAATGTAGACTCCCTAGTGGTGTGTGTGTGTGTGTGTGTGTGTGTGTGTGTGTGTGTGTTGAATGCAGGTTTTCCATCAAGAAGGAAGAAATTTTATCCACCTGACTCCAGGACTGATATTGGCCTGTGGATGACTGAACAGCATAAATTCCTTCCTTCCTTAGTTCTACAGGGTCTGCCATGTTCCCCAGGCACCCTGTCCTGACCCTAGTGCTCTGTTTGTGGGTAGACACAGCTGACACACTGTGAACCCAAGTGCTCAGGACCGAGGCTGTGGCCCATGGTCAGGCATCCCAATGCTTTAGGGCATCATGGGATGAGTGCATGCACAAGAACGCTCCTCATGCCATGGCATCTGGAAAGCAAAGAGAGACAGGAAAGGTCTTTGGCTATGACAACATAGATGATAAGAAGCAAATTCTCTGGCTCTGACAACTGAGGGAGGAAGGGTTTCTTTTGGCTCCACACCTCCCAAGTATATGGTCTAGTAGTGTGGGGGAGTCCTGGCCACAATGTGTCTGCAGTCAAGAAGCAGTGAGTGATGAAGGCTTGCGTTCAGCCTTCTTCTTCATTTTCACTTAGTCCAGAACCTCACACTTAGAGTAGATTTTCCTCCTTCAGTTAATATAATCTAGATGATCCCTTAAAGACATGCCTAGAGAATTGTTTGCATGCTGATCCTAAATCCCAGCAAGTCAGGAACCAATTAGCCGTGCCTGGGGTTGAGTTCGCGGTACTTTGAGGGCACAGCCCTACTCATCTTCTTCGATGGGCCCTACATTCTAAAGACTCCAATTTCCCATTCATGCCACAGACTAGATACCAAACTGTCAACAGGTGGGTTTGGTAGGGGGAGCAGCATTCAATGTCCCCATTGTAGTGTCCAGGGGGAGGGGGAAGGGGAGGGGGAAGGTGCTCCACAGAGCCTAGATGGGGTCAGATCTTGTGTATACCACTGTGTTGCCCACTGAATGGCGTTTCCGGTAGTTGTGTGGCATAATGAGTGTCCTCAGGTCTGAGAATCTTGAGCAGTCCTCTGGGCAGGCAGCTCATCTTCCCCTGCAGCTGAGACGTGTGACGGGCGTTTCCTCGGCTGAAACCTAAGATGCTTCTGTTTCTTCTGCTGTCACCAATGAATGGAAAATGGTTCCTTCCCTCCTGCGTGCATTCTTGATGTATTAGGAAACTGTCACCCAGGCTAATATCACAATGATATTAGCTCAAGGCTGGGCATGCCCAGTCCTTTTAAACTTTGCCCAGATGTCTGACTTTTCATGACTATCTCTCATTTCTACGACATTCCTCAGCACACTGAGATTTCTCTCAAAGGTTTGCCGCAACAGCCATCCTCTACTCCATGCCCAAAATGCCATGCTTCATTAAATGACCAACAAGAACAGGAGGGAAAAGAAACCAAGATGTTTGGGGTGGAGATTGGGGGAGGGAGGCTTAACAGACACTTCAAGTCTACTTGGGGTAGCTAGGAAGCCTTTCCCAGCAAGGAAGGGGGTTGAGGACAGCACGTGAGTGTGGAGGGTAGAAACAGAGGCAGCAAGATTGTAAATGAGTGCTAACGTATCCTTTTGGATTGATTCTGAATGGAGGTAAAGGTTTCAGCACAAGATGCGCTGGTTTCTACTTGTACAGTCATCTCCCCCAAAGGAGACTCTTAGGAGCTGTACCCCATCCCAGCAGTGTCTTCTCTGGAGTGGGGTGATGGTAGGGGTTTGCTCTTTGAGAATGACTGTGTAAAGCAGGCAGGGACAGCTGTACACACCCTGCATTGTCCCAGCCACCCTGTCTCCCTCTGGGACCTCACAGAGACCGAGTTCTTGTCTCATCATGAGGGTCCTGTATGACCTCCTGCTCCTGATCCCCTTCTTCCCATTTCGTCCTCTCTCTTGATGACCTCATAACAGGGTGTGTCTTGCGTTTCCTTACTGTAGGTGGGGTGCTCACAAATAATGCTCTGCCTACCATGCCCACCTCATTCTTGCATAAGATTAATTTTCACATACATTTTGAAGCTCTTACAACTGTGCCTTCTTCAGAAATGCCAGACCTGTACACTCCCAGTGCTGCCTATGTCCCTCCCCCTATGGTGTTCCTGTTGGTGCTAACTAACAAAAGGCTGCAACAGTGACCCTGGAATTTAGGGACTCGACATGAATTTTGGGAGAGAGGTCACTGTTCCATTCAGAAGACATGGCCAACCTCACTTTGGGCATTGTGTGTGCAAAGAGGCAACTCAAATGAAATGGAGTTCATAAGACTAGGATCCAAATTTGCTAAGACTGGAATCTACCAGGGATCTCCATGTGTCTGCACACGGGGGAAAAAGTCATTTGAGGACAAAGTGGGAGTGGCTTTTGTAAGCTACTGGCACCTCAATCTTGGGCTTCTAGACTCCAGACTGTGAGGGAAAAAAATGTTTGTCATTGAAGTTATTTGGTCTGTTTTACTACCTCAGCAGACTGGTATGTGTGCCAAAGCACCCAAAGGGCTGATGAAGCACCTCCTTGACAGGTTGTTTGTCAGTAAAGACTGCAGCTGACTGGAACCATCTCTGCCTCTTCCCCTCCTCCCAGGGCCCAGCGCTGAACTAGGTAAAGAGAGGTGCCTTATATAAGGTTGTCAGGTGAGGTAACCGAGTGGAATCGACATGAATGAAACAGCTGGAATGCTGTGTCTCCTCCAGATGCTGTAGTGAGGCCATTATGAGTGCAACCCTGAAACCAGCCTCTCTGGGTTTCATTCTGTCCGCATGACCTGAAAAGTCACAGAATCTCTCCATCTCCTTAACAAACAGAACTACTGTAAGACTGGAGGAGCTAGTACATATGCAGAGCTCACATGAGTGTCCGCCTATACCAAACACTTCACGCATGTACTCTTAGTCCAGCAGGGATATGGGAGCTTGCAAGACCAAGTTCAAGTGCACTGACTACTAAAAGTACATCTGAGGTTGTAAAGGTAACAAAGTTGGGGTACTGACACAAGCTCAGCCTTGGCAGTAGATGCTCAGAGCCTAGTTGAATGATGACTCAAATGTGGGTGATGGGAGGAATTTGAAATTGAGCTGTGCTGGCTGTGTGGGGGCTGCAGATGACAGGAGCCATGCCACCTGGGCATCCTGTTGGGATCAATGAAGTACATGACCTTGAGAGAAGAGAAGAGGTTGAAGGAGCCTCTTTAAGTCATTTTTAAAAAATAGGTGGGGGCTGGAGAGATGGCTCAGAGGTTAAGGGCACTGACTGCTCTTCCAGAGGTCCTGAGTTCAATACCCAGCAACCACATGGTGGCTCACAACCATCCATAATGTGATCTGATGCCCTTTTATGCAGGCAGAGTACTGTATACATAATAAATAAACAAATCTTAAAAAAAAAAAATAGGTGTGGCAGGAAAGATGGCAGCAGTTTCTTTGGTCTCGAAGACCTGCAGGGATAGTGGGGGTCAGGGTGAGGGTCAGGAGGCAAATGCTTTCAGGAGGGCTTTCTGTAGCTTTCCATAAGCTTGCAGCATCGGCAGTGACCACCAGGACAGAGCCCAAGGGTTTGACTCCACTTTCCCCACACCGTTTCTGGTCTCCTATGGTGGGCACTGTCCTCGAATGACTTTGCCAGGACCTGATTATAAGAAGGACTCAAGGGTCTGGCAGTCTCCTCAGTCTCCAGAGGCTCATGGGTCAGTGAAGGCTTTTCAGCCCCCAAGTGGGCTGGAGATGGAGAGGCCCCTTGGGTCCTGCTCAAATATAGGATTTGCTGTTATCGACAGAATGTTTGGTGGCAGCAGGGACTGTGCCTTTTTGTTCAGTCTTAGTGCAAGGCTTAGTTGAATGTTAAACGCCATGAAAGATTTTCAGCCTCCCCCTCTCTTCTTACCATCCTTCCATTTATCTGGCCACTCACCAGTTCGTCTGCGTGTTCAGAGCTCTCCCACATACATATCCGTCTGTCCGTTTTCCTTCTTCCATCCATTAGTTTTTGCATTTTCTATCCCGCTAGCCGTTTGCTAACATACCAGTACAGGCCTCGGTACACACACCCACTTGCCGGTTCACTCATCCCTCCCTCCCCCCTCCTCCTTTCCCCCACCCATTCCTTCTTCCCCTACCCCTTTGGTGGGGCTGGCACTGACTGCTCAGTTCCTTGTGGGTGGTCTGACCTGTCAGTGTGATGGTGAGTGTGGGCCCTGAATTTGGAGGACCTGGACTCCAGTCTGATGTGTTCAGAAGTGGGCCTGTAGGGAGGTCATTGGTCCTCTCCGAGCCTCAATTTTATCATAAGCAAAATGGAACTGATGATGATCTTGGGGTTGTGGGGAAGGGGGCATCTGTGTGAAACTTCCCAGGATTGACCACCAGAGGGCAGCAAATTACCAATTTGCAGATTGTTTCCTTGACATTGAGTCTTTGCTTTGCTTTGGATGTGAGAAGTGACTGGAATTTTGCTATTGTCAGTTTACTTAGCTTCTTATTAACCACGAGTGCTGATTTAAAAAAAAAAAAAAAAAGAAGTGGTCAGCTGGGCTGGTAGTGGTGGCGCACGCCTTTAACCCCAGCACTCAGGAGGCAGAGGCAGGCGGAACTCTGCGTTCAAGGCCAGCCTGGTCTACAGAGTGAGTGTGAAGACAGCCAAGGCTACACAGAGAAACCCTGTCTTGAAAAACAAACAAACAAACAAATAAACAAACAAACAGTCACTGTGAAAACAGGAGTGCATCAGCCCTGTGATTGCCAGGCCCGAGATCAGTCCTATAAATATTCTAGGGTTATTTTGATGACTTCAGGGCATAATTTGACTCATAAATGTCTCTTTAAAAAACAAATTAAACAAAACCAAAGCCCTTTGCATCACTTTGGATGGATCTGAAAGTGTTTACACACTGTTGTGTTGACTGTGGCAATTGTTTGCATTTTCACAACAGAAACTTAAACATTTGTCTTTTCATTTTGAGATAGGGTCTTGCTAGGTAGCCCTGGCTGGCTTGGAACTCCCTTAATAGAGCAGGCTGGCCTCCAACTCACAGAGATCCCTCTGCCTCTGCCTCTCAGTTGCAGGGATTAAAGATGTGCACTTAGCAACACCTGTCTTTTAAAAGATTTATCTGCTGTGCTTTCCCCCAAAGTCTGAGGAGCTAGAGATAACTACATCCAGAGATGAGCACATGTGTTTAGAGTGGGTGTTCGGGAGAATTTTTGTTTTGAATGTGGTTCCTAGAATGTGTGCAGACTATCTTCCTTTTCAGCACTGTAGTGGTGATAGAGATGTCCTGGAATGGTGAGTACCCTAAAGAGCGTCAGACATATGAAAGGAACTGTGGACCAGTGAGAGGAAGCATCCAGGTTACCCTGGCAGCGGGGAATGAGGAGACCTGGGCCTAACACCTCATAAAGGGTGAGTCCTGGGGTATTGTAGGTTGGAGGGGACCTCAGAGATCACACTCTAATCTAAGCCCTGCATGCTGGTATGTTTGGGATTGAATCTAAGGATTCATAAGTGAAGAATGCGAACTCGGCCACTGAGCTACGCCCCATTTCCACCGCGTGTCTTTTGTGGAAATATTTCTGAGTGAGGCCTCTTGACCCCTGGCAGGGTAACCTAGAGGCAGGGCACGCAGCCCATGCCTCCTGAGTCACGTATGTAGGTCACGTTTGCAGATGGACACCCTCAGAGCCTGTGGCAGGGCTGGAGTACGTCAGTGCTGAAGGCGAGGGAAGTCCTGGGGCATTCCTCTCTGTTTGATGTGGCACAGGAACTTTCGATGCTGCGGCTGTGCCAACAGTTCAAGGATCAGGGCTCCGTCTCAGTGAGTCATCAGAGGCTGAGCGGGCCTTTGGGAGCTCAGCCTTCTGGGCCCTCCGGGTGCAGCCATAGCAGCTGTAATGTGGGACTGTGACACTGCTATGCCTGTGGACTGTTTACCAATGTCCCTTGCATGGGTCCTGCTGGAAGGGAGGTGGCCTTCTCAGCTCTGCAGCCTACGCACTTGGGACAAAGTGTATCTGGGCTACAGCTGTGGGGAGCTGCGTTGCCTCATGTCACCTGTCACTGGGGATCCTTGTCTGTGCCCACCGGGAAAGTTGGATCATGGCGACTGATGGCAGACAGGTTTTTCTTAGTGTTCCTGCCTGAAACCGTTTCTATGCAGGATGAGTAGGTGGGAAGGACACTGTCCCCTTTCCTCCCATTTTACTAGTTTGTGCTTCTGTCCTTTTCCTTAGTGGATTCACAGAGAAAAGGATCCAAAGAGAAACGCCACAATCAAACCATAGCTGGTTTTTGTTGAGAGCTTCCTGTTAAAAGACAATATTTTAAGCATTTTATGCACAGTCACTATTTAATCATCTCGGCAGTCTTGTGAGATGGATGTTTTCATGACTATTGTATTTAGTCGAGAAATATTGTGATTCAAAACAAGAGAACAGTTTGCCCAGAGTTTGTCAGGGCTCGTAGGTCACTGGGGTCCATCTCTTACCCGAAAGCAGGGTAGCACACAAGTGGCCTGTATGCCTTTGAGTGGCTTACAGAAGCCCTACCCGCAGCTACTCCCGATCACTGTGGCACGCCCTCACATCTGCTCTGATTAACTGAGCTTTACCAAAGATTTAAACACCGTCCACCTTGAAAATCATCGAGATTCTACTCAAACTGTAATTTTTCAGATGTCAGCTGACGAATGGCAGGCCCAGAATCCAGGCCTCTACCCCACCTAATTGCTCTTTAGTGGGATGCTGAGTTTTTCTAAAAGCGATACCTTTCCCTGGTCCCAGGCATCACGTGTGGCTCAGGAAGGGCTAAAAGCGCCTTCAGACTGATGCTCTTTACGAGGAAGGGGCCATTTATGATGGACATTTAAGTGTCCGGAGGGATTTAAAAAACTCAATCCATGGTAATAATTTTCTGTGCCTAGTCTACAATATACCTTAATAGGTCAAAAAGTTTATATTTCATTAGATATATTTTAAATTTTTCTGGGCTGTTTCAATCAGACACCACAAAGCTCTGAGAAGAAAAGCAAAATGAGAATTTGTGGGATATTTATATTTATGAATTTCTTGATTTATTAATTTTAAGCACTTCTACATCTCCGCCGAGAAAGTTAGGAGTTCAGCCCAATTATGCAAAACCCCACTGTCATTTCCCATTTCACCTTTTTTCCTTTAGTTTCAGATTTTTAAAATTATTTTTAATATGTATGAGAACTACCAGATTGCCTACAAATACCCTGCAACCTCCCATTTCCTGTCCCAACAACTCTATTTCTTGATTTTATTCTCTCCCCACTTTGGTCTGAAGAACTGTTATTCATTTTTATATTGTGAGAACTAAGACATTGATTTTTCCTTCCATATTTATCACCTAGCTTTTGTTTTCATTATATTATTAAGACGAGAGCTATGCATTTGTCCACAGTAGAACTATATATAATATGAGCCACATATTTTCTCTATATACATCCAATGTCAAAATATTTTTACAACTTAAAGAACAACATGATAGCATCAAAGTCAAATGTAATAACTCGCCTACACTCCATAAATTAATCACATTTACAAATTTTTGACATTTACATAAGTATATTTTTGTGAAGTTTTTTTTCTCCTGGAGTTGTCAGTTGCCCCTTCCGCCCTCACTAGGAGAAAAAGCAAAACAGAACAAACAACAACAACAGAAAACCCCCAAACCTCCAAAACTCCCCAAAACCTAAGCAGTTATATCTTCTGCTTCTAGTTCATTTTATCTTTTCTTGTTTGTTTGGATAGACTTCTGGTAGTAGTTAGTATTTTTTTTAAAGTCCTCTCTTATCTTTTTGTTAGAGTTCCTCTAGTTCTGTTGCAATACATAACAAGCGGCTGGAAGGGCATGAAAATGAAAATGTTTTGACTCCATGTATGCCTTTAGTGTGTTTATTTTGCCCCTACTTATGACTGATAGTTTAACTGAGACTTGTAAGTTGAAAATAACTTCCTCCAAAAGTCTAAAGATATTTCTCCCTTGTCACTTTGCACCCAGTCTGTTTGTAGAAAGCCTGCGTCTCCTTACAGTGTATCTGCATTTCCCCTGTGAGTTCTTTGTTTTAAGTCTTGATTGTGCGGGGATTTCTTAGTAATGTCTCTAGGTTTGGATTTTCCTTCACCCCACATGTCACCTGGCAGGCCCTTCCAATTTTAAAGCATGTGTCTCCTTTCATTCTGGGGGATTCTGTTCCCTGAATCATCTCTTTTCTCTAACAGGAATAGGGTTGACTAGGGGGAAAAAAAGCTGAGAAACAGAGACCAGCAGTTAGAGTCAGTATGGTAAAATGCTATTATGAGCAGGGTGGGAGGGACCACCAAGGTGAGCCTCAACCAAAGCTTTACGCTGAGTTTTGAAACCAAGGTAGAAGTCAGTTGGCAAACAGAGTAGTGGGAAGACGTTCCGGGCGTGGAGGAATGCAGCAAGTCTCAGGGTAGGTGAAGGGTGTGGTCCATTTGTGGTGCCTTGCAGGGACTAACACGGCCTATATTTCCATGAGATGCCTACATTGAGAGGAGATGGGTGGTGGGGAGGCTGCAAAGGAGGCTCCCACGCAGGAGAAAGATGGGGGGACGTTTGCAGTTTTAGACTGACTGTCCTGGCGGCTGGTTAATGAATGGGAGAACGAAGGCTTGACAGTTGGGACTGTTATAGTGATTGAAGAAAACACATACATCATGACTGTGGAAGTAGCAGGGAAAGGGAAAGAACGTGACGTATGTGGAGGAGCCAGACTAGAGGGGCCCTGGGGTCACAGGGGTGGTGCACCGAAGGGTGGGCGGGTCTGGGTTTGGTGACTGTGGGACTTGAACTTGTCTAAGGAGTTGAGGAGAAGGATGTCTTCTGCACTTCCATGGCAGAGACATTTTCTTAAATGCTCAGCTGGCCCTTCTCAACCCTTTACTCAATCCACCATGGAGCCACTGGGTGACTTGCCTCACCAAAGAACTTAGGAGTAAGAGGATAAGTTCCCTCTGAACTTAGGACAAGGCTTGGCACTTACTGCCTCGTGACTAACTCATGAACACACAGTGGATGGGTGGATGAGCAACTGCAGGAATGAAGGGAGGGGAGAATAGATCAATTCAGATCATAATGCTATTGGGATGTAGTGTGGGCCGCTTGGAGGCTTTCTACTTATTTATTATGTATTAATTAATATTATTTATTCTTTTTGCATAGGCCGTTTGGTGGTCTATCATTATTTATTAATATTATTTATTAGGCATTTATTTCAGGGCTGGAACCCAGGGCCTCGTGGCATTTTAGGCATGCACAGTAACACTGAGCTGCTCTAGCAACCCTTATGCAGGGGTGTTTGAAAAGTACTAAGGGCCTTGGGACCCTAAATGAACCATTTAGAAAAACAAACATAATGCTCCCATTGTCTTGGGTGCCGACCCAGAGCTGTGTTATAATCTTGGGACTAACTTGCCCTGCGGCACTTCTGTCTGGCCAGTGTGTAGGCAGGCAGAGAAGTTCGTGTTTATTTCCGGCAGTGCTCCCTTATCCTTGGCTTCCCTTGCAGCCCACTCAGGGGTGAGCCTCCTGGGCCTGACGACACTTGTCAGTGTGACTGGATCGCTATTCTGGGCAGATGACACATAGCCCAGGGACTGTCTCTTGTTCTCTCAAGACGGCTGTGTAATAGGATCACAGCTTCCTAATGCAGTTCAGGCCGCACTTTGGAGCAGCTGAGTTAAGGGGAGTTCTACCTGAGGGAGAGAAATCGATCTCAACCCCCAGCAACACAGACCTCGTTTCAGCTTCTTAGACAGGCCGCACTTTGTCACCTCTGCACAGGCTGGTCCTTCCACCTATGGCTCTAATGCTTCCTTTTTTCAGTCACTGGTTCTATGTTTTGTGTCTATGAATGTTGTGTTTCATGTGGAGAACCTTCCTTTACAGAACTCTCAAAGTGTTTTGTTTATTCCAGTCTCTGCATTTGATGTGAACTCTGTATTTGCTACCAGAAGGGGTGTGTGTGTGTGTGTGTGTGTGTGTGTGTGTGTGTGTGTGTGTACCTCACACAATACCAGGCACATAGGAGGTCTTTAGTAGGTGTCTGTGACCTGAATACAGCCCCAGCACAGCACCTCTATGCTAAGGAAGTCCTGGAGGAGGGAAGGGAGCTCTGCACACAGGCATGTACAACAGGCTGGACTCCTCTGCACACATGTCCTTCTCAATGACTGCTGCAGAGCCACTGTGATGCCTCTTTATAAATAGAAGATAGAGGTGAGGTGGCTTGGCAGTTGGCGTGCCATGCGCAGCCCCGTCCTTCAGTGACTTCAGTCTCTAGACGTTTCATGATTAGCTGGGCATAGTGGTGCATGATTTTAATTCCAGTACTCAGAAGGCAGAGGGAGGAGGGAAGATCTCTGTGGGTTTGAGGCCAGCCTGGTCTACATAATGAGCTCTGGGATAGTCAGGACTCTCTCTGTCTCTCTGTCTCTCTGTCTCTCTGTCTCTGTCTCTCTCTCCATCAACCTCTTTCCACACACAAAACAAACTAACTCTTGTCAATGGGTCTTGGTTTTAGGCTTCGCTAGAGACAGCGTTGTGGGTACTGGGTTTTTGGGCTATGCAAGAACAATGTCTTGGGTTTCTAGAAACGCATATGCTTCTGGCTTGAATAACAGCTTCGTTGACTTTTGGGCTGAGCTGGCCCATGCACTATTTCAAAACTTTCATCCTGCCCATCTCCTGGATTGTGTGGCCTGACCCCTGAACTTGAGTTTTGTTTTCAAGGATCTTCCAGGTCTTCCAGGTAGACAGAGTCAAGGACATTAGCTCCATATTGACCCCGTTGAGTCATGTTTTTTTTTTGTGAATGTTCATCTGGTAATAATGTTGGAGTGAGTAGACTTTTAGAAAATATTTGCATATCTCATTTCCTTGTCTAATCAGTGTTGTGAGAATAGCATCCTACTTTTCATGCTTAATGAACAGCTGCGGGAGCGGAAGGCAGTGGGGCTGGCTGCAGCGGGAGGCAGCGGGGCTGGCTGCAGCGGGAGGC
>OU015742.1:20943336-20958167 GCA_907169655.1 Acomys percivali | reverse complement strand
TTTCTTTCTTTCTTTCTTTCTTTCTTTCTTTCTTTCTTTCTTTCTTTCTTTTTCTTTCTTTCTTTCTTTCTTTTTTAAATAAAATTATCCTTCTAGAAATGACGACAAAACACATGTGACTATGAAGCTGGGGCTGGAGAATGGAAATGCTCGAACTCTCCACTGGTCTACCTCTGCAGAAGTTCTCAGCCCTTCGCCAGCACAGCTGCCACAATTTCTTTCCCTTCTTGCTCCTCCCACCCCGTTTCCTCTCTGCTCCCAGCAAGAGCTTATCATTCAACTGTGGAAAAGCCACCAATTAAACTTTACTCCAAAGCTTATCAAAATATTCAGCCGGTAAAATTATCTTATAATTAGCTGAACTGTAAGCCAGAAGTCTTTAACTGCAGGAAATGTAACGTGACCCAGCGTGTGGAGCCTGTAAGTTGCTCATCCCGACCTTGGCTACAGTCACTGCCGCTGTTCACTCTTTCCCAGCTGTTTCCTCCTTGTTCCGCGTGTTCTTAATGGTCCCCAAGGCCTCAAAGAAAATATACTACTAAGTTTAGCTGATATAGATAATAAACTAAATTCAATTAAATGTAATATAAAATCGACCTGACTTTTAAGATTTCATGCATGCACATTTATATACTTTGTATGTATACATGTTCATGTGTGTATGTGTGTGGGATGTGCATGTTTGTGGGGGCCAGGGGACAGGTCCTGTGTACCTGTTGTGTTTATTTATCAGATGGGATCTTTCTCTGGCCTGGGACTCACCAAGTAGGCTAAGCTGGCCAACCACCAAGTCCCAGAAATCTACCTGCCCATTCCTCCCTGAAGCCAGGATTAAACATCCCTGCTTCCATGTCCAGTGTTACCAGTGTGGCTTTGAACGGGGCACTGGTCACACTTCCTGCTTGTGAGGCAAGCACTTTACCAGCGGAGCCATCTTCTTTGCCCCTGCCTATATTTTTGGTACATTTACTGATGTCTTGCTATGTCTGGGTCTGCATTTTGGATGACTAAGTGGTAACTCGGAGCTGAATTATTCTGGAGCCTTGTCATTTCATCAGTATCCAGGGGTTTCTGCACTGCGGCCAGCTGAACAGCAATTGGGCTTTTTTTTGTCTCAATTATTTCAGTTTTCAGAACTGTCCTTTGCCCTTTTCTGTTCTCCACTCTTTCTAGAATGCCACGGCCTGGCATTCCTTGTCTTGTACCAAACATGGCAGCATCAGGCATATCGTCTGTCAACCTCTACCCCAACTTTCCAGGGTATAGCAAGGAAACAGAGATGATGTTTGTATCTTAAGGTACAGCTTAGGCTTTCACACAGAAACAGTATTACAGGTGGCACCTCTTATATTGCTGTGAGCTTCGAAGTCATAATGCCACAGCATGGCATTGGTGGGCTCAGGAGACCTATCTGGGTTCACTGGTCAATAATTGCCACCTTTTCTATAATGACATACTTCTGAAGTTCTAAAAACAAACTGAAGATTAAGTTTTGAGATGCACTCACGTTTTCATAGATAGGTATTACATATAGTTCTAGTACTGCAGCTAACAGTGATGGTGTTCTGTATTCGTCAGAGGACAGGCACACATATCTATACACCTAAAACCACACATGTAGAAATCTTGCTTCATCCATGTGTTGTTCTTGTGAGGAAACAATGGTTCTGCTCATTTGAAAACTGGGAACTGTGGCATCAGGCGCCTCAGTGACTTGCTGACACAGCTGAACACGGCCCGCTGGCCTGACTGTCTTGACATCCACTGGCACCTTGAAGGAACTGGCCAGGGGCCATGCCTTAGGATATTGACCGTGAATATTTGAGAGGTTTTCATGATACTTCTGCAGAATAAAGGAGAAAACACAGTGTCATCTCAACCTTCTGTTGCTGCTGTGTCCAGCTGTCACACGTACCATTTCTTGACATTACACTTGTATTTTAGGCTTGATTTCTCTATTGTCATTAGGATGAGGCTTGACTGGCCTTGAGCTGATGGGATCTGTTGCTCCTGATGAAGGTTACCTTCTGTCTGATCCACAACAAAATGTTCTTGGCCTTTGAAAGGCCTTTTCATACTCTGATGTTCCTTTAAAAGCAAAGTTGAGACCAAACATCTATCATTAAAGGCATTAATTGTTAAACAAGGCCCATTAGGAAATGTTTGAAGATTTACTTTTATTATTTTATGTGTACTAATGTTTGCCTGCTTATATTTAGGCATATCATGTATGTGCCTACTGCCCACACAGGCAAGAAACAGGCACCAAATGCCCTGGAACTGGAGTTACAGCTGGCTATGAGCCACCTTGTCACTACTGGGAACTCTGCAAGAACAGCCAGTGCCCTCAACCACTGAGCCATCTCTCCAGCCCCATACATTAGGATATTTAAAAATAATTGACCACATTGAATTAATTTTCTTGTAAATTCAGCTTGTTCATTATATTATTTAATTTGTGTTTTCCTCTCTCTTCTTAATTGCAGCTTGGACTGATGATAGCCATCTGCTATAGCCACAGGTAAAGCTTTAAAATATATTTTTTAAAATGTGTTTATGGTGTAGAGGTTTTGGTTTTTCTTAAGTCCTGAAGAATTTTGAGGTTTGTATTTTGTTTTGTTGTTGTTTGTTTTGTGGCTTCTTTTCCATGATGTGGATGGCATAGTCAAAATTGCTATTTGGAGGGCTTTGTGGAGGTCGTGGAACATTCTTAGTGTTTGCTTGTGTGTTGCAGGCTGGCCTCAACCTCGTGGCCCTACCTCAGTGCCCCTAAGGCTGGGATGACAGGAGCGTGCCATGGTCCTTAGGTCTGTCCTTAGTGTTCTTAGAGACAGTCTCAGTCGTGGCTCAGCTTGGCTTTCCAACGTATTCTCCTGCCTTTGCTGTCAAAACACTAAAATCACAAGCGTGCACCACTGTTCCCAGCAGCATTTTTTTGTGTGTGACACAAACATGAGAAGCTCTATGTTAGGGGCACAGATGTGATTTCTGTGCAGCTTGAGTCTGGGTTAGGGAGTCTCGCGTGTAAGGCCAGGCCAGGCCTGTTTGTGGAGCCCTTTCCTATTCCACCAGCCTCACCTTCCTGCCTTCCTGCATTCGGCAGCGGCAAAGCACTTTTGTTTTGTCTTGCTTCCTGATTTCCACCCTGGTGTTAACTGTATCACGTTCACGAGAAAAACATTTTCTAGTGCCACACAGTCTTGTTCTATGGATGTTTGTCTGCAGAATCATCTTTCCTATTTGTGTTTATCAAGACATATTATGCTGAATGAATCAAAACGAAGGGATGATAAGCATGTTTTCCTGTGTTCCTGCACACTACGCTCACAGACTCCCCAAAGCACCGCCCGCGGATAAAAGGCTTGCAACTCAGGTTTACCTGGCCATCACTCCTCAAACAAGCCAAAGGGGGTATTGGGTGTCAGAACAAATTTTCCTCCCAAAAATATTTGTTTCAAGCTGTAGGTACAGTTTTGACTGAAGTGTGAGACTCAGGCAGCTGCTGAAAAGCAGAACAGGTAAGAACAGGAAGAGGGCAGGAGTGGCCTTGCTCCTTTTGGAATTTATGTGCAGAAAGAAAAGTCTCCTTAAGGAGATGTCTCTGGAGCAGGTGGCAGAAGGTTGCTCCAGCTGGTTTCATGTCGTGCAGGGGTAAGGAGATATCTTCCTCTTGTCTGAGGTCCTATAACAAAAGGGAGAAACAAGAGAATGGTATCCGTGTCCATTTAATGTTTTATATGAATGGGAGATTTCATAGAAAAACAAAGACCCAACGTGGAGAAGTACGATTAGACAGAGGTATGAACTAGAGTGGTGGTTCTCAGCTTGTGGGTCTCGACCCCTCGGAGAGTAGCATATCAGACATATTTACAGTGCAACTCATAACAGTAGCACAATTACAGTTATGAAATAGCAACAAAATAACCTTATGACTGGGGGTCACCACGACATGAGGAGCTGTGTTAAAGGGCTGCAGCCTCAGGAAGGCTGAGAACCACCACTCTGGAGAGGATAAACTCAGATGGACCTCTTTTAATGCCCAGATGCTCACTGCGCTTTGGTGCCTTCAGAGGTTGGGGTGCTCCTTTGGGAATTAGGAGGGCATTTCTAAAGAGAGTCTTCTGATCTGTTCTGCTGCTCTTCTTTTCTGTGATTTTTCTCCAAGGTGCCCTGTTTTGGAGCAACATGCCCCCAACCCCATCTTTTACCTGAGTGTCTCTCAGTCTGGAGTGTGAATGGTGTTTGCACGGTGCATGCACACATAGAAACACTGTCCTGGAGAAGCATGCTGTTCTCTCACCAGCACCGCTGGGTTGATACAGCTGATGGATTTCACTGTACCCTTAATGTATGCCATGCACCACACTGAGCCTTAGACCCTAAGTCAAGGAGGGAATGCTGGGTGGATTGTGTCAGTGAGAGGTGGGAAATATCAAGTAATGGTGCACACCTTTAATCTCAGCCCTTGGGAAGCAGAGGCAGGCAGATTCCTGTATTAGAGGCCAGCCTGGTCTACAGTGTGAGTTATGCACAGCCAGGAATGTTACACAGAGGCACCCTGTCTTGAAAAACCAAACCATAATAGACTGCTATAGAATAGGGTAGGAAAGGGTGTATGTGTGTGTGTGTGTGTGTGTGTGTGTGTGTGTGTGTGTGTCTGAGAGAGAGAGAGAGAGACAGACAGACAGACAGACAGACAGACAGAAAGACAGACACAGACACAGACACAGACACAGACACAGACACAAACAGACCAACAGGCAGAGGCAGAGAAAAAAAAGACAGCATCTTACATTTCTTCCCGTAAGCACTACCACATTCACTTAGACCCTGGGCTGGACTGAACTTTCCACCGATGGTGTTCTAGTTCATTCCTGTTGCTGTGATAATTATCCTGTCAAAAACCAACTTAAGGGAGAAAGGGTTTGTCTTAGGTCACAGGTTCAGGTTAGAGCATTGTCAAGGGGAAGTTAAGGTGGCAAGATGGTAAAGCACATGAAATCCACACCCAAAGGAAGAAAGAGAGAGATGACTGTTGCCTGCTTAGCGGTCAGCTAGCTTTCTCCACTCATACAGCCCAAGCCCTCACACCATGGAATGCTGCCACCTACATGTAGGCTGGGTCTCCCCACATCAGTGCAGGCGATCAAGAGGCTGTCGTCTTGCTCAGCCTATGGTCACACTTAGGGAGTATTATTCCAGTTCCTGCAGTGGCCTGCCATCCCTTACCTCTCGTTCATCTGATATACTCTGTAGATCTCAGGTATTGAGCAAGGGGTGGGGATGGCTTATTATCTCTGCTGCACAGAGTCTGGAGCCACTGTTGGAAGGCTTGAGGGTTGGGAGCCCTGTCATCTCAAACTGGGATTGCTTCTCTGGAGGGAGCCCTGCGCCAGCCTGTGATATTTTTGTCACAGCAGCATAAATGAAGCTAGGACACCCTCTTTGGAACATCAGTCTGCCACGGCCTTAGTGAGTGAGGGAGGAAATGTAAGATACCATCTTTTCTGCAAAGCGCTTTGCCAGAGGGATGCCCAAAGGTACTTGTGAGGCTTAAGAATGGACGCAAATCTTAGAGGAGACGGGAAAGGAGTCAAAGGAGGCTTTGCAGAGGAAGTGGCTTTTAAACCATCCTAAAGCGAAAAAGCAAGAGAGAAGCCCAGCTGGTTCAGGAGACGCCCGGCAGGTGGGTCCCATAGGCCCTTTAGATTGCATGCTCTTTAAATTATTGCCTAGAATTTATTTGGAATAGGGGCAGAATTGGTGTAGGGGTGAGAGTGTAATATAAATTCTGGCTGCCTCCAATCACCACTACGGTTTTAGTTGGTTCCGTCTTGAACCCAAACTCGCACCCCACTTTCTACAATGGAAGCTCCTCAAAGTCCTAGATGGGATGCAGGGAGGACGGCCCACAGCTGTCATGTAGGAGCATGGTTTTTCAGGGCCCAGGCCCCATGCAAGCATCAGACCAGCATGCCCCTGCCAGCTGCCCTCTACGCCCCCATGAGATGTCCTGGCAAATGTGGCTTTCCTTTGTACGGTGTTTCTAGGGATATTTTCTACAGGTCGTCCTGTTCCGGCCCCAAGGTGTTAGAATTCTGCCAAATTATGTAAATGCAGCAAAAAAAAATCCAAGTAGCCAATAAGCCAATAGTAAACAAGCTGGTGAAATTACCACCGAGAAAATAGAGGTGAGGAAGAGTGACCTCTGCTGAACTGCTCACAGTTTCCAAGGTCATTGGCTCCTTCCCTTGAGTCTAAGGATCTGAGATGGGGTAGTGACCACATAAGCCAGCAGTCATGAAGAGCTGACTGAGCATTTGGCATCACCTGTACAAGAGTCATGGGTACATTCATGATAGTTTGTAGTCTTTGGAACGTTTCCATTCTATCAAACTATAATTGTATGCCCATTTAGTATTTATGTAAAACCCTATTTCTTCCCCTTCACAGCTATGGCAGCCATATGCTACTTTCTGCTTTGATGAATTTAATTCCTCTAGGTATTGGTGGGGTCAGATTGTATTTGTCTTTTTATGACTGTCTTATTTTTACTGAGCATAATGTCAAGTCATCCTTGGATGTGCCAGGGTTTCCTTCTTCGTTAAGGCCAGGATTGCGTTGTGGGTCTGCCTAGTCATTCATCTTTCCATGGACTCACGGGCTGCATCCACTTCTTTGTTACAATTGATATTGCTGTTGTAAACACAGTGCAAAAATGTCTGAGTCCCTTCTTCTGCTTGGTTATTTTATTATTATTATTTATTTATTTAATTTTTAAATAATTTATTCAGATTATATCCCAATTGTTACCCCCCAACTTGTATCTTCCTGTTTCCACCTTCCTCTTCCACTCAGTTCTCCTCCCCTGGACCTCTGACGGAAGGGACCTCCTCCCCTACCATGTGATTACAGCCTATCAGGTCTCATCCAGATAGCCTGCCTCTCCTTCTTCTGAGTGCCGCCAGGCCTCCCCACCAATGGGAAGTGGTCAAATTGGGGGCACCAGAGTTCATGTTAGAGGCAGTTCCCCCTCTCCCCACAACTGTGGAAAAGGAGCTGTCCATTGGCTAGATCTGAACAGGGGGGTCTAAGTTTACTGCATGCATTGTCCTTGGTTGGTACAGCAGTTTGTGCAGGCCTTCCTGGGTCCAGATCTGCCAGCCTTGATGGTCATCTTGTGTTGTTCCTGGACCCTATGGGCCCTTCTATCTCCCCATTCTTCCATACCACTTTTACCTGGAGTCCAGGGGTGAGTCCCAGCATTTGTTACAATCCCCTGCTGAGTGAAGACTCTTGGGGGACATCCGTGTTGGGCTAATATCCACTTATAAGTGAGTATCTACCATGCGTGTCTTTCTGAGTCTGGGTTATCTCATTCAAGATGATCATTTCTAGTTCCATCCATGTGCCTGCAAATTTCAAAAATTCCTTGTTTTTAATAGCTGAGTAGTATTTCATTGTGTTAATTTACCACAGTTTCTTTATCTATTCTTCAATTGAGGGGCATTTAGATTGTTTCCAGATTCTGGCTATTACAAATAAGGCTGCTATGAACGTAGTTGAGCAAATGTCCTTGTTGTGTGGTGGAGCATCTTTCGGGTATATGCCAAGGAGTGGAATAGCTGGGTCTTAAGGTAGCACTATTCCCAATTTTCTGAGAAAGTGTCAGATTAATTTTCAAAGTGGTTGTACAAATTTGCACTCCCACCAGCAATGGAGGAGTGTTCCCTTTTCTCCACATCCTTACCAGCATGTGCTGTCACTTGAGTTTTTATCTTAGCCATTATGATGGGTTTAAGATGGAGTCTCAGAGTTGTTTTGAGTTGCATTTCCCTGATAACTAGGGGTGTTGAGCATCTATTTGTTTCTCAGCCATTCGATATTCCTCTGTTGAGAATTTTCTGTTCATCTCAGAACCCCATTTTAATTGGGTTATTTGGTTTGGTGGTATTTAAATTTTTGAGTTCTTTACATATTTTGGATATTAGCCCGTTGTCAGATGCAGGGTTGGTGAAGATCTTTTCCTAATCTGTAAGCTATCATTTTGTTCTGTTGACAGCGTCCTTTGCCTTACAGAAGATTTTCAGTTTCATGAGATCCCATTTATTAATAGTGGACCTTAGAGCCTGAGTGTTGGTGTTCTGTTTAGGAAGTCTCCTGTGCCAATGAGTTCAAGGCTCTTCCCTACTTTTTCTTCTAACAGATTTAGTGTATCTGGTTTTATGTTGAAGTCTTTAATCCACTTGGACTTGAGTTTTGTGCATGGTGATAAATGTGGATCTACCTGCATTTTTCTACATGTGGACATCCAGTTAGACCAGTGCCATTTGTTGAAGATGCTGTCGTTTTTCCATTGAATCCTTCTTCTACTTCTTTTGGGCTTATGTCCAGAAGTAGATTCCTGAGTCAAGTGGCAATTCTAGATTTCATTGTTTTAAGGAGTGTTGGTATCACTTCCTTCTCATTGTTATTTGAAAAGGAGTTGTGTCAAGTTCACATAGTTCTGGTTCCTTCAGAAGCTCACAGTTGTGACTGAGAAGTGACTTCCATTTTGCTGTCATGTTTCAGAAGGACACAGATACTGCATTTCCTGGTCTTCTTTGTGTGGACAGGAAGATTTTGGGGAGCAAGGTTTGGGACCTTTGGGTCTCATCAACAGACTTTAAAAAAAATTGCAGCAGACAGTCCAGGGCAAGAGCAATGAGGCAGAGGGATAAAATGAAGTCTCTGGAGAAGGCGGATGTGGTTCTAGGATGACAGATGTGGAGGGATGGCTTCTCCATAGAGCGAGCAATGGGCAAGAGGCATCTTAAGGAGATGAGGGTAAGGAGGAGAGGAAGGAGTCAGTAAAATCATGTGACCTTGGTGAGCAGACAGCACTTCTCAGGCTGCTGTGGCCAGAGATGGGGACAGAGCTATTCCGGAACAAGAGGGGACCCTGCATGGTAACCTAGGTGCTTGAGGTCCCAAGGCTTCCATTTCTGCATACCCATCATTCTGGATCTGTTTGTGTGGCATAGAAGTGCACATTTGCATATGAGATGCCATATAGCGTTGGTGCTGAGATGTGAGGGAGTGGAGGATAATGCCATATTCAGGCACTATAAATGTGTAAAGCAAGAAGAACACCTGCTATAACCAACGGACATTTAACATCAGGTCTTGCCCACAGCCCAGTTGTTATTATGATGCCTTAATTTATTTTTTATAAAGTCAATTTCTTTTCTTTTCTTTTCTTTTTTTTTTTTTTTTCAGAATGGAAAATTGTCTCTTTGATGCTCATTTCCCATTGTTTAGCTTGAGGTTTTGGGGTGGAATCCACACCAGTGTGACAACTGGGTAACCCCGAGAAGTGCCCTTTGCAGATAACAGCTCTTGGGGCCCCACCACCCACGCAGTGGGAAACAGTTTCCCCAGTGTGTGGGTGTTTTGTTTTGTTCTTTCTCTGTAAGGTTGAAAGAATTGCACTCTTCTTCCTTTTTTATCCAGTGCAACAGCCCGAAGAAGCAGGATCCCTGTGGTAGATGCCCTGGGGCAACCATCAAAGGGGAACCAGCTTAGAAATGGTGCCTCACCTTTAACTCTCACCCTGACACTGGAGAAGCCACAGGAGCCAATGGTGCGGCACTATTGCATGAGCCACTACACTCATATTTCTAAGGCAGAAGGTAAAAGCAGAGAAGTAGCCTCAAGAGAATGAGTTTGTTGGTTTTCTTTCTTTAATAGATAGGAAAGAAAAATATTCTATCTAATACAGTTATAGGAAAGTCCATAGGGATGAGAATTTTTGACAAAATGGCATATCGATTCTTCTCCATAATTGACTTATATTTTTTGGTTTCTTATAGACCCTAAAAAAGGGCAAGTTAGCTGTCCATTGAGGCCAGTGGCTCACCAAGACTTTGAGATTATGGGTGACAATTCCTCCAGGGGGGTTAACATTTCTCAAGGTGTTCTGGATAGTTTATGTCAACTTGAGACAGGCGAAAGTCATCTAAGAGGATGAAACCTCAATGAAGAAAATGCCACCATAATATCCAGCTATAGGGTATTTTCTTAATTTGTTATCAAGGTGGGAGGCCCATTGTGGGTGATGCTATCCCTGGGCTACTACTGGTCCAAGGTTCTATAAGAAGGCAGGGTGAGCAAGCCAGCGAGCAGCTCTCCTCCATGGCCTCTGCATCAGCTCCTGCCTCTAGGTTTCCACCCTGTTTGAGTTCCTGTCTTAACTTCCTTCAGTGATGACTATGGATGTAGTCAAATAAACCCTTTTGTCCCCAATTTTCTTTTGGCTATGGTGTTTCATCATAGCAGTGGTAACCCAAACTAAGACACAAGGGCTGTGGGCCAGGGAAGGGGGAGGCCTAACTGAAGGCACTGCATATAGTTGCTCCCTGAGAGGTAAGTAGTATCCGTGCCCAGTATGGCCACCCTTGGATGAACATGCAGGCTGTGAGTGAACATTCGTTTCAAGACAGTAATTCTTGCTTTTGTTTTGAATGGCTTGGCAAGAAGCGAAGGGGTCATGCCCTCTTGTGTTGTGTCTTGGATTAGAATCAGAGTCAGAAGTTGGCAGATGAATCAGAAAGCTTACTGAATGGACAGGTGACATCAAGTAACTAATGCGGCTGTCACCTTGAAGCACAGAAATAAAGGAAAGGCAAAAAAAAAACCAAAAAAACAAACAAAAAAAAAAAACCCAAACCAAACCAAACCAAACAAAAAAATCCACCACCACCACCAACAAAAAACCAGGGTCCTCAGGGCCATTGGGCTTGATTTCCAGGGCTGGCCAAGACCTAGTGGAGCTGGTTTTGATCTCACGGGGTCAGCTGGTAGAGAATGTTGTTCTCCAAATTTTGTAAAAATAAAATAAAATAAAGTGACTTTCTGCCCTATTTTTCATTTTAAAGAAATAGTTGTTTCTGTCACCCAGTTCTCTGGCCAGCTGCTTTATCTGTCTCCTTCTAAAACTTCACAAGTAAGGCTCTGACCAGATTTATACACATGAGCTGCCAAGAATTATTCAACTCTGATGGTAGAATCTTAAAAGTCAAGCTATCTTTAGAAGGTTGCAATTTTTTTTGTAACCTTCCTACAAAGCATTATTCTCAAGGGGCAGACTGCAGCTCTTCATAGAGTGTCCAAATCATGTGTTTCCACTTAATGCTTTGAGATCTGTGGTATATGTTGTTGGTATTTCATGGCGGAGCTCAGCACGGGCCTGGGGATAAATCTGGAGAGTACCGCATCCTCTTGGGGTAGACACATCTTCTGGTGCCTCATCTGCCCCCTGCAATCCCTTGTCTCCTCTCAATGGCCTTTTCTTTTTGGGACCTTTCATCAAACCTTAAGCCTTCTCATCATATGCCATCACCATACTCACAGGGTTGTCTCCAGGGAATCTTTTGCCCACCAACAAGGGGATCTTCCTCAAATGCAGATCTGATCACACTTTTCCACTCTGAAGCCTCTGTGGACTTCCAGGGCCAGAGCATGAAATCTCAATCCTTAGCAAGGGATTCTGGGTTCATTCCTAGTGCATCTCAAGCCTCTTGTACCCTCATACCTTGGATCCTGTTATTTCCTTTCCCTCCTCTCCTCTTCACCTGTGGACTTCTGTTTCACTTCAGGCAGCCCCGTGGGGGAATGTTGTAGTGTTTTTGAAGGTTTGTCAAGAACCCATTTTCAGTTGTATGTGGTGGTGCCCATACACACACACACACACACACACACACACACACACACACACACACACACACACACTTTCTTTGGAACCCTGTACCTGGGCTGACTGTTGGAAGGTATTGCACAGCTTAAGGATAAACTTACCTCTATCAGGGTAGCCTCTGAGATACCCTCAGAGACAGGCATGCCAACAGCAAGTCTCCTGAGTGATTGTAAATGCCATCAAGTTGACAGTCATGATTAATCATCATAGAACTCAAATCAAGTTGGTCAAAATTCTCCATAACTCAACTTAAAATCCCAATTGTTTTTTATGTAGAAATTGACAAGCCAGTTACTAAACTCTTTTGTTAGGACAAAAGATCTTGCATTAACTATATTAATCAGACTTTTGTCGCTGTGGCCAGATGTCTGTCAGAAACAGTTTAGATGAAGGAAAGGTTTTGTTTGGCTCCCAGTTTGTCCATTATGGCTGAAGGACCAGGTGGAGCCAAGTTCTATGCCCCAGGGTAGCTCAGGGCAGAAAGAGAGTGCCTATGCCCGCAGGCTTTCTCCTTTGTTTTCATTTGGGCTTCTTGCCTATGAGATGGTGCCTTCCACATCTGAGGAGTGTTTCATTCTAGGTTAATTCCTTCTGGAAATTGCCACAGACTCTCCCTGAAGATATATGCTGTATTAATCTCCTCTTTAATCCAATCAAGTGGACAACCAATATTAACCCATTAGACCAGCAATAGTAGAAAACAAACTAACAAAAACCAGAATCATAAAGAGCCTTATTTCAAGACTGGCTATAATACTACAGTGTAGGATTAGTGAAAGGACAGACAGACACACACAGACACACACACATGATACACACACACACACACACACACAGATTCCTTATCATGTATCATCCTTAAATGAAAAGACTAAAGTTACACACCTAGAAGAGAAAATCTTTGTGACTCTGCACAAGGCACAGCTTTTGTCAGACATAAAAGACATGCAGTATAAAGAAAAAAATTGGAAAAGTAGATTTTATTAATGAAAAACAAGTGCTTGTATTTCATTAATAAATACAAGGTTGAAAAGCAAGGCTAAAAAGTGAAAAGACAATCCACAAACTGGGAGAAAAATATTTGTGCAGTGCACATCTGACAAGAGACTTGTATTAAGAATATAGAGAAAATAGTTACAGCCCCTAACAAGAACACAAAGGAGCCCAGCTTAACATATGAACGGCAGTCTTTGAACTGTGATGGGACGTTTGACGCCATCAATTATTAAGAAAATGAAAATAAACCTAATGTACATTAGAATCACTTAAAAGGCTCACTATCTGTCAACCGCACACAGACCAGCTGATGAGACGTGGACCATCCCATCACAAGGAGAAGGCAAAATAGTGAAGCCACTTTAGGAAAAGATGTTGGTAATTTTGTCTATCATGTTTTATATACTTAACAACGTAGTGGTTTTACTTCTGTATATTTACACAAGTGAGATGACACCAGCGTGTGTGCAGATGTTTACAGCATTTCTCTGTATAATAGCCTCAAACTGAAAACAACCCCCAGCATCCGGGGAACTATATGAAGGCTAGCACAGCGATATAATGAAGCACCCTTAGAAACAGCCCGCACTACAATGAGCGAGGGATCCAGGCCCAAGGGTACACATACCATGTGATTCCAGTCCTGTGGCCTGAAGAAATCCAGCTACACATCAGCGCTCTCCTGGGAGAGTGAAGGGCTTGACTAGAAACAGATCTAAGGGGTTTGGGGGTGGATTGAGAGGTGTTTTGCATTCTGATGGTCACACTGTTTTAATGGAGTTTTACTGTAATGAGATTGTGGTTAGTGTACGTGCGAGTTAAAGAGAGCTGTGGTAGGGAGGCCTTGCAATGCTTTTGCCAGGGCTCTTTCTAGAAGGTGTTGTTTCAAGTTCTGTCTTCCAAGGCTGCTGTGTCTGGGCCCAGGGGGTTCTTCATTTGGGACGGTGGTGTGTTTTATGTGCCTGGGGTGAGGCCTGGAGTTCATGTTTTGGCTCACTTTATCACTTTCAAGGAAGCTGTTAGAGGTGCAATTGCATTCAGTTCAGCTCTCTCGTCTTTCTAAGACTTGCCACATAAACACAGGTGCAGTCAGGGCTTTTGTCAGCTGTGGACACTCCAGAGGGAACAGAGCTTGAGTGAGGCCCTCTCACTGGGAGCAGTTCAGCATGAGGTAATTGGATTTGACCTTGTTCTTCACCCACAAGGCTGCTGCCAGGCGAGTCTTGGGGTCTCCTGAGCCCTCAGGGGCGCTGGGCCAGTGTGCTGGGCTAGGCTTAACTTTCTTCCTCAGAGCGGGTGCAGGTGCCTGGGGTCACATTCCAGGAGGCACAGCTCATCCTATCCATCTGGAAAACTCACCCGTGGCTGACCTCTCCCTGGAGACCGAGGAATGGGGTGCAGCTGTTTGCAACTCTCACCAGAGAGAAAGCAGCTCCATGTTCTGCTCTGGTGAAAGTGGCAGGTGCCACCCCAGTTTCTACTTGGTTGACTACCATTGAGTGCTGGGCAGAGGGCAGAGGGCAGAGGGCAGAGGGCACAGCATGGGGCACCTGGTTGAGGGCAGAGAGAGAAATAAGCCTGAGTGGAGTCCAACAGCTTGATAGTGCACTAAGCATGCTCAGTATGTCACCAACAGTGGTACTATTGCTGCTGTCTGTGAGGTCCAGCTCTGTAGTGCTGGTGGGTGAGAGTACAGCATGGGACGAACTCCCTCCTGCCTTGTTTTTGTTCCTGTGATGGATGCTCCATTGCTCTGGCCCAGGATGGAGTGACAGAGCCTGCAGTTGATGGAAGAGACAGTTTGGCAAGACCCTGCTTGTGCTCTAGTCAGGCTTCTCTGTAGTGAGGACTGGCTTGTAGTCTAGTGTGCCACAGCCTTACCTGCACGCCTGCTTCTGCTTCTAGAGTCTCTTCTAAAGGGTTTCCTCAAACTCTATTGCGTGCTTAGACTGGTGTCACAACTTGAAGGCTCCGTAAAGCTAGCCATAGAAAGTTTTACATCCATCTGTGTGCTTCATTTATTTATTTATTTTCTGTAGGAATTATACTTTAGGCTCTCTCTCTCTCTCTCTCTCTCTCTCTCTCTCTCTCTCTCTCTCTC
>OU015742.1:20895919-20934650 GCA_907169655.1 Acomys percivali | reverse complement strand
TGTGTGTGTGTGTGTGTGTGTGTGTGTGTGTGTGTGTGTGTGTGTGTGTGACATCAAACACACAGAGCCTGGGGCTGGCTGTGGAGGGAACTTCTTTCTGAGACCTGGCCTCATGGCCAGAGCTCAGGTTCTGTATGTAGCTCATCTTCTCTTCATCACACACAAGCTGTCCTTGATTTCTTTCAGCAGGGCTGGGATTTCTAGTGTCCGGCCAGGCTTCTGTTGTAGTTTCTGTATTCATTTTCCAGATTGTTTCTAGAATAATATATAAATTATGTCTTATTTATAGTCGGTGTGGTAGGGAACACTGCACCTCGGGGTTGTTGTTTCTCAATCACTAAAGGTAGAAATGAATCCTTTAAGGTAACTAACTGCAAGGTTAACACTTCTCATAAACATACAGATTTTCCTTTTCCTATCGACTTATGCACCTATTGGGCCACTGCAGAGAACAGATTTGATCAAGGCCTCCTCTCTTTTCAAAAGGCCATTCCCTGTACTACAGTTGATGTTACATGCTGTTCTGATAAAACACTGGAATCCAGAGTGGTCCACTGAGATGATGCTGGGTGGGTAGACTTAGATTTAAAAGGGTAGCTGCTTAATGTGTGGGTGCCATCTGGATTTTCAGACCACCCTATTGTGAAGGTGGACATTGGCTTCCTTAAACATACTTTGAACAGGATCTACCCATACTTTAGACGGCAGGGCACTGGCCTCTAGTTTATCTGCATTTTTCCAGAAGGTTCTCTTGTTTCCAGCCAACAGCACAGTTCTGGGCCCAAGCGTGCACTCACCACCTCCCAGGGCAGGCCTGTGACGCACAGCCACAGAACCTCCCCACTCAGCACAGGCTGTTTCTCCTTGTCACCTCAGAGACTTAGTTTATTAAATTTAAAAGGATTTCTGATTTGGTAGGAAGTCTAACTCTCTTTCCAACAGTGTCCAAGTTGTACTTTTTTATTCTCCTGGCACAGACCTTGCTGACAAGAGAATCTATGTTCACCTCTCCTCACAGTCATCACAATCCCCAACATTCATTTAGAGAAACACATATTTGAATTAATTTGAATAAGTAAATATCGTTTAAAAAATTCCCCAAATGTGTTACTAGTATTTAATGTACTTTTAATGATTGTGCGCATCTGTTCTCTGTCTTTCATTGCCTGGGATTTTAAAGTCTATAAAATGATAGGCATTTATTTTCTTTCAGAAAAGCTCACCTACACTCAGCCTCCATTGCTGGGCATGGGTTAGGGATGGGCGTCCCATGTCACCACAAAATCATCAAGTGTAGGGGTATAAGGGATGTGTTGAGTGTCAGATTCTAGCATCTGAGACAAGTGTGTGTGTGTGTGTGTGTGTGTGTGTATTTTGTTGTTTCCTTTGTTTGTTTGTTTGTTTGAGACTTTCACTTTATAGCCAGTGCTGGCTTAGAATTCATGATAGAGCTCAGATGTCCTTGGACTAATTGCCATCTGCCTCAGCCTCTCAGAAGCTGTGATTAAAGCATGAGCAACTATGCCCAGTTAATGATTAGCTGTACTGAAATTTAGTTTCTTCCAGAAACTTAACTTTACTAATTTTGATGGTTTGAATGAGAATGGCCCCCATGGGCTCATATGCTTGAACCCTTGATCCCCAGGTTGTAGAATTGTTTGGGAAGGATGAGGAGGTGTGGCCTTGTTGGAGGAGGTATGTCACCCTGGGAGGTGGGGGGTTGAGGGGTGAGCTTTGAGGCTCCAAAAGGCATTCCCAGTTAAGCTCCCTCAGCGTTGTGTTTTGTGGATCAAGGCATGAGCTCTCAGCTAGTCCTCTGCTCTGCCTGCTTCCATGCTCCCTCCCACCATGGCCTTGGACTCTAACCCTCTGCGACTGTGAGCCCCAAATGAAATACCTTCTTTCGAGCTGCCTTGGTCATGGAGTCTCATTACAGCAGTAGAAAAATAACTACAGCACTAATACATCTGTCAAAGGACTGTTTTGTGGATTAATTTCTGTAGCTCTTGTGAATGCCCTTAGCAGAGTGCTCTCACACAGGCAGTCGGGACTCTTGTTCCATGGAGCTTCCCTTCCCTTCTTTATCTAAAATACACTTACACACAGCACCCTGATAAGAACCTAGGAAAATGTCAGCGGACTACAGAGTAGTGGGGCCTCAGTGAAAGTCCCCCGATGTACTTTAGAGTAGTGACAGAAGTTGCTCACATGGGCCCTAGCTCGCACGAGAGCCTCACATCCTTTCACTTCCCAGTGTCTGGCTTGGTGACCATCTCAGGTCTTGGCTATACCAGCAGGCCATACCAGCAGGCCAGGCGAGCCATGATCTCATTTGAACTTAAGTTCCTTTTGTGGTTTGCTTATGGGTAAGAAATTACATATGCAAATTGTAATGGAACTTGGAGGAAGTTTTTGGTATCTGGGGAAAACCGTGACAGAAGGTGCCATTTAAAACGTATGAATAATGTACAAGCAAAAAGAAATTCATAGTTACAGGAGCAAACCTGTCTATTGGAGAGAGTTGCCATGGGAACTAAAGATGCCAGCTCCATAGCTTTCCTTCAGCAAATGAACTTCATGCTCCAGATAAATTTAGAATGCCTTCTGCATGGAGGGCTCCTGAAGTGGGCTTTGTCTTCTATTTCAGAAGCCTTCTATTTTGTCATCAAAATGAACATCTGGGGACACTTTAATTGCTGTTTTGCATTGCACTCTATAGACTCTTCCAGCAGTCCATGCATTTACCAGCCGGCTGCACACACTGCCTCATGGATGTCTGCACGTCCAGGGTGAGGTGCAGCTAGTGTTAGTGCAGCAGGCTTCTGACTGTGGGGAACTGAAAAGGCAAGAAGAGCTCTCAACAAAGTAAAATGTGCTGCCTCAACTGGTTTTTTTAAAAAACAGTTTTATTGAGATATAATGCACACACATGAAATTCACCTCTTTAGCATGCACAGTGGTTGTTGGTACCTTCACCAAATTGTGTAAGCAACCTCTGTCAATTCCTCACCCGTCAGCCATCACTCCTGACCATTTAGGCAATAATTAACCTCTCTATCTGTATAGATTTGCCTGTTTTGTTCTTCTCACTTTGATAAAATCACGCAAGTAGTCTTTTGTACTGGTGTTATTCAGCCGGCACACACTGCTTTCCAGGCATGGTGTAGCACGTCTATGCTGTGCCTTACTTTCTTTTCATGTTCCAAATAATATTCCTGTGCACGGACATAGTGCATCTTATTGATCCATTCATCAGTTCATGCCATTGGGTTGCTGCTGCTTTGTAGCTCTGGCCTTCATGTTCCTAGCAGCAGGCATGTGCACGTTTTCACAGGGACATGCTCTTGTTCTTCCTTATAACGAAGTTGCTAGCTTGTACAGCAACAATGTGTTTACATTTTGAATTACTACCACGTTGTTTTTCAATGTGGCTGCATCATTATATTGTGTCACCATCAGCTCATAAGGCTTCCAGTTTCTCCACCTCCCACCTCATTGGCATAGATGTATGTGTCTAGCAGTATATGATTAGGGTTTTGATCTATTTCCCTGTGACCAATTTTAGTAAACATTTCTCATGTTTCTATTGGCCATTTGTATGCCTTTTTTAAAAAGACTGACTCCTTAAACAATTGGCTCAGCCTGAAGTCTGGGCTACGGACTCTCTCATTAGTGAGCTGCTGGATGCTTTCTGCGCCTGCCACTGTCCCCTTTTCAGAAATATGTGCTCTGAAGCATAGAATTATTAATTTTGGTGAGTCTATTTTTTTCTTTTGGTACCATATCTGAGAAGCTGCTGCGTCTTCCCAAGACCCTGCATGCTTTGTGTCTGCTTTCTCCTGTGTGATATTTTTAGCGTCCGACTTCAGGAAAATGACTGCTCCTTTTTTTGAGTTAACTTTTGTTCACGGTGTGAAAAAAGTGCCGGACTTCATTCTTTTGCATGTAGATATTCACCAGGAACCAATGAATGGTTCTGGGGAAACGGGATATCCACATGAAGCTGGATGAAGCTGGATCTGTACCTCCCACTCTGGACAAAACAATCAATTCCCAACAGACCGAAGCTCTGCAATGTGAGACCTGGGACTACTGGAACTTGGTGTGAGGAAAACACATCCAGTATAAGCACATCTTCCCCAGAACTTCATTGCTTTATCCTCTCATTGCTGGTTTGCTTTGACATCATTTTAAATTAATTAAATTAATCACACCCCAACTGAAGTTTCCCCTCCCTTCTCTCTTGCAAGTCCTCTCTTTGCTCCAATCCACTCTTCCTCCATTTCTTTTCAGAAATAGGGAGACTGTCCATGTATCTCAGCCAGCTTCGGCATATCAAGTTGCGGTGAGACTAGGAGCATCTTCTTTTACTGAGGCTAGATGAGGCACCCCAGTAAAGGGAAAGGGTCCCAAAGCAGGCAACAGAGTCAGAGGAGACCCCTGCTCTCCCTTGTTAGGAGTCCCACATGGAGATTAAGCTGCATGACTGTTACATATATGCAGAGGGCCCAGGTCAGTCCCATGCATGCCCCTGCTTGGTGGTTCAGTCTCTGTGAGCCCCTATGGGTCCAGGTTAGGTGATTGTGTAGGTTTTCTTATGTTTGGCACAGTTTTTGAATACTCAGTAGGTCATCAATGTAAAGATTGACTTTTGGTGGGGTTGGAGAGAAGATGCAACTGTTAAGGCTATTTGCTGCTCTTGCAGAGGACCTGAGTTCACTTCCCAGCACCCATGTCAGACTCACAAAGGCCTGTAACTCCAGCTCCAGGGGATCTAGCACCCTCTCTTGGCCTTCAAGGGTACTGCACTCACATGTACATGCATGCATGCACAAATCTTTTTAAAAATAGTGACTTTTGGAATCTCATATCTACTCAGCTGGTCTATGTTATTTCCAGCACACCCTCTTGTGATCACTGTAACTATGTAACAAGTTTTGAGACTGGGGAATGTGAATTTTCAAGACCATTTTTCTTTCAACACTGGCTCTTCTGGCTCTCCTCTGTTCCATGGGAACTTTAGGAGCTTTTTGTGAAGTTTGGAAAACAGACACGAGATACCTTTTACACGTTCCCTCTCATCTGTGGGTGTTAGCTTTGAATCACAGAAATAAAGCAACAAAGAAAACACGCAACCAAAGGAAACAAATAAACCCGAGTAAGTCTTTGCTCTCTAGTGTTTATCTTTTTGGTCTTGTCTCTCTATAATGCTTCCCCAGTGTGTTTTTGTGTTTTCATCTGACCAATCGACTCATTTTGTTCTTTATTTTCTTTTCCTCCCTTCCCTTTAGGCTTTGAGTGTATCCTAATACTGTTGATTTTTCCACCTATGCTATCAGGGTTCTTGTCTGGTCCCAATTTTCTTACTTATTTGATGCTCATTCAAACCCTCTCTATCTGGTCACCTGTCTTATTGGAAATAGGGCATGGAGTTCTTTCTGGCATTTCAGTCATTTGATTGCATTTGGCTTCCTGAAGAGAGGAATCATGAGTTTCTGCATGTGTTATAGGACCTTGTGTTTTTATCATATTTCTGTCTCTTTCTTGTGTTTTGTGCATCTACTGGGGAAAATACAACCTCTGGGTTTTAATGTTCCCTTTCCCTGGTTGTTTTGTTTGTCTCTGCTGTCTTATTTGGTTAGGTTTTGTTCCCCAGTATTACTTAAGGGGAAATCTGACTTCTGTAACAGAAATAATGGCTTGATAGCAATTCCAGGCTGTGGGTCCCTCCAGCCTTGCTTACCTCCACTCCGGGACCAAGGCACCAGGGGCCTGACTCTCAAGCTCCTGCTTCCAATGTCCATCTAGTCATCTAAATGCCATCTTAAATGTATAGATCACATCCCCAGTGTCATTCCTCACAAGAAAAATCAGCAACAGCTTCATTTGGGGGGTTATTACTGCAAACAGATTTTAACTTGAAATCTTTATCTTGAACAGGTTTTGTGTGTGTATGTGTGTGTGTGTGTGTGTGTGTGTGCTTTTGTTTTTGCTTTTCACTGAATTTTTAGTGAAAAAATTAACACATCTATAAAGCTTATAATTAAATTCTGGGTTTTCTGAAGACTTTAAAATGCTATTGAATATTTCATAATAAATTAGTCATCAGTTTCAAAAACACATTTCTTTTTTTCTTTGTAGTATATGTTCATTATAAATGGTGATGGGTTTCATAAAGACATTTTCTTTAGGTGTATCTTAACTTTGACCACATTCTCCTCACATGCCTTTCCCTCTCACCAGTTTCTCATTTCCATAGTTTTCCCCAGTCTCCTTTCTGTTTTTAACACTGCATACACACACACACACACACACACACACACACACACACACACCTAGGATCCATAAGAAAGAGGACAGGTGTGATATCTGTCTATGTCTTGCATACTCCAATTAATATGATAATCTAGTTATATTCATCTTAGAGCAAATGACACTCTTCCATTCTTCATGACTGAGTAAACCTACATTGTGGGCATGCAGCACATTTTCTTTGTTGACTCATCTGCTGATGGACACCTGCGGGGGCTCCATAGCTGAGTTAATGTGAATAGTGCTGCAATAAGCTTGGGTTTGCAAGCCTCTGTGCTACGCTGACCAGGGCACTGGTGTGGTGTAGCTGGGTCATATGACAGCTCAGTTTTACTGTTTTAAGGAATCATGATAGTTACTGTCGTAATGGTGGTACCGTGTCACATTCTTACCAGCAGTGCACAAGTTTCCTGTTTCCCTGAATCCTTACCAGTATTTGTTCTTCATCCTCCTTTTAAAAATGTGTGTGTGTGTGTATGTGTGTGTGTGTGCGCGCCCATGTGCACACGCCCCTGCTTATGTGTATGTGTACCACACACAGGCAGTGCCCATGGGGGCCAGAAGAGAACATTGGATCCCCTGGACCTGGAGTTACAGGTGACTGTGAGCTGCCTGCTGTGGGTGTTAGGAACAGAACTTGGGAATCTCTGTAAGAGAAGCAAGTGCTCTCCACCATCTCTCCAGCCCTAGTCATTTATTTTCCTAACGACAGTCATTCTGACTGAGGTGAGATCGGAATCTCAATGTAGTTTTAATTTTTATTTCCTTAATGGCTAAGGAGGTTGATCATAGTTTCAAGGTTTGCCATTTGTGCTTTGCCTTTTGAGAATTGTCTTTTATTTCACTAACCCGGATACCTACTTGGTTGTCAGCTTTTCCCATATTTAATTTTCTGAGTTTCTTATATAGCATAAATATTAATCCCATGTCAGATATATAGCTATCAGCTTTTCTTCACTGTGTAAACTGTGTCTTGGGTCTGATGGTTGTTTCCTTTTTATGCAGAAGATTTTAAAGTTAATGTGATATGATTTGTCAGTTCTTGGTCTTATTTTAAGAGCTGCAGGAGTACTTTATTATTTTTTAAAAATTTATTTAAAAATTTGAATGTGTATGAATAATTTTTCTGCAGATGTGTGTCTGTGCCCAAATGCATGCCATGTCTTGTGACGGCCAGAAGAGGGTGCTGGAGCCTTTGGAGCTAGAGTTACAGAGCGCTTTGTCCATCGTGTGGGTGCTGAGAACAGGATTCCAGCTCTCTGGAAGAACAGCCAGTACTCTTAATACCCTAGCCATCTTTCCAGCCCTTCATTATTAAATTTATTTTTATAACATTATGGGTTTTTTTTCTCAGCTTATCTCTTAACCTGGCTATCACCCAAATAATTGAGGCTCTACTCTATTGTCTATCAGGCTTCATGGCACAACAACTGAGCAGTAATTATTCTGTTCTTAACTCTCTAGGCTAGCCTGGCTTTTTCTCAGCATAAATCCCCAAGTTATTTGCACTTTATGGCTTCCCCTGCCCCATCTCCTCTCTCCTGGAGTCTCCTACACCTCTTCCTATGCCTGAATCCCCATCTCCTCCTCTGCCTCCTCCTCCTCTGGCTGTCAGGAAGTCCAGTCTACTCTCTCCCCTGCTCAGCGATTGGCTATAAGCCACTTTACTGGCATATCTGGGGACAACTGGGGAGCAGTGTTTACACAACAATGAGACAGGAGATTCTCAGAACAAGAATTGCAACTGGATTTTGGTGGGGGGAGGTACAGAACTCAGCATTTGAATTACACAGTAACCTTATGCCTACACCTCATCTCTATAACTTGAAGTATTTTTATCCACATTAGTCTCTGACAGTTTCACAGTTTGAGAGCTTTTACCAAGGTTGGGGACTCATGCTGAGTTGATCTGTGCACGGGATGAAAGAAGGGTATGGTTTCATTTGATTCAGCATTGTTTGTTTGAGGTTTTCTTTTTTTTTCTTCTGATGCACATTTTTGGCATCTTTGTCAAAATTGCATGACTATATTGAGTATTGTTATGGATATTCTCTTCTATTCACCCATGTTGGTTTGTTCCTCTGATTCTGTAGTATAATTTGGAAAGAGGTGTTTTAACGAGTAGGGTTTGGTAATAGCATCATTCTTTTTTTTTGCTCAAGGTTACGTTTTCTATGAATGTCTTTTATTGTGAATGTGTTATTTGCCTGACTTTCGCAGCATGTTCCTGACTGGTACAAAAGGAAGTTTCTGATTTCTATATGTTGATTTTTCTTGGGCCTTGGACATCTGTGATTTAGATCATTGGCTTGTTTTTTAAAAATTAAAAATTAAAAAATCTATATTTTTTCAATTCAAACATTTTCAATATTCAAGTAGGGCTGGTTGACAACAGCACTGAGGTTTTGTCCCTCTCCACTGGGGGAGTATGTCACAATGGTTAAACCTTAATTTCACGTTCTCAGTGCGCAAGTTACGATCTCCGTCACCACTCTAGGAGCAGAATACTAACTTCAGATGCAACTGCAATTGACAGATGATAGGCCTACTATGAAAACACAGCCCTAGCCAGTATGAGAGCAACAAAAAAGACATATGAAGAGTTCAAATCACACAACCTAAACCAACCCCAGTTCTTGGGAAGCCAAAGCTGGGGGATCCCAGTCCCAGCCAACCTGTATTGGGAGAGCAGAGTGGAGCACTCTACAAAATTAAAATTAGATTCCTCTTTATACACCAGTGCACTTGCTCACCTGAAGGCAGGCCCAGGCTCTATATGTGGCCAGCTGTCCGAATATAGGTTGAGACTATCTCTGTGGTCCCTTGTGTATGTTCAGGGGAGACTGTCTCTATGAGGTCACTTGCATGTGTGTCTAGGTGCAGAGTGTCTCCGTGTTGGCCCTTGTGTGTGCACAGGTGCAGAGTGTCTCCGCGTTGGCCCTCGTGTGTGCACACATGCTGATCGTCTGTTTGCCCCTCTACTCACTCACATGTGCTCAAGTGCAGGTGGCTGTATGCAGATACTCCCTGTGTGGTTATGTGGTTTCATGCCTCAACACAGGTGCGGAGTATCTGTGCTGACCCCTGCCTGAATGCAGATGCAAGTTATGTCTCTACGCTGTCTTGCCTTTCCTTCCCTGGCTGTTTGGGCTGGTGCCATCCAAAGAGAACAGAGCCCTAGTGCTACTAAGCTTCTTGTGTTGATATTTTTTGTGTTGTTCACTCCATAACCAAAGGAGGTGGTTTGCGGGCTAGGTAATGGGTGCCATAAGAGGGTCTTCCAACCTCCAAGTGCTGAAAAGGGCTATTGGCTAGCTTCCTATAGGCACGTGCCCTGGTGCCTTTAAGCAGGTGTCACTCACCCCTCATCTGCACTCCAGTCTCTGGCTCAGACTAGCCTGCATCCTTGGGGGACTTGGCACCGTTCTGACTCAAAGGCTTTCCTTTCCAGCTAGAGATATATGCTCTCCAGGAACCTGCTTCTTTCGAGAGTCTCAGAGAGGGCTGTACTCAGAGGGGTCTCGCCTCGAGAGTCACCTAACTGCCGACTTAGCCAGGCTTGGTTTAAAGTGGCTTCTGGCGGCTGTTCCCGTGAAATGCACTCACACTTGCCTTTTATCTTTCTTTTTCTATAGTGCATGCTTTGTGTGTGTGTCGGTTTAAGTGTTGGTACGGGCAGATGTGTGTGGCTGAGCCTGTACAAGTGTGTACATGAACTGAAGACCAGAGATTAGCTTGAGGTATCTTCCTCAATTACTATCCATCTTTATTCTTTGATACAAGGTCTCTCCCTGAACCTAGAGCTCACCGGTTGGGTAGACTGGATGGGCAGCGACCTCTAAAGCTGCTCCTGTCTCAGCCTCCGTGGAGCTGGGACCACAGGTTCACATCACCATTCCAGGCTTAGCTCATGCCTTCTTTATTCTTCTATTTCCTTTTCCTTTATTTTGCATTAAGTAAATATTTTCTAGTATAGCACTTATTCTCTTGAATAATTTAAGATTTGGAATTTCATTTTATTTATGTGGAGGTCAGAGGATAAGGTGTGGGAGTTGGTTCTCTTCTTCCACCATGTAGTTCCAAAGATAAAACTCTGCCCATCAGGTTTAGAGGCAAATGTGCTAACCCGCAGAGCCGTCTCACTGTCCATCTTTTAACTGACTTTTTAAATTTTAAATCTTTTTTATTGATTCTTTGTGAAATTCACATCACGCACCTCAATCTCACTCATCTCCCCATCCCTTAGTATCCACCCTCCTCCCACACAAAATAAAATAAAATAACAAAACAAACAACCAAAACCCTGACCTTGCTGTGGAAGCTGTAGTGTGTCACAGTGTATCCTTCTGCCCATGAATCTTTACTTGCAAATGTTCACTGCAGTGAACACTGTCTCATTTGAGGCCTCTGCTGTCTGCTACACTATCAATACTTGATCCTCACTGGGACTCCTCTCAGATAGCCTGTTGTTGCTCTGTGTCGTGGAGATCCTGCAGCTTTGTATCTGTAGGAGTGGGCCCTTCACATGCTCCAGAAGTCCATAGGTGAGGTAGATGTTGGGATGGGACAACTCAAAGCTTCGGGTTTGGATCTGGGTGGTAGCTTAGTCGGTCAGGCTACCAGCTTTCCCCCACACACGCCACCAGGGTGAGCTCTCCAGCGCTGCCTCGGCTAGCTCACTCAGTGCCACAGCTGGCAAGTGGCAGGGCCAGCTGTCCTACTCTCATGCCCTCAGGGCCACCTCACCTGCACCCAGGCCACCAGAACCAGCTGTACTGTACTGTACAGCTGTACTGTACTGAGGTGCAGGGCCTGCTCTGCCCAGTGCTGCAGTTGGTGAGGGCAGGGCCGGGTCTCCTGCTCTCGTGACCTGGGACCAGCACGTCCACTCGCCAAAGGCAGTGGTGGTGTGGAATGGTAAGGGGCAAGGGAAACTAACTAATTTTTATACAGTTATTTTCCCATTTCCCTCCTTTAGAAGTTTTTCTTTTATTGAAAATAGATTCTTTTCGGGGACTGGAGAGATGGCTCAGAGGTTAAGAGGTCCTGAATTTAATTCCCAGCAGCCACATAGTGGCTTATAACCATCTATAATGAGATATAGGGCTCTCTTCTGGTGTGTAGGCATACATACAAGCAGAACACTGTATACATAGTAAATAAATACTCCATTAAAAAAAGGAGAAGTTTTTTTCATCTAATATACTGATTATGGATTTTCCTCCCCTACCATGTCCCCTTTCTCTTATGCTATTTTGCACATGTCACATCTACAGAAGTTACAGATAACATATAGTATACTATTATATTATATAATTTTTATGACTTTTGTGAAACAGAAGAAATAACAAACCTGTATTTATATGGTTTGTTTTAACACCCTTCTTTTTTTATTACTTCTTCTTCTTCTTCTTTTTTTTTTTTTTTTTTTGAGACAGGGTCTCTCTGTATAGTCTTGGCTGTCCTAGACTTGCTTTGTAGTCCAGGCTGGCCTTGAACTCACAGTGATCCACCTGCCTCTGCCTCCCGAGTGCTGGGATTAAAGGCATGCGCCACCACACCCAGCCTTCTTTATTACTTCTTTTATTTTTTTTGAGATTATAATATAAATTACACAATTTCCCCTTTCATTTTCTCCTATCAAAATCTTTCATATATCCCTTCTTGCTCTTTAGGCATGCGCCACCACACCCGGCCTTCTTTATTACTTCTTTTATTTATTTATTTATTTATTTATTTATTTATTTATTTATTTATTAATTTATTCATATTACATCTCAATTGTTAGCCCTTCCCCTGTTTCCTCCCATTCCTCCCTCCCTCCCACTTCCCCCCCTTCTCCCCTCCCCTATGTCTGTGATTGAGGGAGACCTCCTCCCCCTATATATGCTCTTAGAATATCGAGTCTCTTCTTGGTAACTTGCTATCCTTCCTCTGAGTGCCGTCAGGCCTCCCCATCCAGGAGACGTGGTCAGAAAAGGGGCACCAGAGTTCATGTGAGAGTCAGATCTCACTCTCCACTCAACGGTGGAGAATATCCTGTTCGTCGGCTAGGTCTTGGTAGGGGTTCGAAGTTTACTGCCTATATTCTCCTTGGCTGGTGCCTTAGTTTGAGGAGGACATATCCAAAATATATAAAGAACTCAAGAAATTAAACACCACAAAACCAAACAACCCAATTGCGAAATGGGGCTTGGAACTTAACAGAGAATTCTCAACAGAGGAATATCAAATGGCCGAGAAACACTTAAAGAAATGCTCGTCCTCATTAGTCATCAGAGAAATGCAAATCAAAATGACACTGAGATTCCATCTTACACCCATCAGAATGGCTAAGATCAAAAACTCAAATGACACCACATGTTGGCGAGGATGTGGAGAGAGAGGAACACTCCTTCATTGCTGGTGGGAATGCAAACTAGTACAACCACTTTGGAAAGCTTTCTGGCGCTTTCTCAGAAAAATGGGAATAGGGCTTCCTCAAGACCCAGCTATCCCACTCCTTGGAATATACCCAGAAAATGCCCTACCATACAACAGGGACATATGCTCAACCATGTTCATAGCTGCTTTATACATAACTGCCAGAACATGGAAACAGCCTAAGTGTCCCTCAGTAGAAGAATGGACTAAGAAACTGTGGTACATTCTTTTATTTTTTTGAGGTTATAATATAAATTACACAATTTCCCCTTTCATTTTCTCCTATCAAAATCTCTCATATACCCCTTCTTGCTCTTTCTCAAATCTATGGCTTCTTTTTCATTAATTGCTGTTACGTTCATATATGTATATTCATTTATATTCCTAAAGACATAAGTGCAACTTGCCCAGTCTGTGTAATAGTATTTGTATACATTTTTTTCAGGGCAGGCAATTTGGCTATTGGATAACCAATTGGCATGCTCCCTCTGGGAAGACTGTTTCTCTCACTCTCAGCATTTCAGAGTTGCCTGTAGTCTTTGTGTAGGGTTGAGGCCTCGTCCCCTTCATGTTGGCATGTCTACTGTCCTTTCTCAGCTCATATTTACATAGTCATGCTGGTGAGACTTTATGGTTGTAGCTTCTGATATCACTAGGAGACACAATCTCACAGCCAACTCCCTGATCCTCTGGCTTTTACAATCTTCACAGCCCCTCTTCTGCAATGTTCCCTGAGCCTTAGGTGGGAGTACAATACCCTTCCTGCTTAGAATGCCTGGGATGACTGCTTTTTAGCAGGCAGTGCTTAGCTCTTTGCTCACCTCATGAGCTTTTAGGTGGTTTGCTTCTATTGACAGGTAGTGCACTGGCTGCTGGTTTCCATTATCATAATAAGCTGGTTGCTGTAGGATTTTCATCACTCCTTGGAGCCTATGCTATACCCCAGTATGCTTCACATAGTGAAGTCCTTTGGAATGGCCAGGGTATTGCTAATCATTGAGGCTGCCCAGGCCATAGAAACTCTTCTTGCATCTTTCCATGACTCTTTCTATGAAGCTTTTATCAGACATACTGTTTGTTCTTAATACATTTTTTACTTTTTTGACACTAAAAGGATCGTGAAGTTATCAGAAACTCTTGATTATTCACTAACAAAATCTTCTGCCTGTGACAATACTTATCCGCGTGGCCTTTCACATGCTCTGTCCCAAGTGAAATTTCTCTCCTGAGCCAGAAGCTCTTGCTGATATGGCCTCTCTTCCTAGTTCTAGCTTGACACCACCGTAGCAGAGCTGGGGTGCTTTCTTTTCCTGAAATATCACCCTTTTATAAGCGAGGGTAGGTGGCGTCATAGCGTCTGGTCTTCTCAGCTGTCTCTTCTGGTGTGAGCCCTTGACCCTAGAAGCAAGCTGGGGTGGACACTCAGCACGAAATGTTCTTAACTTGCTGTGTCTTCAGTGAAGCTTCTGCCCTGTGAGAGAGGAACTGTTGGAGGAGGCGGGTCCTGAGTTCTCTTGCTTGTGACTGTCTGGAACAGTGCTTCTATACTGTTGGGACTGAAGTGAGAAAAATAAGAGACGCCAGTATCTTGCTTCTACTGGTATAATGTCATAGTCTCAGACCAAGAGGAGTGAGAGAGTCGTACTTGGTTTCACCTTCCTAGAGTCAAGCTTCCAGAACACTGAACCACTGGTAGGAAAAGGGCATCTATGAATATATCACTTCCCCAACATCAGACTGTCACATATTTTTTGCTGATATTTAGATATTATTGAATGGCATGGCTGTTTCTTCTTGTGTATGTCCTAAAAATATTTCCAATGTATTGTTGTAGGGATAATGTTCGACAATTAAATGGTAAATGCTTTGGTAAAAGTGCCCTTGCATGTAGGCCAGCAAAAGCGGAGTCCATCCAGTGGTGAAAATCGTATTTTCCTTTGAGTAAATTCTAGAAGCATACCGGTGTCTCTCAGTCCGGTCTGTGACTTAGGTGAGCAAGGATTTCCTAGCTCTCAGCAGGAATTCTGTGGTCCACCTCTATTAGCCTCCCAGAACCTTTCTGAAATTCATCTACCCAGACTGTCATCTTGAGTTGCGTTCTTTGGCATCTCGTGACTTAGAAAATTTCCAGGGCCCTGAGATCTTACACATAAACTCAAACGACCTTGTAGGAGTTTATTTCCAGGCTGTAGCCGTGTGAAGCAGATGGATTGATTTTGTCACAGGCATAATACATTGTTAATTTTGGAAATGGTTTTTGTAAAGAAAACAAGCTGGGTTATTTTCTTTTTAATTTTCAATTATGTGCAAGGGTATGTCAGCATAAGGAAACAAAATGGGCTTTTTTTTTTTTTTTTGGTTTTTCGAGACAGGGTTTCTCTGTGTAGCCTTGACTGTCCTGGACTCACTTTGTAGTCCAGGCTGGCCTCGAACTCACAGCGATCCGCCTGCCTCTGCCTCCTGAGTGCTGCTTTTTACAACCCCGAAGACCGCATTGTCCTCTGCGATGGCCCAGGAGGGAACTAGAGTCAGAAAAGAGATAGATGGAGAAAGTATGGCAGTGAAACATGGGGGATGTGGAAGATCATCTCATAGTGAAATTCCAGGACACGGTCAGATTTATCAGCCGCTGTAGATATCCACCTGTGTTTGAGTGAAGAGAGCCAGTGGTGGGTCCTTGGGCCAAGTCCAGCAGAGGGCATTTTTCATTGCTGTTTTAGACCTTGACAACAGATATGTTCATCTTGATACCCACACCCTGAGCATCCCTGAGGCCAACAACTGGGTAGCCAGCAGGATTTAAGTAGAAGATGAAGGATTTGTTTTTGTTGAGAAGGATGGTTATTACAACACAAATCCTGTTAAAGAAAAAGGAAATTCCCCATAGAGAAGGACTCCCTGGACTTTATAATCTGAGGCCAGTAGACCAGTGAAGTTGCTTTTCCTTATTATTTCAACTGTAGAATCAAAGGGGAAGTGATGCCTGGAATAAGCTGCGTGGATAGGGGCTCAGGGCTCATATTAAATTTTTTTTGTTTGTTTGTTTTTCGAGATAGGGTCTCTCTGTGTAGCCTTGGCTGTCCTGGACTCACTTTGTAGACCAGGCTGACCTCGAACTCACAGCGATCTGCCTACCTCTGCCTCCCGAGTGCTGGGATTAAAGACGTGCGCCACCACGCCTGGCCTTTAATTTTCTGATCTCACTTTATTAATTTTCTGATAGATGAGTGAATAAAGTGAGAGAGAGGTGAAAGCAAGGACTTGTCTGCTGAGGCGATCGGGGTGAAGACCAGGGATCTGTCAGAACCATGGAATGGGTATTTTAAGCATCAGAAACAAGAATCCATTCACCTTCATTGATCCTTCTTGGGTTAGCCAGTAGCCTTGCTGGGGACAACTGAGCTAGTCGATCTAATGTGTCCTGCTGGGGTAAACCTATTACCTCTCACCTCTGTTCATTTGTAAAAGTTAAACCAAGGCACAAAAGAGCACAGGTGAAGGCAAAACTTGATTCATACTCTTATGAACCTATAAGTTGTCCTGACAGACAAAAATATCCCAAAGCAAAGAATGTTAGATTAATTTGATTATATAAAAGTACAGATTTTACACTGAGTGTAATGGCATACACCTTTAATCCCAGCACTCAGGAGGCAGAGGCAGGCATATCTCTGTGAGTTTGAGTCCAGCCTGGTCTATGTAGTGAGTTCCAGGACAGCTGGGACTACATAGTGAGACGCTGTCTCAAAAGAAAGTACAGATTTTAAAGCCCTAATTTTTAATACAGAAAAAGCTTCAATAAATATTTAACAAATGATACCATTGCTGTCCCATAAATAGAGACAAATGGTATCTAAATTTATAGATATTTAAAGAAGATGCATACATTGTAAACAAGTATTGTTTTTGTTACTTTTCTAATACTGTGACAGAACATCATGACAAGGCAACTTACAAAAAAAAAAGCATTTAATCGGGCTTATGGTTTCAGAGGGTTAGAATCTATGATGGCTGAACAAAAGTATGGTGGCAGGAACAGCTGAGAGCTCACATCTTGATCCAAAAGTGGCAGAGAGAGCATACTTTTGAAGCCTCAAAAGCCACCTCCAGTGACACACCTTCTAATTCTTCCCAAACATTTCCACCAACTGAGGCCTACTTATTCAATCTCTCTCTGTCTCTCTGTCTCTCTGTCTGTCTGTCTATATGTCTCTCTCTGTCTGTCTGTCTGTCTCTCTGTCTGTCTGTCTGTCTGTCTGTCTCTCTCTCTCTCTCTTTGTGTGTACATAATTATATACAATTAAGGAAAGGCATATGAAGTGACAAAACATTCTATTTTTATGGATTAGCAAAGACACTAATACTCATCTCTGCAGGAATGTTTTTGATTTTCTAATGACATTAAACACTATAAAAGTTACATTTAGGTTTGGGGTTTTGTTTTGCTTTTTTTTAATTTTTATTTTTTAAATAATTTATTCAGACTTCATCCAAATTGTTATCCCCTCACTTGTATTTTCCTGTTTCCCTGCCCCTTTCATCCAATTCTCTTCCTTTAGGCCTGTAACAGAAAGGACCTCCTCCCCCACCATTTGCCCACAGCCTATCAGATCTCGTCCAATAGCCTGCTTCCCCTTTCTCTGTGTGCCTCCAGACCTCCCTACCAAGAGAAAGTGGTCAAGTAGGGGGCACCAGAGTTCATGTCAGAGGCAGTCCCTGGTCTCCCCACAATTGTGGAGAATGAGCTGTCCATTGGCTAGAACCAAATAGGGGGTGTAGGTTTACTGCCTGCATTGTCCTTGGTTCGTACAACACTTTGTGCAGCCTCCCACCCCACCCCCCCACCCCCCACACCCCCCTCCCCCCCATCCCCCGCCTGCCATCTGCAGGAATGTTTTAAGACAAGCTGGCTTACATATTGGGAGAAGGATTACAACTGATAGACTCTTTCTAGAAAATGAATTGGTGACGTGCCTCAGGAATTCTAAGGAGGGCTTGCAACTTAAAAAAATGTAGTAGTATCTTTTTTCCCTTGGAAATTTACCCTAAGAAATTAATCACTGAAAGTGTAGCTTCATATGTATTTAATGACATAGGGAATTCATATGCAATAGCAGTTTAGGCAAAAAGGAAAGCGCACAGAGAACTCCCATGACACAGTCATAACTGATTGTGTTGTGTATATCGGATATTTCACCACTCTTTAATTATAACACGTATACTTGGATCCTTTGGTTTTTCTGACATTGAGATGTTTGTGATTTTATGCAGACTTCCATGTATTTTTTTTTTTATTTCTGACGATATATTAAATTGACGGTGCATCTGTAAGATGTGGTGCATCTTTTATAAAAGAGAATATATGACAGATCGCTTCTGTTTGACATCACTGCACAATCTCTCTCTGTGTCTTTTCTTCCCTATTCATATGAAAGGAAAGCAAACAACACCACTGATCTCCATGCTTCCAGCAGCTGAGGAAAAGTAGACTTCCTAAAACTCTAATCTTCGCGTCATGTGCAGAATCTTGAAATAGAACTTAGACCATCAGGAAGATAGAACAAATGTGCTTTTCTCTGCCCCTTCCACTAAGGACAGATGTGAAATCTGGGTACTACATGTGAAATCTAAGAAGAATGAAAGGTGATGACTAGAAGGCAAACAGTTTTAGATAATACTGTTCTGTGTAGTCTAACACCACGCAGAGAACCGGGATACCATCCCTACCTCATGCCAACAAAGGCTGAGGCCTCTGCCTTCCATGTCTACAATGGATTTCTAAGTCTGTCTCCAGCTGAGTCTACCTTGTGTAATCAGGACACTGTGGGAGACCCAGACCACCCCACCTAGCAGATCTGCTCACCTCCTGCTATAGGTGTGTCAGAGGCCTCATAGATTTCCAACCTTCACTCTCCCCAGCAGAGATGGCACTGTACCCACTGCTTGGCTGCTGGTGATCGTGTGAGGGGCTAGAACTCTTGTCATTGCCTGAAGGGAGGAAGGAACCTGACCCATGCATGACTTGAGAGTCAGTGGAGGCCGAGGACACTGGGTTTCTACTTCTGCTTGTCAATAGTAATGCATTTCTATGCTACAACAGGGCAGAGAAATCCAGTATTTTAATAAGACCCAGAGACTCCACTGCAGCCTTAATATGTATGTATTTCAGTTGAAAATTACTCATTACACCATGAACCAGGAAAATCTCAAACAGAATGGAAAAAGAAAGCAGCAGGTGCCAACACAGGGATTGCAGGGATGCTAGAATGATTTAAAAATATTTTATTTTTAGTGTGTATGTACGTGAGAGTCAGAACTGTTTGTGTGCATGTGTGTGTGCGTGCATGTGTATGTGTGAGTGTGAGTGAGTGAGTGTGCACATACATGCATGGACATGTGGAGCCAGTAGTTGATTCTCCACCTTGTTTTTTTGAGACACGATCTCTCACTTTACCAGAAGCTTGCAGTTCTGGCTAGCCTGTGTTACCAGCAAGTCCCCAATGTCTGCCTGTCTCTAACCCATCTCCGAGGACTTGGCCTACAGACACATGCACTGCACACAGCTTTCACCTGGGTGTGGGAGATCCAAACGCGGGTTCCTGTGCTTTCATGGCGAGCACTTTTCCCACTGAGTTATTTCCCCAGCCCTGAGATAGCTCAATGAATAAAAGTGCATCCTGCCAAGCCTGACAACCTGAGTTCGATTCCTGGGACTCACATGGTGGAAGGAGACAAACTGAATTCCTACAAGTTGTCCTGTGACCTCCATGTACCACAGAACCTCCTCATACATACACAATAGAGCAATAAAAGTCACTTACACTTTAACTATTAGCCCTGGGGAAGGACAGAGGAAAGAGTCAGTGAGCTGGAAGAGAGGAGCAGGGAGAACAGGGCTACAGCAGCCCAGGGGACTGCAGCCAAAGGCCTAACCTGTGTGTCCTTGAATACAAAGTCCCAAATTAGGCAAAATAAATAAATAAATAACTTACAGATTCAAAAAGCTGAGCAGATCCAGAAGGGATGAACTCAGAGAAATTCATACGCATGCACGTTATGGGGGAAAAAAATGGAACGCTAAAACCAAAGGAAGATTCTTGAAAGCAGCAGAGAAACAATCACAGCAGAAGCTCACCGGAAGCTGATGAAGGTCACAGGAAGTGGCTTGCCATTTCCCAACCATTAAAGAGCCATTAAACCAGAATTCTGCATGCCGCAAGATGACATTTCAGTACATTCTCAGGTGAAATAAAACTAAGCGAATGTTTCCCTCACAGACTGAAGTGATAGCTGAGTACATTTCTGCTGAGTGTGGTGGTGCATGTCTGTAGTCCTAGTAGTCAGGGAAGCTGAGGCTGGCCGGAGGAGTCATCACAAGCTCAAGGCTAGCCTGGGCTATACAGTGAAACATTGCCTCGAATCCACCAAAACAAATAAAGAAAATAAAAAAAAGGAGAGAATGAAAAAGGAAGAAAGGAAGGAAGGAAAGAAGGAAGGAAAGAAAAAGGACTTGAGAGGTGGTTCTGTGGCTAAGAACTCTTGAAAAGGACCTGAATTTGGTTTCCAACACCTACACTTGGAGGCCGACAACTGCATGTAACTTCAGCTGCCAGGGATCTGACACCCTCTTCTAGCCTCTGAGGGCAGTGCTCTCATACACACACCAAACACACATATACATAAATACAAATAAAAATAAAGTCTTGAAGAAAAAAAAAAAAGACAAGAAGGGGAAAAAACTTCCTTTAAACAAAAAGGGGGGAAAAAATACAGGAAGACATTATGGAATGCCAGAAAAGAAGAAACAACAAAGTAAATGGAAACATAGATAAATAAGTGGTCCTTCTCTTGAGTTCTCTAAGTCACGTGTGACAGCTGGGGCAAAAGCTATGACACTGTTACGTGTAGTTTTAAGTGAACGTATGGAGGTTACTCAGGAGAGTCACACACAGGAGAGGACAATGGGCTGTAGAGAGGCAAGGTTTCTACACTGCGCATGGTTTGGTAAAATAATGTATAAATATGAACACACTATGTCTGCACAAAACCTCAAAACCCTAAGAACAGTATCTCTGTAGTGATATGCTCTTAAATACAGTAATATATTAAAATGTAGCCTGAAGGAAGGCAAAAAGATAGACCCTAGAAATAAAAAAAATAGTTAAAAAATATACATTAGCCCTAGCCTAATTATTACAACAAATGTAAAAAGCACAATTCAGTTAAAAAGTAGAGCTCGTCAGGGACCAAGACCCGTCAAATTCTATGCTGTCTGCTCACTTAAAATGTGATATTTTATTTGTATTTTACACACTGTATTTTACACAGAGACTAATCAAAGAGGGCAGGAATGGCTATATTAACTTCACATAAAGTCGGCTTCAGAACAAAGATGCTCACCACAGATAAGGAGAGACATTCATTTGCAAGACGCGCCAACCCATGAGGGAAGCACAGCAATCCTGTCCATGTGTGTGAAACTCAGGGGACTATGACATGAACAACCAGAAGAGCTGAAAAGAAAATGAAACCCCACCCACATGTCAGCATCGGTTTCTGACAACAGATAGGCCAGCTGCACGGAACACCAGGGAAGGCGCAGGAAAGCCATCAGTGGTAACAAGCATCAAGAGAACTATGCTCAACAAACACAGAGTGCACATTTTTCTCAGATACCCACTGAGACTTTTCAAAGCAGACACTATCCCATGCCACAGAAGAAACTGCAACATTTTATAAACTGAAGCCCTGCCAGGCTTGGTGGCTGACACCCATCATCCCAGAACTCAGCAGTCTGACTACACAGATTCAAGCTAAGAATTGAAAAGATGGGAATTTTCACTTGCAAACTAAACAATGCACTTCTTAATAACCCATAACAAAAGAGCAACTCAGAAGCAAAATTCTAAAAATATGAAACTATCACAGCAGGCAGCATAGAGTTTGATGGGTCTTGATCCGTGACACGCTTTACATTTTAACTGAATTATGTTTTTTGCATTTGTTTTAATAATTACACTGGGAGGCAGAGGCAGGCGGATTGCTATGAGTTCAAGGCCATCCTGGTCTACAAAGTGAGTCCAAGACAGACAAAGCTACACAGAGAAACCTTGTCTTGAAAAAACAAAACAAAACAAACAAAAAGAATTTTTTTCTTAAAACAATTTTGTTTTTTAAGATTATTATAATTTATTCAGATTTATCCTGATTGTTATCCCCTTGCTTGTATCTTCCTGTTCCCACCCTCCCTCCCTCTTCTGCCCTATTCCCCTCCCCTAGACCTCTGACAGAAAGGGACCTCCTCCCCCACCTTATGACTACAGCCTATCAGGCCTCATCTGGATAACCTGTATCCCCTTCCTCTGTGTGTCTGCCAGGCCTCCTGACTAAGGGAAAGTGATCAAATTGGGGCCACCAGAGTTCATGTCAGAGGCAGGTTTCGCTCCCCCAACAACTGTGGAGAATGAGCTGTCCACTGACTATATCTGAACAGGGGTCTAAGGTTCACCACATGCATTGCCCTTCGTTGGTGCAACAGTTTGTGAAGGCCTCCCCTGGGTCCAGATCTGCCAGCCTTGATGATCTCTGGGTCTTTCCATGCCCCCCTCCATTCTTCCATACCACTCTCAACTCTCCTCCCAGAGTCCAGCAGCAAGTCCCAGCTTCTGTCCCAATCCTTGGCTGGGTGGAGTCTCTCAGAGAACATCTATGTTGGGCTAATATCCACTTACAAATGAGTATATACCATGCGTGTCTTTCTGGGTGTTAGTCTAACTTGATGTCTATATGTAGAAAAATACAAATAGATCCATATATATAACCCTGCACAAAACTAAAGTCCAAGCTGATTAAAGACCTCAACATAAAACCAGATATACTAAGTCTGTTAGAAGAAAAAGTGGGGAAGAGCCTTGAACTCATTGGCCTAGAAGACAAATTCTTGAACAGAACACCAATAGCTCAGGTTCTAAGATTAACAATTAATAAATGGGACCTCATGAAACTGAAAAGCTTCTGTAAGTCAAAGGACACTGTCAACAGAACAAAATGACAGATCTTCACCAACCCTACATCTGACAAAGAGCTAATATCCAAAATATATAAAGAACTCAAGAAATTAAACACCACCAAACCAAATTATCTAATTAAATAATGGGGTACAGAGCTAAACAGAGAATTCTCAACAGAGGAATATCGAATGGCTGAGAAATACTTAAAGAAATGTTCAATGTCTTTAGTTATTAGCGAAATGCAAATCAGAATAACTCTGGGATTCCATTGTACACCTATTAAGATAAGATAAAAAATTCAAGTGGCAGCACATGATGGTGAGGATGTGGAGAAAGAGGAACACTCCTCATTGCTGGTGGGAGTGCAAACTTGTATAACCATTTTGGAAATCAATCTGGCACTTCCTCAGAAAATTGGGAATAGCTGTACCTCAAGACCCAGACACCCCACTCCTGGGCACATACTCAAAAGATGTTCCACCATACAACAAGGACATTTGCTCAACTATGTTCATAGCAGCTTTATTTGTAATAGTCAGAATCTGAAAACAACCCAGATGTCCCCCAACTGAGGAGTGGATAAAGAGACTGTGGAACAGCTACACAATGAATACTACTCAGCTATTAAAAACAAGAAAATCTTGAAATTTGCAGGCAAATGGATAGAACTAGAAAATATCTTGTGTGAGATAACCTAATGTCTGTCTTTTAAAACTATATATATATTTTTTATTTCTAGGGTTTATCTTTATTACCTTCCTTCAAGTTACTTGTAATATGTTACATTATATAATATATATATGATTATATATTCATATATGTTATAAAGATCTGAGCTTCTGTCTCAAGAACCTAGAAAAAGAACAAAATAGGCTGAAAATAAGAATAAAAATGGTAAGAGCAGAAATCACTGAGCCTAAGAAAATAGAACTATAGAAAATACTAAAGACAAGGATCTGGTTCTATGAAATAATAAAAACCCACACATCTCTAGCGAACTGTCAAACAGAAAGAAACACATTTCACTGATATCAGAAGCAGTCTGGGGACTATTACTATTCATAGCGAAATGGGCCAATTCTTCAAGAGCCTCAAATACTACAATTTATCCTCTGTGTATGAACCTTGGAATAACCCCATAACCAGTAATGAAGTAGAGTTTAAAGACTCCTGAGCAGGTCAACTGTGATGGCGTAGGCTTGGGAGGACGAGTCAAGAGGGTCAGGAATTAAAGGCTGGCTTTGGGTACATTGCCGGTCTGAGTCCAGCCTGTGCTACATAAGCTCCTGTCTCAAAGTAAAATAACATTTGTATACTATTTCCAGCCAAAATGATCTCACTGTTTTACTAAGCATTTAAGGAAGAGTTAGCAGCACTTCTATACAACTCTTTATACAACTCCTCGAGAAAGTTAAGTGGAGGGAACACGTTCAGATCTCATACAGAAGCCGTCGTACTTTGGTTTCCCAAACAGATAGAGGAAACACAACAGAAAGATACTGCCCAGCAGCATCAGTCAGGAACATAGGCGCAGTCTCCTGAAAAAGGAAGTGTTAGATTCTGCAGAATGATAATCACTTAATGTGACAAAGTGGGCTTTATTACAGGAACCCAAGCTTGCTTGTATTAAAAAAATCAATATAACTTACCATATTAGTCATATGAAGAAGAGAAATTATATAGTCATATCATCTGGCACAGGAAAAACATTTAAACTTGAACACTTCTTAATAATTAAAAAGTCTTGGTGTTGAGCTTGGTGGCACGGGCCTGCAATCCTAGCTCCTTGGGAAGCTGAGGCAGGAGGATCATGAGTTCAAGGCTTCCTTAGGCTGCAGAGTGGATTTAAGTCTCAGCTATAATTTGTGGCTCCCTGTGAGTCACCAGGTAACATAAGGAGACCCTGACTCAAATACAGAATTAAAAAATGTGTGGTACACAATAGTCCAGTGGAAGAGAGCTTACCAAGACTGTGCGAAGCCCAAGAATTTGTCCCCAGTACTGCAAAACAAAAAACAAGCAACAACTGGGCTCCTCTCATTTAAAAAAGACTAGGGGGGCTAAAGGTGGCTGGGGGAGAGAGCACTTGCTGCTTTTGCTGAGGATCCATTTTGGTCCTGCACCCACGGGGCTGTTCACAACCATCTGTCAACACCAATGCAGGGATATCCAATGCCCTCTTCTGGCTTCACCAGGCACACATACATACATACATGCCGGCAAACACTAAAATAAAATAAAAGCAAAATAAAAAAACAAGCAAGAGTAGAGAAGACTGTGATTAGCTTGATAGAGAACCCTCCCAACATCATATTTAGTGAAATATGTGGCAGGTGTGGCAAGGATTTGTGATCCTATTAGTTCTGTTTAACATGGAGGTAGAAGCTGTGGGCAGTTCAGTAGTGAAGAAAATAAAATAAAACGAGCATATAAATTGGACAGCAAGTAACCACACTGTTCCCATATTCCTATGACAGGACCATATAGGAAGTGCTCAAGTATGTTCAGAGACATCTAAGACCTAAGATGTGAGCTCAGCGTGCTCAAAGACACAAAAGCCACACACGAGACCCTCTGGTGCTTCTGCACACATGTAGCAAACGTGATCCTGGGGCTAAAAAGATGAACTGTAATATGAATCAGTCCTATGTTGCTTAATTATGTGCATACTCTGAGAACTGTGCGGTTGGGTGATTTTTATCACTGTTTTAACATTATCTTTGGGGATTGCTGTCATACACAGAAAGTTATTGACCAGAATGTCCATTCCACTTAAATGAAAGTGCTAGGTACACATTTAAGAAAATATCCGTGAGACCTATGTTCTAGAAAAACTGATGAAAGAGACAAAGCTCTAACTCCATAGTGATTGAGAGGCTGTGGTGGTGTTTTAAGGACCTGTGGATGCCTTTGCTTTTAAGGAGGTGAAGTAAGAGTGAAGGTGGAGATGCCAGCTACCCATTAGTTATCTCAGGACATTTGCATTGCAAAAAGTAGTCTAAAGTCAGTCTGAGGCATGGAGACGCAGATGCACACTGTAAAGAAGACGTTCAGCCCCAGCGATGGGGCTGGGTGCTGGGGCTCAGAATTTGTCTCTGTCCTGGGGTCAGGCTCACTATCTCTGGGTTATTGATGCACATAGTCTCTGCTGCATCTGCACTTTCCTCAGATGGAGAAGAAAGAGGAAAGATGGCCTGACTCCCTAAGGGACTCTTTTTTAAAAAAATATCTTTATTTAATTTTAATTTGTGTGCATTGGTGTGAGGGTGCCAGATCTTGGAGTCACAGCTGTGAGCTGCCATGTGGGTGCTGGGATTTGAACCCAGGTCGTTTGGAAGAGCAGGAAGTGCGCTTAACCACTGAACCATCTCTCCGGCCTCCCTAAGGGACTCTTAATTCCTCACTTGAGTGGCTGAGGTGCTGCGTGTCCCTGAGACATTGTGATGAGGGAAAGTGCCTCCTTAACGGTGAAGGCCTTAGCCAACCCCAGGCTGTCTGAGCTGTACTTTACAGCACCACATTTTGCGCCGTTGTAGATTTGTTTTGCATTCATTAGGAGGGATTAAAAAAAATTCTCAAGGAAGCCCAGTCCTGATGCCTAACATTAGCCAAGTCTTGTTGCTCATAAATATTGCTAAGGCTCTAGTTCTGAAAAAGTAGATTAATTTCCCTTGTGTGGCAGCAAACTGAATATCACTTGGGCTCCTCTCTAAGGCCGGTGATCAGCTCTGGAAACAATCTGCTGCTTCTGTGGCTTTGCCCACACCACCCTCAGGCCGTGTGTTGCCTAACTTTTCAACCTGAAATTCAGAAGAAAAAAAAAAACCAAAAAACAATGGTATTCCTCAATACATAAAGGGGACAGCTGACATTAGTTTTCCACCACACACACACACACACACACACACAGAGAGAGAGAGAGAGAGAGAGAGAGAGAGAGAGAGAGAGAGAGAGAGAGAGAGAGAGAGAGAGAGAGAGAGAGGCACACAAATATGTGTGCAGGCCTTAACATGCCTTTTTTCTTAACAATTTCATTATTTTTAATTTCATGTTGGGAAACAGGCTTTCTCCTTTGCCTTACAGGTCATCTTAGGTGAGATAGAATAAAGAAAGTAACTCCTGGGGAAATGTATTTTCTTTTTTTCCAGATAGGGTCTCTCTGTGTTAGCCTTGGCTGTCCTGGACTTTTTAATACCCTTTAATTCCTCTTGACATGGTGACCCCAACCATGAGATTATTTTGTTGCTACTTCATAACTGTAATTTTGCTACTGTTATGAATTGTAATGCAAATATCTGATATGCAGGGTATCTGATATAGGGCCACAGAGAGGTCACAACTCACGAATTGAGAACCATTTCCAGTTGAGGAACCCGAGGCTCACGGACTTCCCGAACAAGATAACTCACTCACGAGTGGCAGTGTCTGCATCTCCGTGCATCCCAGGGATGCATGGTCCTGAACTTGAACTCTCATCATCTTGTCTTTGGCTTTCTGTGCAGTGTTATAAATTGGAATGTGATGGCTCGGTCCCAGGATGGCCTCCCACAGCAACAAGAGGCATCAGAACAGGACAAAAGCTGACTGAGCAGAGAGGAAGCCATGTTTCTTGGTGTTGGTTTGTTTCAAAGAGGTTTCTTTGAACCATAATGTGATAGGTCAGATCTACTCTTATTTAAACAGTTGAACGCTCAAAAAATAAATAAATAAAATAGTTGAACCCTCAAAGAAGAACTTGGACTTGGCCAGTCTCTTATGCAGGGGAGCCTGCTTCTGGTCCTCACCATCAGATGGTAAAGTTGGTCAGAAAGAACTTATACAGTAGAAATAGGAGGGCAGTGCTGCAAGTCTGGTCTGAAGGATGTCTGGGTTGTCTCTAATCACTCCACACTCTGCAGGCTACTCCATTCCGTGCTGCTGCTACAGTGCTAACCATGACGGACATGGTCTTCACAGTCTCAGAGAGCAGAGTGTTGGTCACTGCTAGACACTGGTCACAACCTCAGACCTCTGTGTTGCCTGTTGGGTAGAGCCTTTACATTCCTAGGTTTTGGATCTGGCATGATCTCTGAGAAAGGGGGAGGAAGAATGGTGGCAATGGCTCTTCCCCAAAGAGCTGCACACCAGTAGTGCCATGTGTGCTCCAGCATCTCTGTTTGTAGGCTTGAGCCATTGTCCATGTTTGCTGTGTAGACTTTCTAACATTAACATCAAAGCGATAAACCACCATTTCTGTCTGTATATTCTCATCAAATCCCCCCCATGTTTAAAACTTGTCATTGTCTTTAATCTCACATTGGAAGAAGAAGAGCTGTGGGTCTGAGCAACAGCCCTTGACCTTGAGCAACAGTCTTGGGGTGCAAGGTCATTGTGTAAGTTGGTCCACAGGCATCCCTGAAGCCAGAGGGAGACCACAAACCTCCTCTGTCACTGTCGAGAAGTTTGGAAGACACGCATGTTATTTCTAGGGTGTTTACAAGAGTAGGCAAGCATTTTGAAAGTTTTCTTGGGAGCAGTTTCCATATTTAATTTCAGCCAAGACACACACACACACACTCTCTCTCTCTCTCTCTCTCTCTCTCTCTCTCTCTCTCTCTCTCTCTCTGTTATTTATAGGGTGTTTACAAAAGGAGGAAAGCATTTTGAAAGTTTTCTTGGGAGCAGTTTCCATATTTAATTTCAGCCAACACTCGTGTGTGTGTTTGTGTGTGTGTGTGTGTGTGTGTGTGTGTGTGTGCAGCACACATGCATGTACATGTGTAGATGGAGGCCATCACCAGGTGTCATCCTCTAACTCTCTTCACATTGTTGTTGTTATTTTTATTATTATTTGAACCAAGATCTCGCACTGAACCTGGAGCTTATCATTTTTGGCTAGCCTCCTGGATCTGCCTGTCTCCTGACAATCCCCAGAGGTTATATTTGTTCAACTTCTCCTTGGGTGAAATCTAAACTCAGGTGCTCACGCTTGCAAAGCAAGCACGTTATCTATTGAGCTATCTTGTCAGTCCAAGACCACTGTGAAAACAGTGCTTATCTATGACATATGTAGACAGGCAGACACACACTTCTGTCTGCTGCATAGACCAATTGAAAATTGCCCATTTGCAGAATGACAGCTAAACCACAGCAAGTCTAACATGTTGAATTTGATGTTTGGTGCAGGATTGCTCAGAGTCCAGAGAAAGCCATTAGGCATTCAGTTTTACACAAAAAGGATGTTATGGGAAGCCTGTCCCCATTTTGATACCAAGCTTGACCCCACAGGGAATCAGACGGGGCTGAGGATGGCAAGGCTTGAAGCTGTGAATTGGAGTGTTTGATGCCTACACTTCATTTGATCACAAGAAGCCAGGTTTTCTATAGTTGGACCCCAGTCTTCTCGATCCAGTCAATGCTTGTATTAGTGTAGCCAAGCCCAAAGGCAAGGAAGGCATAAAGGCCTTTGCTGTGGAATACATAGCAGAGTCTCCTCCTGTTTTATAATGGAGGCAGTGCTGTAACCAGGAGCCGTCTGTAATCTTCAGGCAGTCAGGGGTCTGCCCTGAGGGACCTGCTTCTGCAGCAAGGCGCTACCTCTTAAGGGCTCCATGGCTTCCTAAAATAATGCCACCAGCTGGAAGGCAAATGTTGAAACATAGGCTCACAGGGGCATTTTAGATTGAGTGGCCTTAAAATGTTCTGCTTTGATTCTCAGGAGATGGCTCAGTGGGTAAAATGTCTGATATGCAAGTGTGAGTGTCTGAGTTCAGATCCCAGAAGCCCCCTAAAAGCCAGGCATGGTGGTATATAGGTGTGTATATGTGTAACTTGAGTTTTGGGGCATAAGATTAGGCAGAGCCCAAGGGCTTGCTGGCTACCCAGCCTGAGCACAGCACCAAGCTCCAGTTAACTGAGAGACCCTGTCTCAAAACCTAAGTGGAAAACAGAGGACAGACACCTGATATCAACCTCTGCCCTCCACCTGCATCCACACGGGCAGTTTGCCTATACATATGTGTGTGCTGCACATATGCGTGTGCGCACGCGCGCGCGCGCACACACACACATACACACACAAGTGTGTGCACACATGCATGCTCTGATTTGTAAAATATTTGCTCTCTAAGTCCTATATCTGGGAGTGTCCCTCCAAAACAGGAGAAACAGAAAGGGTTGGGCTGAGCGCTCTCCGAGGAGTTGGGGGATCTCTGTGAAGTGCCATGGCAATGGGGTGCAGGTGTCCCACAGAAGGCACCCCCCAGTCCCCTTGACCCTAGCCTGAGATTGGATTATTAATAAATCCCAGTGGCTATGGGAATGTGTCTGGGGCCCAGCTTCCCTCTGCAGAGGTCAGCACCTCAACACTAAAGGAGGCAAGCTTTTCTCTCCCTTCTGACTGCAGAGATGTGAACTAGCTTGCACCCTTAGCTTGTACCCCCAAGACATCTCAGGGTCAAGGACGGAGGCCCAGCCACACAAGCTTTTCTCCTTCCAGGGTGCCTGGCTGTCATTCACAGCAGACTGATGCAATGATGCTTCGGAGCAGGAAACATGGGAAGCAATTATCTTTTTAGTAGGTCACTGGCCTCCTTTGGGAAAAGAGACCAGAGGGAGAGAGGGAAAGGCAGGCAGCACGCAACCCCACCCCCACCCCCACCCCCCGCAGGCTGAGCCTGCAGTAGCTGCCTTGGTGATTAATAGCCGTGTCACTTTCCATGCATGTTGCTTTAAGCAGCCCTGTTCAAAATTGAGTGGGGATGAAATATAACAACCCAAAATAAATGTTTCCTCTATGCCTTAGCTCTTGTTGCTGGAGTCCAGAAATAGCTTTTCAGATCTATAATTTTAAATGGCATCATTTGCAGCAGCTCCGAACTCTGGATTGATTTTCACATGGATATCATTGTGAATGGGTACACTGCTCTTTGTTTTTTTAAAGATCAGAAGAAAGCTAAGTGATTTGGGTTCTTTTTCTTTGGAGGGAGCGCTAAAACAAAAAGTGTGTTTGTAGAGAAAAATATACCCTTTGCATGTATTTTTAACGAAAAATAGTAACCCAGTGGAGGGAAGGACAGGAAGAATATTGCGTCCATATAGATCATATTCTGGAACAATAAAAATGTCTGGCAGGCAGTAATTGCTGGCCAGCTGCAGGGATTACAGCCCTGTGAGCTGTGTCCAGGGCAGCATGCCTGGATGCTGGCAACCAGGGGAGGAGACTCCAGTGTGCCCAACTGCGTCCCAAGAGCATAAAGAAGATGGCAACTGCAGAGCGGCCGGGCAAGGCTGCCATGCGGGTTGTGCCTTTGATGGTCCAGAGTCTTCATATATCCCTTCTGCTGCCTCTTGCAACCAGGCAACCAGCTTGGGGCTAATAGTAGCAATCCTAGGGCTCACCTCCCTGGTGGCTTCTCTGAGCCAAAGAGTCACTCATCTTTAGTGCCACATTTCCCACCTCTAAAGCTGGATAGAACATCAGATAGGTAAAAAAAAGCCAATAGAAACTCCCTTTTAATGCTTTGGGGCCTGTTGGCATCCAAGGCCAGAGGGAAAGAGTAGGCATGCGCCACTTTCTGTTCATCCACTGATTTTTTTTTTCTTTTTTCTGGTCTCACATAAGAAAGCCAGGATAAACTGGGTGGCGGCGGCACATGCCTTTAATCCCAGCACTTGGGAGGCAGAGGCAGAAGGATCTCTGTGAGTTCGAGGCCAACGTGGTCTACAAAATGAGTCTAGGACAGCCAAGGCTACACAGAGAAACCCTGTCTCGAAGAACCAAAAAAATACATAAGTAAATAAATAAATAAATAAAAATAAATAAAGCAAGGGTAAGGGTGTTGGCATTCTAGGAGGCTGGTTCCTCTCTCCTGCTCTCTCATTCTTCTCATTAATTTCTATTCTGTCTACTGCTCCTACCAGTGCTTCAATTTCAAAGTTTTTCCTTTGCTCATAACAAGTACTAGTAAGCAGACATTCCAGGAAAAAACACTAGTGTCAGCGGGGAGATGGAGGGTGCCGAAGGAAAGGATGGAGCACGCAGGCTAAGTGGACTGTGACTGACTAGTTGGGTACTTTGGGAGGGGTCTGGTATCTAGAGGTTCTCCTTGGTCTGACTGGCCCTGAGTGTCACCTGGGATGACTTGTGCAGGGTCACAGTGGCCTACATTGTGATAGCCTCGGGAAGGAGGTATTGGGGCCTCTGGACTTGTTAGCTTACATTTGGAAGATGCAGTCATGTGGACATCACTCACTATCTTTAGAAATGAGCTCACCCTGGGAGGTGGGGCAAACACTCCAGAACCAGCAAGGCTTCGGTTGAGAAGCAGCAGCCGCCGCCAGTTTATACAGACACATGCAGTGTCAGGGTGAAAAGGAGAGACGCTGGCACTGGGGACACCGCAGGAGGAATGCACAGGGCATTCTAAGGAGAAGCAACTGCTTTTGTTGGTTTGGTTCTGTTTGGGCTTTTGAAGGGACACATTAGAGAGAAGGAGAAAAACCAGAAAAGTCTCATCTGGGGAAGGGACGTATCTTAGTTAGGGTTTCCATTGCTGTAAAGAGACATCACAGCCATGGCAGCTCTTATAAAAGGAAACATTTCACTGGGGCTGGCTCACAGCTCAGAGGTTTAGTCCATTATCATCATGGCAGGAAGCATGGCGGCATGCAGGCAGAGATGATGCTGGAGGAGAGCTGAGAGTTCTCCATCTTGATCCACAGGCAGCAGAAGGAGACTGTGTGCCACACTGGGTACAGCTTGAGCACAGGAGACCTCAAAGCCCACACTCACACTGACACACCTCCTCCAACAAGGCCACACCTCCTAATAGTGCCACTCCCTATGGGCCAAGCCTCTGAACTCATGAATCTACAGAAGCCATACCTATTTGTCTTAATATGGATTTTATTGATGTGAAAAGACACCATGATTGTGGCAACTCTTAAAAGGGAAAACATTTAATTGGGGCTGGTCTACAGTTTTAGAGGTCCTGCTGCTTTCTGGGGCTGGAACGTGCCCCCCCCCCTTTTCAATTACATCTTCACCAGCTTTCTGTTCATGATGGTTTCCTTCACTGCTTAAGCTTGGCTGTCCCAAAACTGGTCTGTAGACCAGTCTGACGTTGAACTCAGAGATCTGCGTGTCTCTGTCTCCTGAATGCTGGGTTTAAAGGCATGTACCACCATACCTGGACCTAAACTGCTCTTTAATTCTTTTTCACAAGATGGAAACTTAGTTGGGAGGAATCTTTTGTTGGTTTTTTGCTTTTTGAGATAGGGTTTCTCTGTGTAGCCTTGGCTGCTTTACAGATCAGGCTGGCCTGAAACACACAGAGCTCCACCTGCCTCTTACCCCCAGAGTACTGGGATTACAGGCATATACTACGTCATCCTGCTGGGGAGGAATCTTGCCCTGAGGTCACCACTCCCTTTTATTCCATTTAATATCTTTCATCTATTTATCTCCTTGAACACAGGATTTAGCTTCATTCCACTCCCTGGTGCCACTTTTGTCCTTGAATCATACATTTTTGTATTTTTCCTTGCTTAGCTTGCTCCTTTTCACCAAAATGCTCTTTGTAAGAGTAAACACTAGTAACCACAGGACAGAGTCTATACTAGGTAGTTTTGAGATTTCCTTTGCCAGTGCAACTATTTTAAATCTGTTCACCTTAGCCTCAGGCAGACTCTTTGGACAAGAGCAAAAAGCAGCCACATTCTTCACTGAAATATTACAACAACAGTCTCTAGACAATATACTAAAATTCTTCTCCTCTGAAGCCTCTTGAACCAGGTCCCCACGGTTCAAATCACCCTCAGTGCCACACACTCTTGGTGGCCTCTGTGGCCTGTACTTATTACCGTAACTGAACTGTGAGGGTCAGAGAGGAAATGGGATCATCAAAAATCTTGCCTACAATGGGAAACCGATTATATTAGTTTTCTGTTGCTATGATAAAAAACTAAAACCAAACCAAACCAAAAAACCCTGAGGGGGAAAAAAGCAACTTCAGGAAGGAAGGGTTTATTTTAGCTCATAGTTCAAGGGAATACAGTCCATGGGTAGTGGGGGCGGGGTTGGCATGTCAGCAGGAGCTTGAGGAAGCTGGTTACATTGTTTCTGTAGTACTAGAAGCAGAAAGTGATAAATACTTCTGCTAGCTTTCTCTTCTTTATGGAGTCTAGGACTCCAGCCCATGGAATGGTGTTGCCTGCATTTAGGGTGGGCCTCCCCACCTCAGTAAACCTAATCCAGAGACTCTCTCACAGGCTTGTCTAGAGGTCAAGATATCTAGATCCTCCCTCCAAGGCATGCCCAGAGGCTTGACTCTTAGGAGAGTCTGCATCCTGTCAAGCTGACAATCCATTTTAACCACCACACTGACTAGCAACCACAAACCTTCCCTGAGGCCCCGATCGGACCACTCTGCAGTGATGGCCTGCGTTTCTTCATTTGAACAATCCATCCATTCAATACTGTGCATCTGCTGTATCCTGTGCCAAAACAAAGACTCGCACGAAGAAACAAAAAATTTGATAGAATGCTATTTAAAATTGTGAGTTTATTATGACTTTCTTCATCAAATCAAGATAAAAAAGGTGTTGTTATTGATCATTTCTTTTGCCATGTCTGTGTGAGTAAAATGATATTTCAGAAATCCATGTTGAAATACTGGTGATTGACAGGGAGGGAAGGCTGGGCTTCCCACCTGGCTTTCCTCTGTGGTCTGGGCTGTGAGCTCCATACGTGGCACTTGACCTTGAACATGGTAGATGCTCAGAACCTAGTATGCTGATGGCACAAGTCAGACACAGCTGTCTCCCAGACGAATGGGCTGTATACAGTCATGTCCAGTGTTGATAAAATTTTGGCTTTAAGAATTATAAAGAGAACTACAGTATAATTGTAAAATTTAAAATTAAGACTCAAGAGAGTGGGGACAAATAGAACATCTTAAGTAACTGCATGAGCATTTATGCTGCTGTGACAAAACACAGCAAGCTGGGTGACCTAAACAGAGGACCCTGGAATGCCAAGGCCCAACAACCAGAAGATTTGGTGTCTGTGTGGTTTGTCTTCCCAATCTGCCTAATTGAGTGTCCTCACCTGACCTTCCTTCAACACAAACAATTGAAGGAGGGCTTGCTGGGTAAATCGGATTAGCACTCCACCCTTATGACTTCATTTAACCTTAATTACTTCCTAAAAGCCCTATATCCAAATAGCCACTTGGGAATTAGGGCTTCAACGTATGAATTTTGTGGGGACACACTTCAGTCCATAGCAATAACCTAACATTACGATGACACCATTATTGAAAATGTGATTTTTTTTTCCTTTCCGTTTTTGGTCTCATCATGATCACAGAAGCTGAGAGTGTGCCCTGCACACTGCTCAACCTCTCATTTGAAACCACGCCCTGCTGTGGTTGGGTGGAGACGGTATGGGAGAAAGGGCACGGACAAGGGTAGGCCATGATCTTGTTCCTGAGACAACCATCTGCAGTGGTCAAACGGTGCCTGGGGAAGTCAGCTCATTCTGCCTGTAGCATCTGCTCCTGTGTGTGCCTGGCTTTGTTTGCTTCATCTCCTCCCCCTATGCATGGCCAGGTTGTGACTTCTAGATGCCATGTGCACTAAAATGATCAAGGTACCTTTCTTTTAACTATGAATGAAAATATACTGAAATACAAAATGATGTTGAAGAATGTCTGTTTCAAGCATAAAACTCTGAGAAATTTGCTACTGAGTATATTGGTATACACTTAGCTCAATATTGTCTGCAACACAGGTTTGCTTTGTGTGTTTGATAATTAACACCGTGTGTGTATATGTGTGTGTTCGTGTGCACGTGTACACACTACATGACAATGTTTATGTAAAATGTTTCTTTTTTAAATCAAAACTAAGTTCATGGCTCTTTAAAGACAGAATGTCACCAATCCCAAAGTCATAGAGCATTGTCCTGCACAGGACAGCGGGGAGTGAGTTTTGTGTCAGTTCTGGGTTGCTGGCAATCTGTGGCTTTGGGCTACAATCTGTGGCAAAATCTGCAGGGTTTGCCCATGGGCACTCACTCTACAGGGACAGTGCCACTCACCTTCTGGATTGCTTTGAGGAAAGACATGAGATGTACCTGCCTCCAAATGCCCTGTGTCCGCTGTTGGAAGACACGGGGGGTGGGGGGTAGGAAGGTGGGTAGGAGGAGGGAGGGAGTGGGGGAAGGGTCTTCAGGATGTGGGGAACTACTCCACACAGAGGGGCGGGAGCGGGAGGCGGGGGCTTAGGAGGGCTGAGAGTAACAATCCTCCTGTGAATCCTGCGGGAGCATGGGGGCCACTGGCACCCTCCTAGTTGATAGTGTCCTTTCTAGGCTACAGCTCCTGTCCTATTAATTATGTCACAAACCTGGTAAGGCTGCATAATTAATGATCACGGGGCACTTGCTGCTATAAGATGTCATGTAGAAAGTAGGGAGTACAAATTACTCTGTGCAATAGATAGATACGGTGCCTTCCTCATATCCCACGGTGGGAAGGTTAATTTCTAGGGAAGCTAAAATGCTTTCTGTTGGGTTTTTCTCAGAAGGCTGGCTTGCCTTAACTGACTGTCTCAACACCGCTTTAGGAAACTTGGGTTTCTGTATCTTGCAGCGTTTGAAACACCAACGGCTGGCTGCCGCCTGCAGCCATGAAAAATGAAGTTGCCTATGGCATTTTGGTAAAAGTTCTGTTTGTTGATTCTCTCTTGCCAAAGGCAGTTTGGGCCCAAGGACAAAGAAGAGGTGAAGATCATGCTTTACCTGGCTACTGCACTCACCCTGACCTTCTGGAGCAGGTGAGAAAGGCCCTGGGGACATTTGCTTCTCTCCCAGGAAACCTTAGGCAGGGAAGGACACAAGGCTCGTTTTTTAAACTATGAGTAGTAGAAGAGGGCCTGGGGAGGTGGTGGGTAGGAAATCTGAAGTCCAAGTTCAAGGTGAAACCCAGAACTTGACTGAGTGTCCAAACAGTGGAATATACCAAGAATTCTAGAAGACTTCAGTCAACGCTTGTCTACAGATATTAAAGCTAACAGATTGAAGCTGAAGCGGTACCTCAGCAGCTAAGAGCATGGCTGGTCTTCTGGAGGATCTGGGTTTGATTCCCAGCACTCACATGGTGGCTCATAACCACATATAACTCCAGTTTCAGGGCATCTAATTCCCTCTTCTGGCCTTTGTGGCCACAAGGCGCTCACATGGCACACAGACATGAATGTAGGCAAAACACCCGGACACAAAACAAACAAAGAAACAAACAAACAAAATAATTAAAATGAAACAGAAAAAGTAACAGATTTGAACAGTTAAAATACCTCCAACTTCTAGTAAAGTTTCTAAATGGACAGTAAAGCTTTGAAAATTAGATCGAGGCATGTGTGTCCTGCGTGTGGGTTGGGGAAGTGGTGCTGAATAAAATCGTGGTAATGGTACTGTAAATACATATGCATGCTCGCCTTCACCGCAGGCTTTTTAAACATTTTGCTTTTGATTTATTGATTTTATGTGTATGAGTGTTTTGCCTACATCTATGTATGTGCACCCACCACATGTATGCCTGGTACCTGAGGGAGACAGACGAAGGCATTCGATACACCAAAACTGGGGTTACAGATGTTCCAAATCATTATATGGGTACCGGAAACAAACCTGGATCCTCCGAAAGAGCCACAAGTGCACTGAAGAACTGAGCTGTCTCTCCATCCCTCACCACAGGCTTATAATAGATGCCTTCAGATGCTTCCGTCTCCCAGAGCCAGGACAGGGTTTGGGTTGTGTGTTTTGTGTCGTTGACACCCCTGCATCCTAAAGTCAAGAAACTTTGAGGTTTGCCTAAGATCACAGGGCCAGGAAGATGTGGGCTGGGCCGAGGGCATCACACTTGAGACTTTTCTCTTGGGCTCTTTTTTTCCCTCTCTCTAATGTGCAAATTCTGCTTCTCGGTGGGGTTGCTGCAGTCAGCTTCTAGATAAGCTATAGCCCACATCTGTTGGAAAATTTATACACTGATGAGTGAGCTGTGCTGGGATTTATAAGCATTCAGAAGGCCCCTGCCGTGTGTGCTGTGCTGTGTGACCTGTGGGTGGCAGAGTCCGTGAGCCTGGCTGCAGTTTTCTCATAACATAAGGCACAGAATGGAAATCTAGGATTCCAGGGTGTATGAATTCTGTGGCAAGAAAAAACAAACAAACATGGATTTAGTTAGTTCAAGGTACCTGAGAAAAATATAAATCACTCACGTCCAACATCTGTTATCTAAACATTTCTGACCTTTTTCCATAGTCCTGGGGCGTCCTAGTGTGCTACTCTGTTCCTGGGAGAAAACACTAACACTAAAGCAAACTTGGGAGGAAAAGGTTCATTTGGCCCACACTTCTATATACTAAATCCACTGAGGGAAGTCAGAAACCATGGAGGAAAACTGCTTACTGGATTGTTCCCCCTGGCTTGCTCAGCTTGCTGTCTTATACTACCAGGACCACTTGCCTAGGAGTGGCACCACCCACAGTGGGTTGGGCCCTCCCTCCCACATCAACCATCCATTTAGAAAAAGGCCCACAGACTCATCTCCAGGCTAATTTGATGAAGGTCTTCCCTCTTCCCAGCTGACTCTATTTTGGGTCAAGTTGGCAACAACTAACCAGCACACGGTAAGATTAAACCATGGGTTGCTGCACACGCTGGGCCAGGCCTATACCACTAAGCCGCTTCTTCGGTGCTCCTTTGAATTTAGGTAGAGTAAAATGCACAAGTTGTAGTGCATAGTTTAGTGAGTTTGGGCAAATACGAACCGCTGTGTAGCAAACACTCTAAGTGGAAGCCCTTTTTTTGTCATCTTCTATGGTCCATTTCACTACCATAGTGCCGACAGCCCACCTTCTGACTTCTAGTCCTGTAGCTTGGTTTGCTTGGTTCGAGGAGAGAGAGAGAGAGAGAGAGAGAGAGAGAGAGAGAGAGAGAGAGA
>OU015742.1:20880226-20895909 GCA_907169655.1 Acomys percivali | reverse complement strand
AGAGAGAGAGAGAGAGAGAGAGAGAGAGAGACAGAGAGAGAGAGAGACAGAGAGAGAGAGACAGAGAGAGAGACAGAGAGACAGAGAGAGAGACAGAGAGAGACAGAGAGACAGAGAGAGACAGAGGGAGAGACAGAGAGAGAGACACACACAGAGAGAGACACAGAGAGAGACAGAGACACACACACACAGAGACAGAGAGAGAGACAGAGAGGGGGGCACAGTTCTGGCTTTGGGGTTCAAAGTGAGAAATGGCAGGTGATAGACACAAATTAACTTGAAATCACAAAGCCACTCCTGTGTGTCATGTGTGGGGCTGTGTTGTTGAACACATCACCAATCCAATTGCTCCATGGCCTTTTAACTTCTTGTCTGCTGCCCGTTTGTTGTGTGGCTGTGGATACATGTATGTTGTGCATATGAGGACGTCAGAGGTCAACTTCAGGTGCTTCCCTTTCTCCAACTTCTAAGTTCTTTGCACTGTGACCAAAATTTATGCTGACTTTGCTCCCTTCCTCTTTTCATTTTCCTTTTTCACAAAGGTTACAAAACCTGGCCAGGGTTTGTCTTCCGGCTTCCATGGTTGCACGCTGCTTGTCAGCTGGCTTCAGGTTTCAGGGTCTGGGAGACTTGAGGCTTAACTGGTGAGATACCTAGGGGTTTGTTCAAACAGGAGTCAGGGGTGGGCCGGATCTTTAGAAAGCAGGAAACACAACTCTGCAGCCAGGGTCAGCTGGCCTTGCCTTTCCTCTAATGCTCTGTGACAAAGACACAAGCAATCAGACTACACAGTGGAAAGGCAGGCAGCGGAAGTGAGGTGGGATGGGGTTTTCTTGGGTTATGTAACTTGATCCCACCATTTGCTACTTGTGTGACTTTGGAATTCTGTCTCAGTTTTCTCCATATGTAAAATAGTAATAATAAAACCCAACCTTGGAGGTTTTTTTGTAAAGATCAAACGGGTGAAGATTTGGATGTGCTTTAGAATAAAGCATGGGATGCTCAGTACATGTTGGTTGTTGTGGCCATTGCCCTCAAAGGTCCTTAAAATTTTCTCGTCTTTATCTGAGAATCTATGTTTGATTTCATCATCATTCATAATTATGGAATCAACATTACTGTATATTAGCTGGAGAATAGATAGAGGAAACGTGGTACAGAATCCTCAAACCTTCTGTTCGGCTAGCCTGCCAATTCCCACCTCCTGACAGTTTGGTTTCTTCCCCTGTCATCTTATCTGACCCTCCTTAGCTCCGCTCTCTTACCATCCACTTCCAGCAGCCTCTTGTCTAAAATGAAGTCTGAGTTCTCACTGGGACCCTCAGGCATCTTCTGCCCAGATGAAGCCAAAGCTCACTTGCATGGTCTTGGAGAGCCTTCTCACTGGCACAGGCCCTGTCCATCTGTCCATGTCTCTCCTCTGTTGCGTCTACCACTGGACTCTGAGCTCAGTCACTGAGCTCATATTCCTCCCACCAGGCCCCTCCTATATACACACTTCCTGCACTCTGTGCACACTCGCACGCCTGCTCTCTTTCATTAGAATGGTCATCATCTTAGACAAAGCTTTTCCAAGCCACTTCCTGGAAGAAGGAGTGGTCTAGTCCACTTTATCATTGCACCACTATGCTTGGTCCAGGACTTGAGTTCCGTGAGCATAGAAATTATGGGTCTTTAATTTGGCATCTTCATATCTCATAGTGCCTGGCTATGCATAGGTTAATTCATCTAAAGGGATGATGTTACCTTGTTCAATGACATCACATTTGGCCAAGCTGTTGGTTGGAGTTTTGCATCTAAACCATCCTGATAGTCTGTGAAGCAGAGCTTTCATGTTGTGAAGTTTGGAAGTTCCTGGCCAGGGATGCCGGTGACTGACACCTCCCTTTGGAACTATCTAGTGAGATTTTATTTGGAAAGAAATCTCTTAACTTAGAAAGTAACTAACAACTTTGTAAAAAATGTTATTTGTAGTGTACCAGCTCAGGGGATTGTTTGGGTCTGCCTCTTATTTACTCCTGGCCAAATGGACATCTCAAGCAGTCCAGGCTGGGTTCCAGAGCAGGGGTGGAGGTAGAGGTATAAGAACACTCGTGTACGTGTCTTTCAGCGGGATTTAGTCATTCTCTAGAGAAGTCTTTCCACTCAGCACCTGTGAGGGTACATTTCAGATAACTGCTAATGCATATTCAAGCACTTATAGTGTACCAAACCCTGTCTTAAAGTTTCTCATGTACTGTCTCATTTGACATCTCAAGATAACTCAACAGAGCAGAGGTTTGTTTGTGTGTGTGTGTGTGTGTGTGTGTGTGTGTGTGTGTGTGTGTGTCTGTCTGTCTGTCTGTTCAAATGCAGAGGCCAGAGGAGCACATTGGGTGACTTCTTCTGCCTGTCCATTTTAATTACTTGAAACAAAGTCTCCCATTGAGCAGGGCTTGGCAGGCTGGCCAGTAAGCTCTAGGGATCTGCTTGCCTCTGTCCCCCCAACACTGGGGTTGCAGGCACACATGCCCATGCTATGTTTTACTTTTTAACATGAGCACTGGGGATTCAAACTAGGCTGTCTGGCCAGTATGCCCTTGGGATCTGCTCACCTCTACTCCCAACACTAGCCAGCCATTTTATCACAACATCTTTACCTGAGAGAAAAGAAGTCATGTGCCTCCTTTAAGATGTACACATAAATTTTCAAAGCAATTTTTGTCTGGAATAGTTCCAAGAAGGAAATAAAGGATGTGTTCATCAACAAGCAAATACACAACTGAAGGTTAGTGTATGTATCATGTAAAATGAAATGCTAGTTGTTAGGAGGAAATGACAGTGATTAATAAGCTCTGTAACAAGGATGAATCTCACAACAGTACACTAATTGAAATAAGGAAGGCACAACACATGCTGTACAGTCCTACTGTAGTTAAGTCTATGATGAGTGGCAGAGAGCATGTCCTCTGTGACCCTGGGATGGGGCTGGAGGGAGGATAGACTGCAGAAATGTGTGAAGGTAATTTTGGGGTTCTGTTGAAAGTGTGTTATGGCTTGATGGTCTTGTGAGACTGCACAGCCATCAGTTCCGCTTAAAAGGTATGAATGCTTTGGATGAACACTAAGTTATTCCTCAGTAATGTTGATAGCAAAAAGCTTTAAGATGAAAACAGTGATGAAACTTATACTGTGTAGGGAGGCTGTGGGAGTTATCTCTATCTCTGTCTTCGTATATAAACAGTGGATGGGGAAATGAAGTGGAAGTGTGTTATATGGGGGAGCACTCCTGCGTCGGCTACACAGCAATATAACACTATCTGAGGGAAGTGGGATAGTCAAAGTCCGCATTTTAAGCCCAAGAATAATCGCTAAAAAATAATGTAGTGCGTGTGGTTAGTTGCCCAGATCAGACTGTCCCGTGGGGCACTGTGGTGACTGTGAGTGTGGAGGGGCCCAGCCCACTGGGGGGGGTGTCATTCCCACACAAGTGGTCCTACATTATATAATGAAGCCAGCTGAGCATGAGCAGGAACGAGCCAGTACGCAGCTTTGCCGTGGCTTTTCTGCTCCAGGTTTCTGCTTCGAGTTCCTGCTCTGATCCACTCAGCGATGGAGCAAAGAAAACTCTTCCATCCCCAAGTTACTTTTGGTGTTGGTGTTTATCCCAGCAACAGAAAGCAAACTAGAGCATAGCTTCAATGTTAGTAGTGAGTGTCTGGGTTCCCTTCTGAGCATATAAGTGTTTCCACTTTTAAAGGTTAATGAATAGTGACAACACCAGTTAACATCCCAAAGTGGATAGGGATGCCAGGATGCCGTGTGACCATACCTCGAGGTACTAGTCTAGAGACTTCCAATGAGCTTTATTTAGATCCTGAGACGACTCTTCCACAGCCTCCATGTTGGCCACCCTGACTTTAACGCCCATGCCTAGGGCCTCTTCGGTGTCCTAGAGTGGACGAATATAGAGAATTCAGCAAAGCCCTTACATTGAGTATAAGATATGCAATCACTTATTTTAAAAGAAACTGAAGATGAGACCACAGTGAAGGTATTCAAAGAAGAGACTGACAAAGCCCTGGCCCTCTCTAACTATGTCATTTTGAAATACAGCAAGAAAATAAGAATTGAAGGTGTGAGAGGACACAGAGCAGAAGGCCTGCAAACATGACATTGTAGAATAGTCATAGCCACAGATGGCTGGAAAATAAAAGAAACTGGGGGAGAACATTCTAAAGAAAGGATTGTTCATAATCCGCATTAGCTTCCGGCTCTTGCTCTAACTACAGTGGTTCCTGTCTCTGGGAATCCATTCTAGTGCCCAGTGGATGCCGAGAGTCACGAATGATATCAAACCCTACGTAGACTATTTTTCCATACGTACCTAGAATACATTTATATAACTTATAAAATTAGGTAAGGAGTTAACCACAATAACTAATAACAAAATGTGTAATTTGTAACTCTGTATTGTAAAGATGTTCTATAGATGTGATCAGTCTTTCAAAATATCTGATCATATGGCACCTGCCATTCTCATGATGTGAGTTGAGGCAATGCCTGTCAAGTGAGCCTGTCAAGTGAGCCAGTAAGATGAGTGATACAGATGTGGCATGGACGGGTTACCTGGGTACACGCACTTGACAGGACAGCAGTCAGTTGGGTAACTAAGACTCCTACATTGTGAGTGGCTACAGTGGGTGCAGTGTGGATATGTGTGGGGGGGGTCATTTGTGTTGCAGATAGGGTACAGTGAGATTCTGGGAGGTTTTACAATGCTGTCCAGATCAGTGTACTTATGAACTGTTGTTTGTTTGTTTGGAATATTCCATTGAATATTTTCAGATCCTAGTTGACCACACTCAAGTCAGACTGTAGAAGACATAACTTCCACAGTCTTGTTGGCATAAAACAATGCAAAGGTTTGACCTTACAGTCCTGGGAGTTGGGCATGCTTGAAATCATGGAATCAGCCAGCCAGCCTTCCTTTGGAGTGCTCTAGGGAGAACCTGAATCCTTGGCCCTTTTTACAGCTGCCCAGGGCTACCTCATCGCTCTCCTTGTCCCCTCTGTTCATCTTCAAGGCCAGCAATGGCCACTCGCTTCCTAGAGCCATGTCACTTTGATTCTCCCCTCCTCTTCCCTATGCTCTTCCCTCTCATACACAGACACTTCTGTTCACATTAGCCCAGATATATACCTCAGGTCTCTAATTCAATCACATCTTTCAAGTCCCTTTTGCCAAAGGAGATGACATATACGCCGGTTGCAGAGGTAGGAATGTGCCTTTCTTTGGGGACCATTGTCCTACCTACTATACAGTCCGTTCCACAATTTCCAGGAGAGGGCAACTTTAAAAAATGGCAAACTCACAAGGCATGCAAAACTTTTTGTATAGTAATGTTGAAGAAAATAATGTGGTACATGACCCTGTGAGGGAAACTGCAGCTTATTTTTGTCTGCAGTTGAAACATTACTTGTTTTTGTCTGCAGTTGAAACATTGTGCTCCACTGGTTGCCTTCATTTTCTTGTTTTGAGTCTCATGATTTGGCCCTTGGTTTGCTCCCTCGCGGGGACTTTCCACAGTGCTGTTCGATTGCTGGTTCCTCCCCTATATAAGCAGCTCTGTTACTCCCAATAAACAACATTCTCTTAGCACGAATGACCCGTTGTTGTGTCGTCTTTTCAATCCACAGACCCTTGCCATAGCCTAGACTAGCAGCGCGGTCGCTGCAACCCTATGCATAGGCAGAGAGGAAGAGAGATCCGCGCGGTGCGATGACAGAGGCCAGTGTTAGCACTGGGGCGTAGGACTTGCCTGTAGAGAGGCAAACTTGGGTAGAAAGTGAAGGAAAGCCTTTGCAGCCGGCAAATGATGTCGTGGAGACTGGTGGTGGCAGGCTTAGTGGTAGAGGGTGACAGTTTTGAAGGGTATCTTGGGTAGTAACTGGGGCTCAGGCACGCTTCTTCCACGTGGGTTGGACACACTACTGCAGCCACCACACATCTCTCTACTTCGTCTCACAGGCATCCAGGCTATGTCCTGGATGAAGACATCTTCCAGGGGAAGGCGCTTTTCAATAGACGCTCGCTACAGTCGCTGATGGCTGAGCTGAAGGCCTATGGTACCTGGGAGACTGTGAGCTGCCTAAAGGACAGCCGCGAAGGCACCGGGGGCATGGTGAGCCTCTAAGCTGAGCTGGCCTGATCTCTGGTCACAGGATCTGCAGGATTTTTTTTGCACAGTACAATATGGGGGGGCGGGCAGGGGCAGGACGTGTTGGGCAAAGCAAGTCTTTGAATCTTAAGGACACTGTCACTATGCCCACACTCTGGATACTTAATATTAGCCTGTGACCTGTGCTTTCCCCTTATCTGGTGTTGCAAGGACTGGTGTGGACCATGTTGGTGAAATGGCTGGCATGCAGTGGCTGACCATGAAGTTTCCTGGTGGATGTCATTGAACTTGAAGGTTGTGGTTGACAGGATAGGAAATCGCCACTTAAGACTCAGATGAATCAAAGCTCTGCTCTGGGACTGGTGTCATGGGGAGAACACAGGAAATGACTCCCAAGAGTTTCCGGCTCTGGGAAGATGGCAGAGGCAGGGCATTTATAGGCTGCTGCAGTGTCTCCACAGCCTGCGCTGTGCAGTGAGGGAAATTAGGTATGAGACAGTGTGATGTGAGTTTCTGGGAGTTGAGGGGTCCCAGAGAATAGCTGTGTTGTGTTGATTTTTCTGGGATCTGTCCGTCCCAGATAGGGTATGGATGGCAGACCAAAAAAATGATTCTGCCGAGTCCAGCTCTGTGAACCAGTGAGTGGGTTTACGGCAGCTACTTACAGGAGCATGGGTGCCACTAAGGCATGCACATGACTGAAAAGTTCACTCCTGGATTACGGACGCATGCTAACATGCCTGGTGTTTATGTGAGTTCTGGGATTTGAACTCAGGTCTTCACGCCTACACATCTCCCTAGCCTCACAGTGATGTCTGTTCTTTATAAAATTCTTCCTAATTGCAACTCTTGCTTATGCCTCGGTGTATTCCTCCACATCCCTCTTCCTCCTTCCCCCACCCCCTTCATTCCCCAGGTGTGAGTGACAGTTCATGGAAGTTGTGACCCCTCAGCAAAAGGCTTCTTTCCCCAGCAACTGCTTTTTACTTTTATAACTTTGGGGCAGGACCTTGTGAATTGTGTAACTTTGGTTAGCCGCCTGGGACTTGCAGGGTCAGAGCTTCTGGGGCTCATGAGCCTCCTCTCTCCAGGAAGGAGTGCTTCCGCTTAGAGAAATATTTACATAACAGGATGGGATCTGCACCAGGTTCTCCAACAATTCTGAGAGGTGAGCAGAACTTAAGACTCCTCCTTGTGTTTTGACAAAAATCAGTGTGAAAGTAAACCCAAAACAGTGCATGAGTGTGTGTGTGTATATGTGCAAGTGTGTATGTGTGCATGCATGCAAATCTGTGTGTGTGCACACGTGTATGTGCATGTGTGTTGTGAGTGTGTCTTGGTTGTAGCATTATGCATCTGTAACTCAGAGGGTGAGCATTGGTTGTGACAGTAACACAAAGTTTTTAGCTTCTAAGCACAGCTTGGTCTTTCTGGTTCCTGGCCCCCATTCTGAAGTTGTCTAGGAGCCCATTTGGAGTTAGCTCATGAAGACAAAGGATGCCTTCAGCAGCCAGGAAATCCCATGGAATTTAGGAACCAGGGTCAAAGATCAGACATTAGGACAAAGGGTGTGCCAAGCATCCTACTATTCAGGAAATTACAACTGTTTTAAGAGACCTGTGCGTTGAGATGGGGCTAGAGAACCAATATACACTTATTACACCAGGAGCTCTGTGCCAGGATAGGGGGAGAAAACAAACCAAATGTGTATTTCTTACTGTATCAGCGGCACACAGGATGAAGGTGGGGTGTGACATAACCAAGGACACGGGAATAGGTATCAATCAGAGGGGGGAAGAATCGATGAATGAGGCCTGTGCACAGTGTGTGTGGCCCTCCAGGGCACCGATGTGCCCAGCAGGCTGTATCCACAGACAGAGCCTCAGCACATGGCCCCAGATGCGGCAAAGCCTCGGCAGTCTCAGCTGTTCTCACTGACTGCTCATTTGCAAAGGGAGCATTGATATTGGACTGTGTAGCAATGGGGGCTGGGGCCAAGCTCTTCCTCAGATCCCTCTGTCCTAAGGCTGACTAGAGTGTACAGCACACAGAAAATGGCTAAGGACTAAGCAGTGACCAACTGCTAGGCTGGTGGACAAATGGGCTGATGGACAGAGGAGAGTGAATGATGGACGGAGTGAGTGGATGTCCTGTGGATCCATTTGTTCTCATTCTTAGGACTTGAGATTAATTCCTAAAACTTGTCCCCTTCACCTTCTTGTGTGTTGTAATTTTACTTCAGATACTTAAAAACTTTTTGAAGTATGTGTGCTTGTTCATGTGTGTGCATGTAGACGCTAGTGGCTGATGTTGGCCATCTTCTTCCACCCCACCCCCACCTTTGGTTAATTAATGAAATTTACTTTTTGGCAATTTTGCATATGGCTATGATGCATCCTATTCTTACCCCTGCCATGTTTTATCTCCCTCCTACTACTGTTCACTCTTCCTCTTTCCTACAAATCTCTTTTCTACATTTACATCTTTTGTTTTGTGACTCACTGAGTTTAGCTAAGGCTACCTGTATAGCTGTGGTTGCAGAACTATCCTTTGAAGCCTAGTGGGTTATACAGCTGAAGGCAACATTTTCTCCTTCTCCGACATTCATCAACAGTCCCCCAAGAGGGATAGACCCTCTGGGCCCTTCCCCGTCTATGGAAGACTACTGAAAAGTCCAGCCTTGTTCAGGCCCAGGGCAGGTGATCTCAGCTGCTGTCGGTTCATGAATTCTGTGTCACATTCAGAAAACAGTGAGTTTTTAGCCCCCTTCTTTCTATCGTCTGACTCTTCTATTCTGTCTACTGCCTCTCCTGGATATGCCCTGAGCCAGAGTAAATGATACAAATGTCTTGTTTATGGCTGAGTACTCATTAATCATGGCTAGAGCAGCCATGAGTCTGTTTCACTGCAGAGAAGCTTCTCTAAGCCAGGCTTAGGGTAGCGTATATGCATAAGAATAAACGTAAATATTTAGAAGACAGTATTATGTGATGTCAAATTATGAAAACAACAGTAGTGAGCTGTTCCCAGCCCTCCAGGCCCTATGACCTCTTTATCTATGAGTTTTTGAACAGGTTTAAAGTACCAAACATGAATTCTCTTCTACGACCTTAAATCCATACAGGTATCTGCCATTTACCACCTTAACAGTCCTGGCCACTATTGCTCCAGTGACTGTATTTTGCATGGCAGACTGGTATTATGGCTTGAAAGGTTCCTAGCTGTATAGGGCTGTTAATGACTTTTCTCCTCTAGTACCTTCCAGTACCTTCCAGCACCTTCCAGCACTTTCCAGCACTTTCCAGCTTCCAGTAGGTATGCTAGCCAGCGGAAAGGGGGCTTCTAGTTCAGTTCCGGCTTCATTCCTCTATGTCTTGCCACCAAGGCCTGTCCTACCTTATTTCAAGAGACTGGATCTCTCTCTGGACATGGAGGTCACTGATTTGGTAGATGGGCTGGCCAGTGAGCTCCAGAAATCTACCCATCTCACCTCTCCAGGACTGGGGTTGCAGGTGCATGTCACCACACACAGCTTTCTGCCTGGGTGATGGAGATTAGAACTCAGGTTCTCATGCCTGGACAGCAAACACTGTACTGACTGAGTCATCATTAAGCTTATAGAGAAAACCCCAGCCTTGGCCTTAGGTTAGTCATACTCAAAGCAAGAGTGTCCTTGGCAGCTCATTTGGGGTACATGACAAATGTGATGTCATGCCTAGTATGAAGGCAGGAAACTGGAGACGGGGAGAAGAAATCATACAATATGCTATGCTGTGAACCTATCTGGCACTAGTCTTTGCTTCTTCTTGCACCACAAGCAGTCCTCCTAACCTGTGAGGCACCCCTCTTAACTGCTGGCTCTCATGTTTGTCACTATTACCTAGTGTCACTTAGGGAGGGCAGCTTATTTCCTCAGTGAGGCCATTCTAAAAGCACATGTATTACCCTATTTTTTCCCCAATTACAAAAGCAATGCATACCCACTGTACAAGTGTTTGAAAACAGAAAGCACAAAGAAGGAAGTAGATTTATGGTACCCTGTGCTTCTAAGGAGTGACTAGTTTCTGAGCCAAGTTCTGCGCATTGTGTGTGTTTAAGTTTTATATGCTCTCCTCTTGCCCACGAGACAGCAAGGATGATGCTTTAGATCTCACAGCAGTTTTAATGTCTGGTGCCACTTAGGATGTGTGTATAACATAATTTAACTAACCAGCCTTCTGTTATGTAACGGTTTATTATGTAATGGTATATTGACCTACCTTTGACACTGTTGTTTTTATTCTGTTTTCTTGGGATAACATATTTAAATACCATTGACACCGTGGACCAATGTTGTATCTAGTTTTACTCCTACCAGCCACCAAACACTGAAGCTTAGTAGTTTCCAGACCAGTGGTTTTCAAGTTCTCTTCATCGTGACCTCAGATAAAATACATTTTTCATTGTAGTACAGAACTTTCTTAAAAATTAGAAAATTTCATGTAATAGCACTGGGAGGCTCAGAGACTTTAGTCCCAGTAATTGGGGCATTTCTAGCTGTGTTTGGGTAAGAGGCAACAGATTTACTTTCATGACCTAAATAGCAACAAAAGGTCAATCCATATCCACTGAGCCGTTTGCAAGGCACTGGACATCAGGCAAGAGTCAATGAGCTTTGACCCACACAAGCCTTACAACTGTCCCAGTCCACTACTGCCTTGAGAGTGCTTCTAGGCTGTGCCTAAGCAGAGGAAAACGAGACAGAGCCATTTGAACTCTCTGTTGAAGATGTGGAGCTGAAAGTCCCAGGAGATCAAAGCCTGTGAATCCACAGGACTGAATGGCAGACCAAGCAAGAGCTCAGACCCACCGCAGGCTTCTGTAAAGAGTCACTGGCACCTCTTAGTGCCTGTGTGTGTGTGTGTGTGTGTGTGTGTGTGTGTCTAAGACTCCTCCCCCGGATGAATCCGGCATTCCTCCTAAGGCCGTAACAACAAACTGAAGTATGATTTTTACCACAGTTCACCCTGGGGACCAATGAGTTTATTGGGATGAGTCATAGAACATGAGGGAGAAGGTACTGATAGGAGCATGACTAACTCCAAACAAGTGCAGAGAGGTCTTTGCCTGGTACAGATGACGAGATCATTTATAAAAAGCCCTACCTATATGCACTGGTGCTAGACTGCAGGCCACATCCAATTAGGATGGAACTCTATGAAAATGGCTGGGATATCTGGTGATGGTCCTACGGCTGTTCCCATCCTTCTCTGAGGAAATGCCAACAGCCCACAGGCCTGATAGTGCTGGGCTCTCAGCTGATCTCGGGAAGATGGCGGCAGTTTGGCTCAAGGATAGCTCCTTTACAAGTGTGAGGGCAAGCCGTAAAGCTGAACAGAGAATCTCCTAGAAGCACCAGACAACAGGGTGTGAGTGTTTTTGCCACGTTAAAAAAATGTTCCATATAAAGGAATTACCTATAAAATTGATAGCAGATTTCTCACTGGGAGCAAGGCAGAGGATTTAGAAAATAATTTTGTAAAGTTCTGAATGGGATAAAAGCAACCTAAACTTGTACATCCAACACAATTATTTTCAAAAACCGAAGTAAGGTAAAGAAAGATTCATCACATAATTGCAAACATTGAAAGAATTGGTCATCAGCAGGCTTTCGCTGTAGGAAATATTAACAGAAATTCTTGGGCAGAAAGAAGAGAATCCCAGGGTGGAAAGTATAAAATTAGTAACTTCGTAGATAAGCAAATAAGGTGTTCTCTCAGTATTTAAAACACACACACACACACACACACACACACACACACACACACACACACCCCTGCATTTTGGAAACGGTCTCATGGTGTAGCCCTGACTGGGATCACAGGTGTGCACCACTCTGCCCAGCTTAAGTATCTTTAAAATGAAGATTACTTAAACAAAAGTGACAGCCTTGTAGCCTGAGGTCAAGATATGAGCACGGAGCTTCCATTCTCAGACTTTCAGCTGAGATCGAGCGTAACCTAAGATGCACGGCAGTAGTACAAAGGGCGGGAGGGAAGAGAAGAGCTCTGCTGTTGAAAGGCTCTCAGGCCACAGATGGCCATGGAACAGCACTTGAAAGTATATTTGGAACAGTTAAAGATGTGCTCTGGCTGAGTTCCCCTTGTTTGGAATGTTTAGGACCAGACGTGTTGCATGTTTGGGATAAGCCTCTGGATTTGGGGGTATTTTCATACACTTTACTGGGTTGGAACTCTGAAACACTTTAAAATCTGAAACCTTTTCCAGATTTTAGAGCATTTGAGATTTCCGGTTTTTATATTGTAAGCATTGAGATCTCTGCTAGAAGAGCACAAGATTTATAACTGGTGTGTGATTAAAATGGAATTTGAACAATACCTAAGTAATCAGAAAGGCGGGGAAGCAGTGAGAATGCTGAGCCAGGTGTCCACACTAAGTGGTGGTCCAGCAGTCTTAGAAGCAAAGCCCCGTCCACTTCATATCCCTGACTCATATGCAAATTGGGTTGTGCTGGCTAACCCTCTGCTCCACAAAATACCAGAGTCCTCCTTCCCTGTTGAGGGAGCAGTTTGAATCTGATCTGTGACTTTGAAATGATATGTACTTGGACAGGCCGCTCACCTACATGAGCCAGTTTCCAGGAGTCTGCAGACCAAACAATGGAAGTCCACCACTGGGCCAGCCCCTTCTTTTTCTATTAGCCCCTCTGAGACAGCTTCCTGGTGTTTCCTTCAGAGGGAGGTAAAATGGGTTATTTCTCACCCCAGACCTCTTCTGTAAGTCAGGGAGGGCAGGAAATGGAGTTATCAAAGACAAGGCTGCTTTTGGTGCGCTGCAGTTTAGCTTCTACTCTTGGTATATAAGTGGAAAACCAAACTGGCTGTGTTCAGATGTGATGAAAGTCTCTCACCTGGCCCTGTGGGGAGCCTGTCATTGAAAGTTTCACTTTCCTACCTCTGGGAGGACCCATGGTCAGAGCCCCTGGCTTCGTCATCCATGTTCTTTCTTTAAGGGTTGTTGGTGTTGATCCAGTTCTTAGGACTGTTCCTAGACTATTCTTGTGCATTGCCTCTTACCCAGTTCAAACACTGAGATTGGATTATCTAAACTCATTCAGGAGAGGAGTGCGGACATGACATTGGTTTTACATTTTTGCCTTTATGGACATATGGAAAAGGTATCTTATCCTGGCAGAGGTGCCACTGTGTTTGAAACCTCATGGCCGAGGCTCTTCCCACAGAGGACCTTTGTTTCTCAGCTCTTTTTTAAAACTTAATTTATTTTTATATACATTTGGCGTTTGTCACACATACATGTCTGAGTGAGAGAGTCAGATCCACTGGAATCTGAGTTACAGATCAGACAGTTGTGAGATGCCATGTAGGGGCTGGGACTTGAACCAGGGTCCTCTAGAAGAGCAGCCAGTGCTCTTAACTGCTGAGCACTCCAGGACTCCAGTAAGCATCCAGTAAATACAGTCAGTCCTCTGCACCTTTGTATCCCATCCTTGGCTTTAACCAACTACAGATTGCAAATATTCAGAAAGCAATTATAACTTATCTAAGCATGTTTGGACTGTTCTTTTTTATCATGACTCCCCAATCAATATTGTATAACAAACTTTTACATATCATTAGTTATAAGAAGTAATCTGGAAATAATTTAACACATTCAGGGGTATGTGCAAAGGTTAAATGTAAAACTATGCCATTTTATTTATGGTTGTGAGCCTAGCCTTTAATGGCTGAGCCATCTCTCCCGCCCAACTATGCCATTTTATATAAAGGACTTGAGCATCCAAGATTTGGGTACCCACAAGAGGTTCTGGAACTAATCCTCCACAGACATCCAGTGACAACTGTACTTGATTCCCCTTCCACCGAGTACTTGATACTCCCTCCTTTCCCTTTTATGGGATGACAGAACAGATCACATTGAAAACCTCAGCTTCTTTCCTTTTCTTTTCTTGTTCTTAATCACACCTTATTGGACACAAGTGGGAGCCACCTGGCTAGGGTCCTTAGGCTGAGGCTTTGGACTGGGCAGGCTAAGTCCTTAGCCTCAGGGTCTATAAAAACAGGCCTGGATTTTGGACACAACTTATGGTCTTGCAGTCAGTCTCTTTACATTGGGGTGGGGGCGGTAACTACACCTGGATGCCCATACCCACATCATATGGCCTCTGGCTTGGCCCCAGAAGGTACCAATCCTGTGTTCACTGTGTCTTTGAGACTGGTCTCCCTAGCAGAATTTTATGCCCCCCCCAACCCCCCACCCCCACCAGTGGAGCCTGCTTATTTTGCCTCTCACTGTTCTGTTTTGCCTCTGTGTGTTCCAGAATCCCACACAGACCAAAGCAGGCAAAAGCAGAGTAAAGAAATAATGGAACAAAACTGAGCAAGACGAAGTCTCTGTGGAGCTGTGCGATCCAGCGTCCTGATAAGGTTATCAGCAAACAGGCCTTGACCCTGCCTTTTATGTTTCACATGAAGCTGCTGTTTGCTGTTCGGGGATAAAATGCAGCTGGATGAATCCTGAGTGATTACATTCAGTGATTGCATAAGAAAACACTGAGACGATGGTTATAAACTAAAACATGAGAGGCGGGTGATACATGGCCCCGGCTTATGCAGTAGACTTCATCCTCAGGCTAACTCCTCAGGGACATTCAACACCACCTCACTTATCTGGCACCAGCTAACCCTGGAACAGAGCCAAGGCCTGACATAAACAGAATAGCTCTCTGGGAAGCCCAGAGATGTGGATGAGCAGGAGCTCTGGAGCAGAAGGCCTACAGCACTCCCAAGGGAGCCTGGCCAGTCTTGCCTGGGAGCCTTCACACTTGGCTCAGGGTTCAGGTACTTTGCAAAGGGAGCCTGAAGCTCTTTGAATGCAGGTGGCTAAGAGCACCCGGAGTACCTGCTGGTGGCTCAGAAGATTCCAAAGAACTATAGCTTAAAAAACAGGCTTAAAAATCCAGGATCAGGGGGCTGGAGAGATGGCTCAGAGTTTAAGAGCATTGACTGCTCTTCCAGAGGTCATGAGTTCAATTCCCAGGCTAGTACCATTAACTGTCACCTGTGCTTTCGGGTCCAATAGATGTATCATCTGGAATGAAATAGACAGCATTTATTTAAATCCTCAGTTTCAAAACAGACAAGTAGGTCAGCCTGACTCTGATCTGTGACGACAGAGACTGTTTGGCTTCCTGACCAAACTGTGGATAAGAAATAGGGCCAAGAACAATTCTGGCTGATGCCTGGGTCATGTGTTGTGAGTGGTGCTGAAGGTTCTGGCTCTCAGACTTCGGCTGGCTGATGCTACATCTGTGTGGGGCTTAGGTCTGCTGTAGCGGGGTTAGGTCTGCTGTAGCAGGCTTAGGGTCTGCTGTAGCGGGGTTAGGTCTGCTGTAACAGGCTTGGGTCTGCTGTAATAGGCTTAGATATGCTGTAGCAGGGTTAGGTCTGCTGTAGCAGGGTTAGGTCGGCTGTAACAGGCTTAGGTCTGCTGTAGCGGGGTTAG
>OU015742.1:20865459-20876010 GCA_907169655.1 Acomys percivali | reverse complement strand
CACACACACACACACACACACACACACACACACACACACACACACACCTTCCCCCTAAAACGTGTGCCAACACACAGGGACACATGCATTTATACCAACATATACACATGCAAAAATATTATGCCACCTTCACTACATTACTTCAAAGCGTTTCTCTTTTTCTCCTGCGATCCGGAAAACTTCACATGGGATTGAGTATTGAGTGGTCTGTCCCTTGAATCTCTGGCACAGACAACTATGGGTCACACAGGCCTAGTGGTTTCTGTCTAAGAACATGTGAGATGAATGATTTTGCTTCTTGGGCAGCTATAAGCTACTTGGATTTCTTCCTCCTTCTTGGATCTATTTTGGTAATTTTTTTTCTCTATTTTTTTCCATTTCTTCTTAGTTTTAATTTTTCCTGGAAGAAAGTTCACAGCCCCTTCTTATACTTTAATTCCTGATGTATCTATGACCATGACTCCTCTGTCATTTCTGCTGACATTTGTTTTTCCCATTCGCCTTATCTCTAAACTTATTTTGTACTTATTAAGTCATAAGCTTCTTTCCGTTTTCTTTACTGGATCTGTTTTCCTGTTGGGTAGATTTTTTAAAAAAATATTATTGTCTTTTCTTCCATCTTCTTTGAGTTTGTTTTCCTACTTATAGTATCTTTCTAAACATTTTTGTAATTAAGATTTTTTGGTACACTTGTGGTGTGTGGGAGCATGCCTGTATGTGTTCTCATGTGCATGGGTGCACATGTGTGCAAGTATGTGGAGGCTTACGACTGAGTGCTACCCACCTTACACACTTACTGAGCCCAGGGCTCATGGTATCACTGGTCTGGTTTGTCAGTTTGTTTTGGGGTTCCTTGTCTCTTTGGGATTCACAGAACCCTTGCCAGCTCAGCTGCAATCCAAGACTTGGGTCACACCCGATTACAGGCGCGCTGACATGCATTTATGTGGCTCTGGGGACCTGAATCCTGGTTCTCTTCACCTGCTGAACCACTTTCCCAGCCTTCTTCTAGTGTCTTAACTTAAGAGTTATTGATTTCCTCAATTTCCCTCTTGTTATACACATTTAACGCTACAACTCCCTGTTGAAATACCACTTTGATGTTATCAACTGTGGTTTAATGCAGAAGACTTTATTAATTCTAAATATATTTTCATTTCCTCCATGGTTCGCTGACTCATATGCTTCTTGAGTGTTTTTTAATTTCCTGACGGGTTTAGCTATTGTTAACTCTTTACTTTGTGTCAGGAGCCCATCTTTGCACTTGGTACTACTTAACATAAATTCTGACAACAATCATATGAGATAGAGCTAGTGTGACCACAGTATTGTGTACATGAAACATGGGGCACATGGCATTTCAGCATTTTTTCCGACACCGCAGGGCAGCTGAGCAGACAGGTCTTGGTTCAACCCCAGGCCTTTCAGCTCAGGCCTAACCAGTACACAATCATTGCCTTAGTTATTGTTTTTGTTTATATAATAACTATTCTTTATTCATTTGTTTTCCTGTTCAATTCCACCACAGTGAGAGGACATGACCAGCATAGCATAGCCTTTCAAAAACTTGTCATGACCTACACTGTGGTATGGAGTATGGTCAGTTTTCAGGTCCATCTCCAAGGCATGCATGCTGTTATCTGGTGTAGTCTCCAAGGTGACCAGTAGCCCAAGTTTGTTGTTATGATAATGGCTTCTGTAACTGTTACCTCAGATTTTGATCATATTGAAGTTTGCTAGTAGATGCTCACCCAGATAGGCTTGCCTTATCATCCTGGTGAATTAAGTCTTTGGTTTTTAGATAACGACTCTTCTTCATCCCCAACAATGCCTTGAGGTAGGAGGATGGCTCAGGCCCTAACACTGAGGCTTAGAATTCCAGACAACAAGCTCCCCGGACTCCACCTGAGGCTGGAGCTGCCACTGACAGCTCCCTCAATCTTTTTGGAGGGAGGAGGGCACAGTGTTTTTGAAGACATTTCTCAAGCATATTTTTGGTGATTTCTACTAGACGGGTTTTGAAAACAGTATTTAGACTGCTGTAGTGGCAGAGGCGAGTATCCCAGGGATTTCTGCCCTCCTCTCCTGTGGATACCCGGCTTGCACTTGTCAAGTCACCATGCATTCCTGGTGACTTAGTCTAAAGGCTCCGTACCTGCTCCAGCCTGCAGCAGCATCCTCCATGGTAGAGTTCTTTTCTTGGTGTCCCTTTTGGCATTCAGGATTCTATGCCACATAGCTAGCTTCCTCTGCCAGTCTCCTTCTACCTCACCTCTTGAGGCCTTTCCTCTTCCCTGTGTGCAGTCCCCTTAGATACAGCCTCTTTGTGGAGTTTTAAGTACATCCTGGGGGTAAGGGCTCTTTTCCATGCCGGACTTGTCACATCTTTAGATTCCCTAAGTCCCATGGCCATTGAGATCAGTCTGCTGGGAGGTCACACTGTCTCTCACATTAACATAAATTTGAATATTCTTCCCCCTACTCCCCTCCAGGAAGGGCCTCTGTTGACTTGCAGAGAAGCAGCTTTCCTCTGTCTTAAGCGTGACCATCTACACCACAGCCCTTCATGGTATCTCTCTGTTCCTTCTGGGCCGCCCGTCTTTACACCACCAGCGGGTCTAAGTCTCTCCTTTCCTCTTGCTTCCTACGGTCTGTGCTCCACTCAGCAGCTGGAGTCATCTTTTAGAATGAAATCAAGTGATCTTGCTCCAAGCCTTAGCATTTATTTTTAACTCTGCTTTGCTCCTAAGCTACCAGAAAAGAAGTGCCCAAGGTGGTGCCTGAGCCCCTGTGTGACTTGACCCTGGTCAGCCTCCCTCTACTCCCTGTCTGCTTTGTGTGATCTCTGTTGCCCCCTCTCTGCTCTCTCGGCTTGTGTAGGTAGCTCCTACTCCTAGCTTGGCTGTATTCATTCCTATGAGGTTCCAAGTTAAACAAGATACTCCCTGTTTAAAAGAAAAGAAAAGAAAAGACTAGGTCTTGCTGTGTTGCTTAGGCTGTTCTTGAATTTCTAAGTTCAACTGCTTCTCTCTGTTGAGTAGTTAAGACTCTAGGCACATGGCACTTTGCTTTCTCTTGCTATTCTCCCCAACCCCCAGAACTATTATTTTTTCCTTTTTGGAGCTTGCTGTGTGTGTGTGTGTGTGTGTGTGTGTGTGTGTGTGTTTGCGTGTGCCTATGTGTGTGATGGAGAGTGGAGGCCAGAGAGCAGTCTTGGCTGTCGTCCCTCAGGCACTGTCCTTTGTTCTGTTGACCTAGGCTCTCTCACTCCCTGGTGTTTGCCAAGTGGGCCAAGGATCCACCTGTCCCTGCTTCCCCGGCTCGGAGATTACAAGCATGCCATGCTCTTTTGTGTGTTTCTGTGGGTTCTGACGATCTAACCTGGGTCCGCATGCTTGTCCTGACTGTGCCGTGTCCCCGGTCTCATGACTGCAGATTTTTAGTGACCAACTCTATTGTACTGGTCTACCTACTGATACCTATCTCTCTTGAGGACAGGGCCATGTCTGATTCATTACGGACAGCATAGTGTCCACAACACAGGGCAGACATTTAGGGACAATATTCCTGAAGGAATAGCCCCTCACCCTGGCCAGTTTCTAAGTTCTGAGACTGCAATACAGTAACGGAAGGGTCACTTCGAAGTATGGAAGGTAAAGTGGGCCAGCTCATCATCAGCTCTGCTGGACCCAGAGCTCTGGAGTCAGAAGACTCAGCCCAGATCTGGGCTGCCAGCAGAAGGGTTATGGTCAGTCTCTGCACGCTTGCCTCTTGCCTGTAGGAGTGAATGGTGGGGGCTTGCAGAAACAATATTAGCACAGCTCTAAGGCAGTCCCCTGGCTGTGAAGGTCTATTTCTATGTGTTTTTCATTGGCCCTTTCTCTAACAAATAAGATTGATTGCGTCTGTTTCTTCTTTAACTTAACAAAATTTACCCTCAGTTTGTTTAAAAAGAGGGAAGAAAGCCTGTTTCTAATTTGTTCTGATACATCTATTAAATGTAATCATTCAGAAAAAAAAACCCGAGATGTTGAAAACAGCAGGAAAATATTAAACTCTCAAAATGTAGAGCTTGAATCATAAAATCTGTTTCATGGGCTCTCTCTGAAATGGGACATAACCTCAGTGGCGTTTGCAATTAGCTGCTAAGAGGCTCAGTGTAACCCAGAGGGTCTAGAGAGAGGGTGGCGCATCCTCCCAATATGTTTCCTCTTCTCACAGATGAGGTTCTGGGCTGTGTCACCCACTGAGGACTCTGTTGGCTTTGGAGCATGCATTTAGAGTTCCCTATGTCTAGCCCACATTTCTTCCTTTCATTTTCTGTTGTTTTATTAAGAGTGAAGTCAGCTAATGGAAAATATTACTCACTTTTGGAGGATGATGACTTTTTCTTTCCCCCACTCCCTTCTCTTTTCCCATTCTCCCCTATAAGCTCCACCAGGAATATATAAACTAATGCCCCACTTGGGAGACCCAAATAGAAGGAAGAAAAGCTTCACTCTATGCTAAAGCCCTAAAGTGCTATTAAATAGCTGAGAGAAGGGGTCCCCCAGACCCCCAAAGATTTATTCACATTCGTGTTATCAATACATAGATATATAGTATTTGGGAAATGTGTGTGTGTGTGTGTGTGTGTGTGTGTGTGTGTGTGTATCTATATGGTGTATGTATAACATAACTATATGGATGAAAAAAGATCCTCAACAGAATGTTAATAAACTGAAGTGAACAGCACATTAAAATATCATTCACTGTGGCCTAGAGAAATTCATTACAAGGATGCAAGGCTAGTTTGATGTATGCAAGTCAATAAATGTGACATCACACTACCAGAGTGTACAGTGACAACATACGATCATTGTCATAGATACAGAAGACAGTGCTTGACAAAATTCAGCATCCCTTCATGATCAAAACTCTACAAATTAGGCACAGAAGGGAAAGTACTGCAATTCAATGAAGTCACATGTCAGACTCATAGTGAACATGCAGAAAGGGGGAAAGTTCTAAGATTTTCCTCTAAGATCTGGAATAAAACAAGGAAGCCCATCTTCACCACATTTAGTCAACATGGCCTAGAAGTCTTAACATGAGCAACTAAACAAGAGAAAGAAAGAAAGTGGCATCCAAAATGGAAAGGAAGCTAAATTGATCCTGTTTGCTGATGATAGGCTTATGTAGAAAAACTGCAGTAAAATACATAATGAATATCCTACAGAGTTGCAAATGAATTTAATAGAGTCTCAGGACACAAAATCAACACACAAAATTAGCAGCACCTCTACATATTGATACAATATGAGATAAACCAATCTCAGACATAATAGCTACCAAAAAATGACTAGGAATAAATTTAGCTAAAGTGGGGGTTTGGAGAAAAGCTTCTACCAAAAAAAAAACCAAACCAAAACAATGTAACATTGGTGAAAGCAATTGAAGAAGACACAAAAAGACACAAAGCTAGAAATGGAGCCCATGCTCTTGAATGGAAATAATATCATTAAAATGTCCATAGCACCCAGAGTAACTTACATGTTTGCTGTACTACTTACCCAAACTTTAATGTTGTTCTTCACAGAAATGCAATGAACACTACCAAAAAACCCATATGGTGAAAAAATAAATATCTGAGTAGCCAAAGCAACCTTGATCAAAATTACTAACAACTCAATGTGTCATACTACATGGCTGCAAATACATAGCGACAAAAAGCAAGAGTCTCATATCAAACAGACAGAGACGATGGAGCAGAGCGGAGAGCCCAGAAACAGACCCATGCACTTAACAGCCAAGCGGTATTTGACAAATGTGTGAAGAACACCTGTGGGAAGTGGGATCCAGGAGGGGGGGAGGGAGATGGAGTCAAGAACCTGGGAAACAGACTCCAGAGACCAGCATTGAGGTGCAGAGCTACTTTATTGTGCAGCAACATTTTTATATAGCCTTTGGGCCAATGGGGAATCGACATGAGCTCTGGGGCAGCCAACCATCCCACTGGCACTATGGGGAGGGGCCAGGCCACTAGTACCCAAGGGGACTTCTGTGAAGACGGGGGAAGCAGCCAACGCCATGTTACAGGCCCATTCTGAGGCTCCACTAGTTTGTTAGGATCCTCTCTTTTGTGCCGTGCAGTATTCCAGAGGGCATGGGCACTCATACTATTAGAGTAGAATGGAAGCCTCCCTCGTGGTCCACTGGGCCCCCATCCTGGGGCTGCAGTACCCACAAATGCCCATGGAAGAGAGTAGAGTCTCCTTAACTAATGGGAAACGGAACACACACACACACACACACACACACACAAAACAGTTGAACCAGGTCCTTGTCTTCAACTATACACCAATCTTAGGTCAAACTTGATTGAGAGCTTAAAAGTGAGACCCAAACAATAAAACTATCTAGAAGAAAACAACACAAGGTATTGGTCCAAGCAAGGATGTTTCAGATACCACTCCCTACCAAATGCAGACAGAATAGATCATGTCAAACTAAAGGATGTCTGTGTGGCAGAGGAAATGAGAGCATGAAGAGATAACCTATGATATGGGGACGGATTTAAGAATTAAACTCTGGGCAAGGAGATAACATGCCCAGTGCTCTTCTGAGTATCAGTAAATGCACAAACAGGAAACCCTAATTAAACACAGCAAATGAGAGCCGGAAGACAGTTTCCTGGATGAAGCGCTTGCTGCCCAAGAGTCAAGACTGGAGTTGGGTCCTCAGAGCTCACTTGAAAGCCAGGCAGGTGCAGTGGCTGCACAGAATCCCAGGGCTCAGAAGGCAGGGACAGGGGATTCTTTGCAGCAAACTGGCTAGCTAGATGCTGATGTTTCAGTGATAAGTGTCCCCCATAGGCTTATATATTGGGACACTTGGTACCAGTTGGTGGCACTGTTTGGGAAGATTATAGAACCTTTAGGTTTAGGAGGTGAGGTGGTCACTGAGGGTGGGCACAGCCCCATTAGCATTCCCGACTACCAGGCAGGCTTCATGCCCCTGCTGTAACACCTTCCCTACCATGGTAGACAATATCTCTTCTGAAGCTGTAATCCCAAATAAGCCCTTTCTCGCCTAACTTTCTTTTTGTCAAGATGTTCTTTCACAGTAACAGAAAACCAATACACTAGACCAGGCAGAATGAGTGAGGTCTGCAATCAGTGAGAGACACTGCCTTGAGAAATATAGTGGAGAGCTGCAGGCTTGTATTTTTTTTAAAAATCTATTTTGTTTTAGTTTTTTATGCCTCTTTCTCCCTTCTCCACCTCTTATCCCTTCCAAAACCCAACAGCCAGGCAGGATAGAAAGGTTAGAGGGAAAAGGGGACAGAGTTCTCTTTAGCTACTTCCTGCTGGCTAGGGTTGTTGGGTTCTTTGGGACAAGTCCAGTCTTTCATTTCAGGATATCTCCAACTTTTTCTTGTCAAACTGCAACCACAGCAACAGGAGCAGCAGGGGGAGCAGCAGCCTTCTTCTCTCTCAGAGCCCTCATTCTCTCTTTGGGATTTGGCATTTATTCCCTCTCTAGAGTCCTCAGAATTAAACTCTCTGCAGCTGGCAAAGAGCTCCTCTCAGAGACTGTACAAAGCAAATAGTTTGATGTTGTAGACAATCTGAATCAGCTCCAGATCCCACACCTGGAAATAAAACAAAAACATGTTTACATAATATAAGTGAGTTTTTAAAGACACCAAAACTTTCCACTACAGAGAGCAATTGAAGAAGACACTCACATCAACATTGGGCCTTGTCATAGTTAGGGTTTCTAATACTGTGAAGAGACACCATGACCATGGCAACTCTTAAGGAGGCATTTAATTAGTTAGGGCTGGATTATTGTTCAGACGTTTACTCTGAGGTAGCTGAGAGTTCTATATCTGGATCCTGAGGGCAACAGGAAGAATCAATGGGTTACTAGGACTGGTTTGTACTTCTGAGATCTCAAAGTTTTCCCTCAGTGACACACTTCTTCCAACAAGGTCACACCTCCTAATAATTCTACTTCCAATGGGCCTATGGGGGAAATTTTTATTCAAACCACCACAAGGCCTCTACATACATGTACATGTGTAATTGCACCCACATGTATGTCCACACACATGCAAACATACATACATGTAGTGTACTTCACACAAACAGACACATACAGAAAAGAATTAGACAAAAGATTTAAGTGGATTTTTTTTGTAAGAAATGAGATAAACATGTGGCTACTAAGGATATAAAATGAAACACAGCATCATAAAGTATTTAGCAAATGTAAATCAAAACTACAGTAAGATATCACCTCCTCCCAGAGGAATGGCTATTATAAATGTGATGGAAGATAACAAGTGTTGGTTAGGATGTGGAGAAGGGGAAATCCTTGTATGTTGTTGCTAGGAAAGTAAATGAGTGCAGTTGTTATGGAAAACAGCACGGAGGTTCCTCAGAAGACTAAAAATAATGTCATAAAATCATCCAGAAATCTCACTACTATATATGTGCCCCAAAATAAATAAAACTACCATGTTAAATGTATGTCTGCACTCTATGTTCCTTATGGCACTATTTGTAATAGTCAAGGTATACAATCAATCTACGTATTCATCAATGAATGAATGAAGTATGTTTGTATAGGTGTGTGCATATATAATATTACACATAAATTATTTAGTCTCAGATATTCTATTGTAGTAACAGAAAATGGACCAAGAGGAGCTCCAGGATCACAGCTAACAATAGCTATCTTTGTAAGCATGAACGTGTGTACATATATACACGCACATACTATGTTTTCTTTGTCTATGTGTGAGGCCATAAAAAGAATGAAATCCTGATATTTTATGACACTGTATATGAACCTGTAGGACATTATGTTAAGTAGAATGATCCAGGTACAGAAAGGCAAATACTGCGTGCATGACCTGATCATGTAGAATCCAGAAAGTTTGTACTATGGAAGTGAAAGCAGAATGATACGTTCTCGAGCTTGTGGGTGATGAGTGGGAATGTAGCAAGACACTGGTCAAGGGTACAGAATTACAGCTAGGAAAGGGAAATGGACTTTTGAGAGATTAGTTGGTAATGATACATTGTATTCTTTAAAACATTTAAAGAGTATGGGTGCTATGGGTTTTTACCACAAAAGTGATAACTGTGTGAGGTGATATGTTTGTTCATTAGCTCGCATTATTGTTTCACTATGTGTTTATACTTGAGTATGTTGTTGTACGTGACAAAATCATATGCTATCCGCCAATTAAAAAAAATGCCTTATAGGAAGACTCAGTATCTATCCCAATCTCAGGCTAAGACTTTCAGGGTACATCTCTGTTGGCCTAGTGTCCAATTATAAGTGAATATATACCATGTGTATCTTTCTGGGTCTGGGTTAACTCACTCAGGACGATCACGTCTAGTTACATCCATTTGCCTGCAAATTTCAGGATTTTCTTGTTTTTAATAGCTGAGTAGTATTCCATAGTGTAAATGTGTCACAGTTTCTTTATCTATTCTTCAACTGAGGGACATCTAGGTTGTTTCCAGATTCTGGCTATTATGAATAAGGCTGCTATGAACATAGTTAAACATATGTCCTTGTTGTGTGGTGGAACACCTTTTGGGTATATTCCAAGGAGTGGAATAGCTTGGTCTGGAGGTAGCTCTAGAGTCAACTCAAACTACTATACCAACCAAGAACAATGCATGCAGTAACCCTAGACCCCATATCCATATCTAGCCAATGGACACTACATTCTCCACAATTGTGTGGAGAGCAGGGACTGACTCGGACATGAACTCAGGTGCCCCCTATTTGACCACTTCCCCTTGGTGGGGAGACCTGGTGACACTCAGAGGAAGAGTAAGCAGGCTACCAGGAAGAGACCTGATAGGCTGTGATCTTATAGTGGGGTACAAGGTCCCCATCTGTCACAGACCTAGGGGAGGGGAATAGGGTGAAAGAGGGATGGGGGGGGGGGAATGGGAAGATACAAGTGAGAGGATAACAAATAAGATACACTCTGAATAAATTACTTAAATAAAAATTAAAAATAAAATAAAATTTAAAAATGCCTTTAAGGTGTTGGACATGGGTTGGCTAAGAGCATTTGCTGCTCTTGTAGATGACTGGAATTTGGTTCCCATAACTCACATGGTGGCTAATAACTGCCTATAACTCTAGTTCAAGAGGACCAATGCCTTCTCGGGCTTCCTTGGGCACCTGGCATGCACATGGTGCTCATGCAGACATTCAGGCAAATCAGTCATATACATAAAATGAAAATAAACAATTTTTTAACAAAGAAGGAACAAAGTGCCACTGTGGGTAGGGGGTGGGGGAGTTGTTGTTTGGTTTGGTTAATGTTTTTAGGGCTGGTGAGATGGCTCAGCAGGTAAGCACACTCACTACTCTTGTAGAGGGCCCAGCTCAGTTCTCAACACCCATGTTGGATGTCCCAAAACTGCCTGCAACTCTAGCTCCATGGGATTAAATGATTTCTTTTGGCTTCTGTGGGGACCTACGGTGACACACACACACACACACACACACACACACACACACACACACACA
>OU015742.1:20849609-20860000 GCA_907169655.1 Acomys percivali | reverse complement strand
CTTCTTCTTCTTCTTCTTCTTCTTCTTCTTCTTCTTCTTCTTCTTCTTCCCTTTTCCCATCCTCTTCTTCTGCAACAGGGTTACATAATGGAAAACCGAATCGCAGGCTTGAAATGAGACACAGATGTGTTTGTGACCTTTGAAGGCGACAATGTAGTCATGCTTCAGGTAAGAGTCAGGACACATTTATTCATTTTAAACAACATAATTTTCAAGACCAAGAATTATCCAAAAAATCTGAAGTGTTTTGTAACCTCTATCTTTATCTGATCTCTCCATTTAACTGGCAGGTGGTTTCCTGTTAGGCAGTTGAACAGAGGATTGGGTTATTTCTCTTTCAGGTCAGCTTTGATGTTGAACTATATCTTTGCAGTTTCAGAAAACTACTTGCATGTACTAAGTCAGAATTTTCTCCTAGTAAAGCTATTTGAATAGAGTGTGCAGGCCTGGAAGATAAACAAGTGAAAGACATAATGCTAAGTTCAAAAGTATGGGCTGGTCAGTCCCACTAGTAAACATGGAAATGCATATTAAGACCAATTGGGACACTGTTCTCTCTTCTCTATCAAGTTGGCTCATGTCTGAATGCATGCTACAGTCTCGTTGTTGGTGGAGGTATAAGAGGATTTACATGTTGCTGTGGGACTATGTGTAATTCTACCCTAGGACTCTACCCCAGTAATCATAAATATGGAAGAAACAAGAAAAAACACTGAAGCAATACACTCTCACCACTACATAATTTATTATAGCAATAAATACCAATAGCAAAATGGTTATGGAAATCATACTCTGACCACTCAGTGGGGGAGTATAGATCACCTTTGAAATTGTATTTGCAAGCAGTTCCGCTTCTAACAGAAATGTAAAACTTATGGTAAGTAAAACCATATAAAATTGCACACAGGATATAATTGTTGCCTTTTTAAACGAGAATAATAGAGACTGGATGGCTCAGTGAGTAAAGCGCTTACTGCACGGTCATGGGGACTCAAATTCAGAGCCTCAGAGCCCATGCAAAAAGTGGAGCACCTGTGACAGCTGCCTGTAATCCCAGCACACAGGAGGCAGAGATTGGGCCTCCATGGGACAAGCAGGCTAGCTAAGCTAGACAAAATGGAGAGCTCTGGTTTGATGAAAGACCCTGCTTCAATATAGACAGTGGAGAGCAGTGAGGAAAGACACCTGACATCACCCTCAGGTATCAATGTGCATTTGCGCATATGCACTTGCAAATACATACATATACAACAAAACAAAAGCAACAATAACAAGAGGTGAATAACAGGAGCTTGTGGTCTGTCAGTGGAATAGCCACCACTCCCCTGGGTCCTCTCTCTTAATACTTCAACATCCTGGACAAAACCCAGCAAACAAGCAAGGCATGGCTAAAAGGAGAAAGAAAGATGCTGGCTTCCTAGGGACCTTGGAACTTGAGGAAAGAAAAGGCAGTTATTTGTTCGGGGTTCTAAAATGTATGGACAAAATACATTCCAAAATGAAGTCTGCTTCCATGGCTGAAGGACCAGGAAGACAGTGGGCTGACAGTGGAAAAACTTGGCAATATCTACTTTGAACCAGTTAATCACAAGGAAATGAGAATGTAACCTTCTTGTAACTCCAGTCACGAGCAATTTCAGTGGATTCTAGCAGGGAGCTAATGTGAATGTCTCACAGCCCAAGGAAGTAGGCGGCATAAAAAGGCAGCATCCATGTGCCTACCCGCTGGCATTCAGGACACTAATCTATATTCCTCTCAATGGAAGCAGAGAATTCTCTAGACCTTCCCTCCAGGGAGTGTCACTGGAGCCTATTATGAACGGAACCTCTATATCTACCTACCAGGTGACTAAAAGTGATGCCCACCCTGGTGTCAGCTGTGGGGATGAGGACTAGGAGACATCATGGTCATCTCTCAGCTTTCTATCTCCATGACAAAAATGCCATAGAAACACAATGTAGAACAGGAAAAATTTATGTTGACTCACAGTGTCAGAAATGTTAGTTCATGGTCTCTTGGGTTCATTGTTTCTGGACTACAAGACCGTGGGGACCGTGTAATGGGACACAGGTGTTCACCTCATGGTGACTGGGAAGCAGAAAGCGAGGGGGAAGGAGAAGGGGACAGGATATAGGCTCCAAGAACATACTGTCAAGATCCACTCCTTCCATTAGCTTCCACATTGTCCCCAATAGCCTATCACACTATGAACCCATGGGCGTCTAACCCACTGATTAGTGCAGGGTCCTCACAGTCCAGTCACCTCCAAAGCCCATCAAGTGGCAAACAAGCCTTTAGCCCGTGGCCTTCAGTAGTATTTTCTGATGATTCGAACCACATCTCTTACTCCTCTCCATCCCTAAGGCAGTTGGCAGAGAGTTGAGCCCCAGCATCACTTGGTCTCAAAAGAGTGAAATGGTATGAAGTAAAACTTGACTTTCTCTTGCCTTGGTTTTAGTGAGAGACAGAGAGCTATGCCCCTGTCCTCACCCTCCATCAAAAAGGGGCATAATGGGGTGGCGGACCATGGGACAAATTGGCATTCTCTCTCCTTGTTTCCACGCATAAGCAGTTTAAATTAGTGGTCCGTATTTATTAGGGCAATATTGGGCAAATTCGTCAGAAAAGGGGACATACTCAAGCAAGGACCTTTGGAAACTCAGACTGAAGCAGTATCTCATTATAACATCCAAATACCCTGCATACATATGAGAAAGAAAAAAAGAGCCTCACCCATCATATGACGAGCCAGGAAAATGATGAAGGAAATTAGAAAATCAACAGATGCTACAGGAAAAGAATCAGAAGCTGAATTTTATGACAACAATTTAAAAGGAACCACCACAAAAATGCCTCTATGATAATAAAACATGTCTTCAAAGCAAAAACAAAGGAAAAAGGATCCAAGCAAAGTAATAGAAGAATTAAAAAGATTTAATGTTAATTATAGAACTGGAAATTACAGTAACTGAAAATAGCAGAGTTGCAGGATAATCTTTGTACTATGCAAAGGCTGAGAGTGGAGTCAGTCAAGTCAATGGCTGATCAATAGAATTTACATTTGAACGAAAATACATAATACTTGTCTTTATGTGTCCTGATAAATTTAGTAAACATTATAACCCATGGTTCCCCTTTCCTCACCAAAAAAAATTATTTTAACTCTTGCATATGTCTAAATACTATATTATTTGGGTATATGTACTGCATTTTTGTTCATTAAAGTGACATATTTTTGAACACATCAAAATATGTGGGGCATAGATAAGGTGGCCCCAAGAGAGAAATTGGGCAAGTCTGTGAGTCATTTTCTTGACTAGTGATTGATATGAGAGGGGCCAGACCACGGTGGCAAGGGCCACCCTGAGCTGATGGTCCTGAGTTGTATTTGCTCCAACATTATAGAGAGTTTTGGGTGACTGTTCTGGCAGTAAACTGTCTCTGTCATTTTTTTCATTTTGGAAGCTGCTAACCTGCACTTCCCTTTTACTTAGAGAGTTAAATTTATACCTTCTCAAGTCTCTGATGGGGCTAAAGACCAAATAGTTAATTTTAAAATTAAGCTTAGTTGTTTAAAAATTAAAAAGATACTTTTAAGTGTACCTTGATACTTTTAGGTTGATAGATTTGAGCTTTAATAGATGCTGATTTAGGTTCAAAACTTTAGATTTACCACGATAGAATAGATAATATTTTCTACAAGGTTGACAAATACATTTTGACTAAAAATTACATGTGTAAGTCTTACCTATTGGTTGTTATAATTTTTCATAATTGTACTTACTGTATATAAAAATGGCCTTTTTTATTTAGACAGAAAAGGTGAGATGTTGGAGGATGGTCTGATGTATTTTGATGCTAATTACTGCTTGCTGTCTGTGTGACTCAACTTTTGCTTAATAAAAAGCCATCACACCTGGGAAGGGCAAAGGAGATAGGTGGGGCTAAGAGAGAGATAAATTCTGGGAAGAAGAAGGACTGCCAAGAGGAAAAAGGAGAGAGACCTGAAGTGAAGAAAGGAAGGCCGCCATGGGTTAGATGGAGGAGAAGCACATGGCTGGCGGCGTGGATGGAGAATCTGGCCCATATGAAGAACATGAGCAAGTATATCGCATTATAGATGGGATTGAGACAAAGATCCCATGCCTGCCCCACTATAGGAAGTAGATTAGAGGGTTGATATCTGCCCTGCCCCAGGTTAACTAAGGCTATTAAGAAAGAAAGAAAGAAAGAAAGAAAGAAAGAAAGAAAGAAAGAAAGAAAGAAAGAAAGCTAAGCAGGCTAAGAGGAGCAAGCCTTTAAGGAGCTTTCCTCCATGGTCTCTGCATCAGTTTCTGCCTTTAGGTTCCTGCCCTGACTGACTTCCCCTCATGATGGATGGTAAGCTGTAAAGATGAAAAAATAAACCCTTTTCTCCCCATGTTACTTTCGGTAATGAGGTTTGTCATAGCAGTAGAAAACAAGCTGAAATAAATAAATAGCCAAGACAGGAGATCAGAAGGACCCAAGTCACCATTGCCAGAAGTGACAGAGGCTGCGTCACCAGGGATCTCACAGTCATTACAAGACCAAAGAGGAAGAACGTTTGTGAATCTGACAACTCATAAAGAATGGGCCAATTATTCAAAAACTGCCAACTGTTCAAATTTAACAAATTTAAAATAGAGTACCCAAGTAGTTCTATAATGTTATAGAAGTTAAAAACTTAGTAATGATTAAAAACTTCTGAAAAATAATCTGTAGGCCTGGACTTGGTTAAAAATGCTAGTGCTCAATTAGGAATTTTGCAAAATCTCTTCTGGAAAACAAGAGAATTCTTATTTTCACATCTTATTTTATTAAAAGGCCAGATTTAAGCTGATACACAACAGGCAAACCATATAAAGGAGTCAAAACTACAGATGAATACCACTCGCCAACTTAGCAGAATTCTCAGCAAAATGTTAGTAAGTTAAATCTAGCAATGTGTGAAATGAAGTACATACTGTGGCCAGGTGGGATTCATCCCTGATGTACAAGGATGCTTCAAAAACTCAAAAGTGAGTTCAATGCAGTTCCCTTCACCAATGGGTTAGAGGAGAAAGATCATATGACCAAACTATATGGAAAAAGCAATTGACAATATCCAACTACCTTTTGTGATAAAACTTGCAGCAAACTGGATATCTTAAACTTAATGAAGAGAGTCTACAAATATCATAGCAAATATGATTAATGGTGAAATACTGAATGATGGGAAAAATTACAAGATCAAGGAAAAAGGCAAGAATGCCTTCTGTCATTGTTACACAATGCATGGAAATCACTGGCAAGGCAATAAGACAAGAAAAAAAAAAGGCATAGAGGTTTAAAGTAGGAAGCATAGTCTGTCTCTATTTGTAGATTACAGGTTTTTAAACATTGAAAAAGTACAGAAAGTTTACCATAACTTGCTGAGTTCAGTAAGATCCCAAGATAAGGGCTGACATACCAAAACTAATTGCTCTAGCTGAGTGTGGTGGTGCACGCCTTTAGTCCCAGCACTCGGGAGGCAGAGGCAGGTTGGAGCTCTGTGAGTTAGAGTCCAGCCTGGTCTATAAATCAAGTCAAGGACAACCAAGGCTACACAAAGAAACCCTGTCTTGAAAACAAAAATAAATAAAACAACCCTCCCCAAAAGAAAAAGGAAACCCAACCAACCACCCTCCACAACAACAACAACAACAAAAACAAAAAACCCCTAATTTCTCTTCTACATACTAATAATGATCAAACTGGAAATTCAAATTAAAAAGCAGGATAGCATTTATAGTTTTCAATGGAAAATGAAGTATCTTGATATAAATCTAGCAAAAGATGTGTAAAGTTTATATGCTCAAAATAGTAAGTTTTCCCAAAAAATATCAAAGAAGACCTCAATAAATATAAATGATAAAAATAGAAAACCTTTAAAAGAAAATGAATGACTGGAAATGTGGCTTAGTTGGTAGAACTCTTGCCTGGTATGCCTGAAGCCCTAGGTTTAATTCCCAGCCTGGCATAATCCGGGCATGGTGGTGCCCACCTGTGATCTCAGAGGCTCAGGAGAGATGTGGAGGCACGAGGGTCAGAAGTTCACAGTCACCCTTACCTTACACAGTAAGTCAGAGGCCAACCTGTGCTACCAGAGACTTGTCTCAATGCAAAACCAAAAGTGGGAAGCTTCACAAGTCCTCTAAGAAAGCAAAAAGTGATAGGCTTGACATCAAAGTCAAAATTCATCAAAGAGACGTTGATAAAACAAAACTATGCTCTCCATACCTGTTGCTTTTATTGATATGGCAACGTGCTAATAATAAGTGCTGTAATAGTTACAGGCTTTAATAGTAGATCTTAATAACCGATAACCAATCTGGTTGGTTTCTATGAGTGGGAAATGATTTCTGTTCCCTGCTTCCTGAAAATTCTCTATTTCAGTTAGGAGCATCAAAGTGGGATCCAGTGCAGAGAGGGCCACCACCTTCCTCACATCAGGCCACTTCTCACATTCCAGAAGAACTGGCTGCTCTGGCCAGTGCAGACAGCCAGCACCACCTTCCCAGTTCTTCTCTAGGGATGTCTCTGGAGACTGTGCAGCTCAGAAGCTCTGGCACACAGCAGGGCATGCTGCAAGTGTCTTTCTGGAGTATTTCGACTGACAGCAAGCAGACTGGCTGACCCCCTCCCCAGCATCATAATTCTGGTATCACCGACAGTGTTTTCAGCTCACTTACGTAAAGATGAAACACCCAATTCTACCAATGTTAGGTGGCTGTCCCAAAGCTGAGATGTGTTTTAGAATTTCCGCAGCCTTTTCACATATCTCTTTGAGCAAGATGGTAGGTTTTCTGACCCTTCCATTCTTCTCTAGGGCAGAGGTTTTAGGCTCTTGATGAAATTTAATTATACCCTCCACCAAATCCAATTATGATCTGAATCCATGAAATCCCATTAGAACTTCCTTTTGCCTCATTAGATATACACCAAGAAAGACCCCTGCCTAATCCACCCTGGCAGATTTCCTAAATAATGGCATCCAGAGACTTTGCATATATTGTTTATTACCCCGAAGTGCAAATATGCAAAACATGCAAATGAGCCCTAGGGAGCTTGCTTAAGACCAAGGCGGGTGCGTTATGTTTGTACCTGGCTGCCTGGAGTGACTTCTGTTCTGGAGACTCCATATAGGAGCTGCTGTCTGTTCATAGGGAGAGGCCTGGCAGGGACCCTCTGAGTCCTGAGATCCACAGATATTTTTCCAAGCAAATGAGAAGTGTTTTTGCTGTAGCTCAGGACTGCTGTGGGCAGCCATATAAGAACAAAATTTCCCTCTGGTATTTTTGTTTAAAATACTAGATCTTAGATTCATTCGAGACAGGGTCTGGGCCAGGCTTTTCTTGCACAGGCTAGGGGCAGCAATTTTTCTTCCCTGCTTGAAATGTCCCATGCTGCAAATGACGGGTTTCACTTCTTTTATAGCTGAATCCCACTGCATATACAAACCTCATTTGCTTTGTCGGCTTGTCTGCTGATGGGCACAGAGGTTTATTCCATGTTTGCTGTTATGAATGGCACGGCAGTAAACACGGACATGCCGGTGTTTCTTTGGTATGCTAGCTCCCGGGTGTTATCATAGGATAAACACTCAGAGAAGAAATAATTAGATCATATGGGCATCCTGTCTTAGACTTTTGGAAAAGCCATTGCAGTCTCCATAATGGCTGTGTGAAGATGGCTTTTTACTTTACCACCTACGAGCATATTTTCTGTTTTGTTTTACTGTTAGCTACTCTGAAATAATATCTCGCGATAGTTTGATTTGCCTATCCTAATGGCTAATGGTATTGTTTGCATGTACTTGCTGGCCACTAGTGTTCCTTCTGGGAAGTGTCAATTTTAAAGTTGAGTTATTGGTTTGTTGTTTGTGAGTTCCTTAAATATTCTAAGTGCTAACCCTTGGCCAGTTGGCAAATGTCCTTTCCTTTTCTGTTACTCTGGTAGTCACTCCTTTTACAATGCAGAAGTTTTAGTTTGGTGTAACTCCTCTTTTATAATTTTCCAAGGTTTTGAGGTCATCTCTTCAAAATAATTTCTCTTTTTTTAGTTTAGTTTGTTTGTTTGTTTGTTTTTTTGTTTGAGACAGGGTTCTCTATATAGCCTTGCCTGTCCTGGACTCACTTTGTAGGCCAGGCTGGCCTCGAACTTACAGCAATCTGCCTCCCAAGTGCTGGGATTTATAGGTGTGCACCACTGTGCCTGGCTTCAATTTCTTAAACCACTATTTTAGAGTATTCTCCTTATGTTTTATTTTTGTACCTTCATAGTTTCAGAGGCTTAAATTTAAATATTTGATCCAGGGTTTTTTGTTTGTTTTTATTTAGAAGAGAGACAGGGCCCAAATCATCCTAGTTTGTAGTTGATATTATTTCTTGTATAGAAAAGGACACCTCCAAAGGTGCAATTGGGCTGATGGACTCAGTAAATCTGCAAGATATAAAACCAATACACAAAACTCTAGCACTTTATGCATCCAATGTATAAATGACAAGATTTCTGAGAAAGAAATTATGCAAGCAGACCTATTAAAATAGCCAAAAATACAAAAATAAAGTACACAGGAAAAAAAAAACTGAACCAAAGAAAGACCTTTACCATACCAATTGCTAAACCAATGAATGAAGATAATGACATAAAAGACTGATAGAAAAGACAGTCACCATGGTGTCCTGGAATAATTAGTACTGTGAAGATGTCCACAGAGCTCAAAGAGATGTACAGATCCATCGTCATCTCCATCAGTGTAGTCCTCAGAACAACAAACAAACAAACAACAACCACACACTGAAATTTATATGCAAGAAATTCTGACCACAATACATCACTACACCTGATTCCATAAGTTACACAAACGGCATGGCACGTGCATAAAGCCAGGGTAAGAAGGCAGAGACCCAGGAGTAAAACCCAGCCATCTGCATCCCACAGAGGCACCACAAGGCGACAGAAGATACAACGGAGAAAGCACAGTCTCATTGGTGAATGAGAAAAGTAGGTAGCTGGGCACACAGGAATTGAGCTTCGAAGACAATGACTTTCTGGAAGTTGCCCAAGTGGACTCTGTAAAGAAATACCCGACTGGCAGTAACACAGCAAGTGCAGGATACATTTAGTCCAAGTGAGAACAGGAAAGCAGCGGGATCAAAAGGATGACTTTAAACAGGAAGTGGTTCTGGTCAACAAAGAGCATGAGTAAGAAGCAGGAAGAGCTTGGCAATGTGATGGGGAAAACATATGTTTCTTCTTAAACTGAGAGAGAGAGAGAGAGAGACAGAGAGAGATAGATAGATAGATAGAGAGAGAGAGAGAGAGAGAGAGAGAGAGAGAGAGAGAGAGAGAGAGCGCCAGCCCATCAAGACACCAGGATAAATATGCTGCTGCAGTGAAGCCCACTCAGGAACACATGAGAATCCATTTGACCTTCACACCTAGATGCTCCTGTTCGTTTGGCGAAAACTATCAAAGGACGGTCATGGCTGGAGTGAGACCCTGGAGGCCAAGCGCTGAGCAGGAGCCTTTTACTTTTTACACACTGCTTTAAGTTACTTTTTGTGATTTTTGAGTTTTTAAGACTCATGTTCTCTTGAACTATAGTCCGTCTCTGGACATGACATGGCTGTCATAGCCATGAACTCACGGTAGCCGTGGTTACCTACACACAACCTACACATAAGATCAAGGCAGCTACAATTTCAGCATAGATGAGATAGATGATCTCTGGCCCCACCCCTTTTGGGGGAGCTATTTTTAGCATAGTGTTGGAGGGAGCAAGAATTATTCTTTTTGGGGTATGGTTACAGGTAGGTTTCCTAAGCTCCAGCGGGTGGCCTCACACTCAGGCACATACTGACTGGAATTATTGGGTTACCCAAAAAAAAAAAAAACAAAAGCAAAACGCAAAACACAAAATACCAAACCCAGAAGACAAAGACATGAAGTTGGTAAGGCACATAGTAGGGGAAACATGAAGGAATCGGGGAGGAAAATGAATGGATAGATATATTTCACATACATATATGTATTTCACACATATATGTGAAATTCTCAAAAATAAAGAAAAAAATTAAAAGTATACAGTTCCTCCTTGAAACATAAGAAGTTGAGAGAGAGAAGGAATGAGGAGTGACAAACAAGAAGTTCTTTTCAAGGAAACAAATTCTAACTATAGCTATCACCTGTGATCTATGTATGCATACATGTATCATCTATCTAGCTATATACACCCATATATTTATATCTATTTATCTACTTAATCTATTGCTATCTTCTATTTAGGTATATATTTAGATCTCTCTCTCTCTCTCTCTCTCTCTCTCTCTCTCTCTCTCTCTCTCTC
>OU015742.1:20831847-20849599 GCA_907169655.1 Acomys percivali | reverse complement strand
CTCTCTCTCTCTCTCTCTCTCTCTCTCTCTCTCTCTCTCTCTCTCTCCTATTTCTTATCTATTGTTTATCTATCTTTTAGCCTTACTCCCATAGCAAAAAGAATTTGAAAATCTTCCCCAGAGGAGCAAGCATTAATGCACTGGAATGAAATCCTTGTACCTTCGTCTGATGATTTGGAGTTCCCCTCTATTCTAGGGGGAACACTGTAATAGACCAGAAAGCAATCTCACAGACCCCAGTCCTCTGGCTTTGGTAGAGTCCAGTAGGTAGCAGGTGATGTTGAGGGACCCAACATCAGGACAAGCGTGTTCCCCAAATCAGAAGTGAAGGTGGGATCAACTCAGTTTCACATCCCAGGTCACATAGCTGAGACCTGGTTGGCAGCAGGCTCTGGGCCAGGTGGCCACTGCTGTGGGTCGCAACTCCTGTTTTCCTGGAGGATCAGCTAGCTGCCTGCCTCCTGGAAAGCCAAGGGTCTGACTCACAGAGCTGGGGTGGGGTGGGGAAATAGTTCAGGAGCCTTCCCAAGACCTATAGATGGAAGACATCCAGAATTACACATAATGTAACAGCAGCAGAAAAGCTAGGAGTAGCTAAGAGGTGTGAAATCAAGGGTGTGTGAAATGAAGCCAGAGAGGCCCCAGAAACCTGGGTACCAGAAGCTGCAAGGGCCGTGGCAAGTGCGCCAGCCAAAACTGTGCCTGGGACCAAGCTTCAGACTTCAGAACGGTGATAAGGATGGAACTCGGGTGGTGGCATGAACACATAGACAGCTGTCTCCAAGGTCTATTTAGGGCTAGGATCGATACCAAGCAATTTCAACTGTGATCATCCGCTGTGGGAATTAGAGAGACATTGGAACAAGTTTCTAAAAAGCTGACCAAGGTGGTTTGAATAGGCGTTGTTTTTCTCTTTCCAAGTCCACTGACCCATACACAAAGCTGGCACCCAGCTTTCAAAACCAGATGTTACATCATCTAAATATTTAAAGCTTGCTTCAAGGACTCCATGTGTGCATTTTTGAAGAAAGAGAGCCTTCCAATTCCAAGCCACTCTTTTATCTTTGTTTCTCTGCTCTCCGGAGAGATTCCTTCATTTTCTACCCTGACTGTAACAGTTTTGCAATGAGGTTAATTTTAGCATTGTTGTACAAGTGATGCCCATGGGTCCTTGACAAGAATGTGTTAATTGTGTATTTTAATTCCGACGATAATCTAAACAGAAATAGTCTAAAGAGGGTATGTCAACTATTAGAATAACAATTGTACAACCAGGAACTCACATGAGCTTCCAGCCTTTGTCTTTGTATGGTGGGCCCCTCCCACCCACGAGACCTCCCCTGACTCATGGGTTGAACATCCTGAGACACTTAGTCAAGGCCTAAAGCCATGAGTAGTACATAGAGACCAAACCCTGGCTATGTTGTTGGTTCCTGTATACGTCTATGATGAGATTTCATTTATACTTTAGGTTCAGTAAGATTGTGTAAAAATAATAACAATAGTGATATACTGTAATAGTCATTATCAAAACGTACGGCTGTGTCTGGAGTTTTTGACTTATTGCTTTCTGCAGACTTAACAACAGGTAACCGAAACCGTGGACAGTGTCACTGTGAATAAGGCAGGACTGTGATATTTATAAAGTCTCTGTACCTTGCCCCAAACACCTTGATCAGTAGAAACCAGTGAAGGGGGGAAAGATGTAGATTCAAATTAAGGGAAAAATGGTTCGTGCGGAGCCTAAGCCAAGAAATGAGGGACATCATGGTATGATACCGCTGTAGGAAGAAGGGCGCGCAGGCCACCAAGAGGGCGAGTAGAGGGGCCGCTTCCCCAGCCAGCAGAGCGAGGAACAAACCGTATTGGGGCTCTGCAGCATCCAGGAGGGCCAAGTTCCTGCCACAATGCGCTCTAGCCCTTGCAGTTGGGGCCGCTGATGTGAGATTCACTGGTGTTTGCAGCAGGGCTTGTTTTTAATTTCATTGTTTATAGTTGGACAGATCTGTAAACATAAGGTGTTTATATCTAGTTTTATATTTGAGCACGTTTCAATAACATAATTAGAAACAAGCTAAGTCAACATTGCGCGGGGGATTTTCCCCCTCCCTGCAGGAAGGTTTCCACATTACTCAAGTTGAGGAAAACTTGAAAGGCTTTGTTTTCAGCAGTCTCCTTGTCGTTTATTTATTTATCTGGTCACAGATTTCAAACTCTGTTTGCTTTTTATTTTCAGTAATAAAAATTATACACATGTAACGCTGGAGCTGTGCTCATGGCCAGGCCCTGGGCATGAGGAGGGAACTGATGCTTTGATGGACAAGGGAACCTGAGGGAAGTGAGGGACATGCCCACAGGGGAGGCTTGAGCTGGGATGGGGGTGAGGAGAAGGAGACCATGGCGTGGGAGGGGCTCTCGTTTGCTTTGGAGAGTTTAGTCTGACCCTAGTGGGGCTATCATCAATACACTGTTCTTGGTGATGCAGCTAAACCATCCGCTTGCCTCCCATTCTCCATGGTGACCTCAGCTCAGTAGCCCATCTGCCCTCAAGGCCTGACTCTCTTATCAGAGGTCAGCTTCACTGAGCTGACACTATAGTAGTTCTTGGGTCATTTCCTGGCTCTCAAACCAGCTATGTCAAATCTGGAGGAGGACAGAGCCTCAGGAAACCCCGCTCCAAGAGTCCTCCGGCTGCTTCCTCTGTGGCCCCTGTGGTCAGTCAATAGTGCATGCGCTTGAACTTTGAGCTTTGGCTAGGCAGGAGGCTGTGGATAGGATGAACTTTTTTTGTTGTTGTTGTTTGTTTGTTTTGTTTTTTTGTTTTTCCTGCCTCTCAACGGGAAAGGGTTTGGACCAATAATGAAAGTCTGTGGGGGAGTGGAGGCACTGCACTTGCTGTTTGGAGAGCAGGCCTGAGATTCTGAGCTGGCTACCATGGCACAGGGTGAACTGGCCAGCCACACAAAGTGGGAGGGTTGAGGGGACAGGAGCACACTCCAGGCTCCTCTTACCGGCTGCTGTGGGTCATTATACGTTATCCAAGCAGTGGTCTCCACCTCTGGGGCCAGGTGGGACCTTTAATAACTGCAGCAGGCCCAGGGGGCTCAGAGCGCGGCGAGGGTTTGGATAATCTGAGGTCCTTTTCCTCTTTGCACAGCTATACAGCTGCTGCTTAGCTCACACTGAAAGCTGTCCTGGGGAATGTGGGTTCAGGCTTTCCAGAATTTCCAGCTTTTCAAATGGTGAGCATGGTATTTTTAATGGCTGGCATGATGGTATCAAACCAAGCCTATCTACCAGGAGGGGTGAGAGCTGCCCACATCATAGGCATAGGCCCTTGGCTCCCAAACATTCCAGAATTCTCCTGCATGCTTCTCTGAACACTAGCTTTTGGCCACTAATGGAAGAGGTTGGTGGCCCCTGGGGAGGACAAAGGACCAGGGCTGAGCCTCACAGGTTCCTGTCTTTAGATCCATGATATTCCCAGGGGAAAGCCTCTAGTGACCCCAAGTCCCCTGAATTGGAAGTGACTATAAGAAGCCACAGAGCATGACTCATAGAGCGATGATGGTCACTTAGATAGCCTGGCTCCATTTCATTCACGTTGTGAAATCGCAGGCTTGGTTTTTGCCTAGGAAATGGAGGCATCACCTATAATATATACAGGACTGTATGTATGTATGTTGCACCTTGTGTTGCCATGGAGTCCTAGGTGCATAGCACGAATGCAATTACATTGTATTATGGCCACATCCTGTGCATATAAACTCAGTGTCTGTCCCCTACACCAAGATGCCTTTGGTTTTTGAACAATGATGGGTTGGTCAGCAGACATTAGTGTATCAGCTCTTCTCTGGCCAGAAACAGCCTGAACAAGTCCCCTGAGGGGCTGTGCAGGGCCCTGCTGTGACAGTGGGAGATATGAACCATGTGCTGTGGCAGGGCTCAGACTGTAGGACCCATGTATATAAGGAATGGAAGAGGGAAAGGGGGAAGGAAGGAGAAGTCTGAGGAGAAAAGGGCTTGTCTGTCCTCTACTGCCACACAGCACTTCTCACAGACCTACATATAGAGGTGTCAAACAGCTGCCATGTCACACTTAGAGAGCCTACATCAGAAGCTCCAACAGGAAACAGCAAAGGTGCTTTCCCATAAGCCTCTCTGCCCTCTGATGTGCTTTCCCCACAGCCCTGGAAGTTGTATTTCCCTCCTTGTTCTGATGATGTCAAATGTGAATGGGTGGTACCTCTCTACGCTTACACTGTTATTGGGTCACCTGTCACCTCCTCCGTGCCTACTATGAAGCTATGTCTCTGCCATCTGCCCAGCACTCACCTGTTTCTTTATTCTGTATGAACCCTGGTATCTGCCACTATGCCTGTCCCATAGTAGATGCAGTTGGGTATAAAATTATTGAAAACCCTTGTATTTCCCAACCTACACTAGTTGTCTTAGCTAGACAGACAATGCCCGTTAAATGAGTTTTCTGTTTAGAACAGAGCCCAGGTAGGTGCTCAGAGGAGAAGGCTATTGCCATTGTAAGTGTAGCATAAAGAATTAAGAGAGGGAGGGAGGGAGGGGAGGAAGGAGGGAGGAAGGGAAGGAGGGAGGGAGGGAGGAAGGGAGGGAGGGAGGGAGGCTGGGAAGACGGAAGGAAGGTCCTCTGCCCTTTAAAGTTCAGATTAACCCTCCCGTCCTTGTGAAGCGCCCACTGCTCCTTCCAGTGAAAGGACCTGCTCTCCATTGGGCCTGTCATGTCGGTGCTGCTGCACTATGACCTTGCTGGTGTCGCCAGCCCAGTGTGTACATGCTGACCTTTCAAGTTCCCATGGAGGCTCCCGAGAGACACATGTACCCCGTCCATCTCTATAGTCCACATTACACATCAGCAGTGGTTACCCTGCACATAGTAGGTGCTTCATAAGTGTGATGGACAGAAGGAAGGACACCATTAAGATGCAACTTATTTAATCAGGAAGAAACAGAGAATATAAGGAAAACTGAGCCCAGACTTAGCTGAAAATAACAAAAATCTCATCACTCATGTTTTTACTGAATCGTGTGCTTTTGCTGGACCTAAACATCCACTTCCCTCTGCTTGAAAAATCAAGCACATGTTTAAGGGGCCAGGAACCAGTCAGACTGTCATGATGGTCAGCTTACACATTAATTTCACGTACCTCTAACTGGTCTCTCCCAGCTCCCTTCTTCCTTTCCCTTGCTTTCTCCTCTCCCTCTTCCCTCCCCACTCTATCTCTTCTCTCCAGAAGATTCTGAATGCTCTCCTCAAAGAAGTCTTCCCCGGGTGGGTTACCCAGCACCTGAGAGAATTAGACGGCCATGGTGTCTGATAAAAAAATCACACCAACTTGCTATTTTCTGACCTTTATGCACCGAGGTGACCCCTGACCTGTCCTTTAGGATCCTAGCAGAGAAAAACATAGGGCATTCAGTTCCATGTGCATTCTGAGTATGAGCTTGCAGGCCATGCAATATTTGGGTGCCCAAAAGTTAACAAGGTATGCTGCGTACTCTGTGACAGTCCTTTTATGGGGCAACACCTAGGCGGTAGCACAGGGCCCATGCACAGAAGGACCCCGTTGGTTTCCTGTTCTCCTGTCACCATGCCGAAGTTAATAAAACACTCCTTTTTATTTTGTGCTTGCAGCACGATTTGAGCCTCTAAAGCCGCAAGTGCTACCGCTTTGTATGACTCCATCGCCATGCACAGAGCAGACCTGAGTGCGGCCCCTGCCTGTCGCTTCCTTCTGGGGGATTATCTAGAGGTTTCTCCTTAGAGTCATATTTTTCTATTCCAATTGGCTCAAATGTTTCCGCGTTGGCAGCAAACCCTCCCTGTTAGACTCTTTAATCCACGTTCACTGTACCTGGCAAGAACCAGTGAAATAAATGCGAAGTTGCTTCATAGATGCCTTGAAAAGTGATTTGACATTTAGGAAAAATAAAAAACAAAAAAACCACTTTTTATTGGTATTACACAATTGGTATTCCAGGGCGACTGTGATATTTATTATAAATGTGTGTTTCTGATGTCAGCTTTCTGTAGTTACTCACACCCAGAGTCTTCAACGTTGGCCACAGATTAGCTTCATTCCTCCTGTAGATGGGTCTTGTTTTTGTTTTTAAAGAAAAAATGACGTCTCCCCTGACTTTTCAGTCATTTCCGAGTTCTAAGGAAGGATCCCTGAGTAGGCATCAAGAAAACAGCGTACTCAGTTTGGAGGCAGAGAGCTGTGTGAATAGCCACAGACATGCTTCCCAGACAGAAACTGTGCCACAACCTCCTTGAAGGAGACTTGGTATAAGGAGAACTCCAGATAAAGATGGTAGCCAGCTGTATTAAAAAAAATTCATTTGTATAAAAGAATGTATTTTAAATAATGAAATCTCTACTATAAGTAAAACCCTGATAAGTAAGTATGTTGCAGAATTTCCCAGTTTTGAAAAGCGCTACCGTCATATACAAGGCCACTCTCTAGGGGGATTTAGGTAGATTTGGCTGGAGAGAATCTCTCTGTACTACTTTACTTTTCTAATTTCATGTGAATCTGTGATGGTTTTAAAATGGGAAGTTGCACAAGTAGTGTAAATATGATAAAAAACACAAAACATTAAAGCATATTCAGGAACACGTCCTTCAGTGGAGGAGCTCCTCTTAGCTGCCTGCTCGGCTGTGACATTTGGCCTGTCTTGGCCTCCTCTGTTGTTCTGTCTGAGGAAGCATTGGATCTAGAGACTGTAGCCCCCAGATCTCAGTGGCTGAGGGCGTCTACCACTAATCTGGGGAGATCAGTGTTGACCATCTACTACGTTAGACTTGAGGAGCATCTGGAAGATGATCAAAACCCACTTGGCTGTGCCTGTGAAGGTTCATCGAGAGGGAAGGCCCTTGACTGTACATCCCATAGGGCAGGAGCCCAGAGGCAATGACAGGGGAACGGGGGGGGGGGGGGGGAACCAACTAGGGAGATGCTCTCTGCCTCTGCTTCTGATCACCACGATGCCTGTGGCTGAGCCCAAACAGATCCTTACATTATGTTGGTTTTTGTTTTTGTTTTTGTTTTTTTCATACTTGCCACAGGGATGCTTTTGCCAGGGAGGCAGCAGCAGCGCAGAATAACGCATTTGAAATGCATACCAATTTGTCATGACCTAGAAAAGGAGCAGAGAGCCCAAGTGGATTACGTGCTTCTGTGGTACTAGTCGGGCATGGTTGGGGGGGGTTGGGGAGGGCAGAGTCTCTTGACTCTCTTAAATTCGGCAGGAAGGGGTTGATTATTATATCATTCTAATTTTATCCTAATTAGGGTGACTTAATATTCCTAATTTAAGTTGCTTAAAGGCTTAAGCAGCGACAGAGTCAGAGCATGTCACTAAAGGACTGCAGCGGGGAGGTGAGGACAGGAAGAGAACCTGCCCGTTCACTCATTCAAATCTGGAGGTCCATGTCAGCTGGGAAAGAAGATGCACATCCCTCCTCCTAGTACTGATGTTCCAGGCAGCAGGGCGCCTCCACAGCGGCCAGCACGTGTCTGCTCTGGAAAACCGCGGTGGGCAGGAATCAGACACAGTGGCTTGTTTAATCAGCGGGATGATGTTGGTTTTGGAACAATCATAAGTTAAATAGATTTGCAAGAACAAAAACTGTAAATGTTAGTCTTGGTGAAACACTGGTGAAACCGAGCTCATCTGCTGGGTCATTTTAACTTTATTTCCAGTTAGGGTTACTTGTTTGCTTGCTATTGGCAATGTTTGATTTTTCACACTTATTTTATATAGCTTAGCTGTCATTAAAATGTTTATGTTATTGGACCCCCTAATACAGTGATTCTCCAGCCCACTGGACTTATCACCTGGTGCTCCATGTTGCATTTCACCCCCTTTATGACCCTAAGATAAAATCTTGGGCCATGTAGTCCATCTAAAGACATAAATTTAGTTTTTAAATATTTATTTGTTTTTATTTAATTACTATTGTACATGAGTGATTCACTTGCATGTGTGTGTGTGTGTGTGTGTGTGTGTGTGTGTGTACACAAGGAAACCAAAAGAGGGTGTTGAGTGGCCTGGAGCTGGAGTTACAAAATGTTGTGAAACAGCTGTATAGGTGCTGGGAATCAAACTCGTGACCTCTGGAAAAGCAGCCAGTGCTCTTCACCACTGAGCCGACCCTCCAGCCCCTAAGGATATAAGTGTAAAGCCAATACTTCAAGGAACCAAAGAAAAATGTCATGTCCTCACACAACTCCAGGGCCTTGACCTAAGGAGGAGCTGTGAGTGGAGAAAGAGGTAACAGACGCACAGACAGAAAGTGCATACAGACAAACAAGGAGGCGGGTCTGCCTGAGCTCAGTAGACGAAGTCTTCAGGCCCTAAACATAGTGGGGCGGGGGACACTATGGTGGCCATTTCCTGCGCACACCCCAAAGGAAAGATTTTGTACTTTGCTGGACCCTACCCCAACAGGGAAGGCTTTACTGTTTTCCCTGGGGTCAGAGGCTGTGAGGTCTTTAGCGTGGTTGTGCCTATGTCAACAGCACACATTCATTTATTCAGGACTTCGCTCTCTCAGGCCTCCCTCTGCTTCCTACAGGGAAACCTGGAGGACAGAGGACAATCTGTGGCAACTGGTTTTCTCCCTCCACCATGCAGGGAACTGAACTCCCGTTGTCAGGCCTGGCTATGAGCGCCTTTACCCACTGAGCCATCTTGATTGCCCTGAAGTCAGTTTATAATAAGGCAAAATAAAAATCTCAGTAAGACATGGCGATGCTCAGGCTTGCGCACCAGTTGCAGGTGGGAACGTTAGAGAGTGCCCGGCATCCGCAGGAAAGGATGGAGTGGCCAGGTCACTGCGTGCTGACCTAAAGCACCTCTGCCGTCATTCCTTCACCAGGAAGCTTAATCTTTCCAGAGTCTGACACCAGAGAACCCAACAGCTTTGGTATAAGCAAATCAGATTCCGGGCTCCTAATAGTCTACCAATGCTTGAATACGGCCTGTGGTAGAACGTCGCATGCACCGTAGTCCTCTGCTGGCTGACGTTGTCCCATGCACTGCACACCTGGTATTATACACCACTCTAACAAAGTCCCCCCAGAACCCGTCCCCCTCCCCAGGCAGTATGGCTTCCTCTAAGAACCCCGCCGGGTTCTTTTGTATGGGGATTTAGTCTTGGTGATCAAAATGGTGTCGTCTCTCTGAAAATGTTGATATAAAGATGAAGGGCTAGAGAGACAGTTCAGCGTGCAAGATGCCTGCTAGCTAAGCGTGAAGGACCTATGTTCACATCCCCATTATAAAATTTGGGTGTGGCTCTGTGCATCTTTAACTCTAGTGGGGACAGGAAGATCCTAGGGCCTCAGTGGCCAGCCATCCTACTCAAAATGGTGAGCTCCAAGTTCAATGAGGATCCTGTCACAAAGTAAGCAAGCAAGCAAGCAAGCAAGCAAGCAAGCAAACAAACAAACAAACAAAAACAAATAATGTGGAGAGAAGTAGAAGAGGATGCTTGATATTGACTTCTGGGCTCTACACTCCCACAATGGGTGAGTGTACCTATTTACACATGTGCACGCGCGCGCGCGCGCGCGCACACACACACACACACACACACACACGCCCCAATAAAATAAAGAGTATCAAATTTATTATAATAGTATACTATTAGAAGTAACCTAAATATCCTGAGTGGGAATGTTTAATTAGTTGTGTTTTTTTCAAACAGAATATTACACAAACATTAAGCAGATAAGTAGCTTCCTGTGTCACAATGAAAATCAAAGTATCACTTATGATTCTATCGTGAATGACAGCATATGTCACATGCATATAATCCATGTAGAAGCATTTCAGAAATGCTGGGCCTGGGGTGCAGCCCTGTAATCAAGGTACTAGAGGATTGTGGGTCTGAGACCTGTCTGAGAACCTTAGTAAGATTCTTCCTTAAATAAAAGAAAATGTATATATTGGGTTTGGGGCTGCAGAGATGGCTCAATGGGTCAAGTAGTTGTCCTGCAAGCTTGAGAACCTGAAACCTGGTCCCCAGAACCCATGAAAAAATTGGAGGGGGGGGAGAGTATTTGCTATTATCAAGTAATGAAGAAAATGTTCTAAAATTGATAGCTGAAAAAAAGATGAATCTGCCCATTGGCTTAGTGCCCTGACGAGCATTTGTTCGTGTTGACCATCAGCAGTGCAGCCTGAGCTTAGGCAGCCTGGGTCAGAGTTCAGCTGGTTTTGCTTGTTCTTGCTCTTGCTACAAAGGCTTAGTCAGTGGTAGGGTGGGCCAAGCTACATCACCCACACATCCAGTGCTGCCTGTGCCCCATCTGCTGAGCCTCTTTTGTGGGCGATCCACATATAGCTTTGAACAGATCTGCAACAGTAGTCAGTGTTTGCTTGGTTTGTTTGTTTGTTGGTTGGTTTGTTTTTCAAAACAGGGTTTCTCTGTGGAGCCTTGGCTGTACTGGACTTACTTTGTAGACCAGGCTGGCCTTGAACTCACAGAGATCCGCCTGCCTCTACCTCCCAAGTGCTGGGAGGCACCATCACACCTAGCTGTATTTAGTGTTTTGAAACAAAATTATACCTTTAAAGTTCCAGGAGGGGAGGGTATTGAAAGATTGCTTTGAGTACTTTAATGGTATTCCTAAAGGCTTAATCAACCAGAAAATGTCAACGGCATAAAAGGGAACAGAGATATCTGGGCCGTGGAAGCAAGCAGATGTCACACGATGCATCTACTAAGATGCTTGGCCTCAAGGCTAGTGTGAGAGAGGCTCACAGAAGCCAGTGGAGACATCAGTTCTTCAGAGTTAGGATTCAGCCATGGCGAGAGATCAGAGTGGGTTGGTAACCACGGCACATGGAGGTCCCCAGGAAGATGAGGTCTTAGATTTTTTTTTTCTTCCCAAGCAGTTTGCTAATGTCAAGTGGACTTGATCTGGCGGCTGCAGCGTTTGAGGACGCAGGCAGGGCCTACACTTGTGAGACTCGGCTAATGCATGGTAAACTCTGTGTGGGTTGTGGCTCGGGAACTGCTGGCCCAGTGCAACAAGAAGAATAAGAAAAGCCCAGTCTTGGGTCTGATCCAGAGCTGGACTGCAACTGCCGGCGACAAGCTGAGAACCAGGCACATACTGCCCAAGACACCATCCTCTCCTCTGAACCTGTTTATACAGTCTTGACACGGGCCAGCCTGCACTTACTTGACAAATTTAATGTCTGATGCATACAAAAGCTAGAGGGAGTATGTAAGTTAGTGCTTGTGTGCCTGCCATCCAACTCTAGACCTAAAATATTTCTGACTGCCTTTTCTCCTTTTCTCTTTATTATTTATTCTGAGTTTAAATCTTAAACTTTTATGTGGTAGGTTCTTATTTCCATTGTACAGGTGGAGAAACGAAGGCTCAAAAGTTAAGTATTTTTCTCAAAGTTATACGGTATAGAGTGGCAGGGCTGAGATGTGACCCCAGCTAGTCAAGTTTGGGGAATCTATGTCTGGACTGCCTTTATTTATTCTTAGTATACTGTTTCTAACCTCTATTGAAGAGGTTCGGTATCTGATGTATTCTATACTATTCTGTTTTCACCTGAGATTTTGTTACTTTGGCTCACCTAAGTTATACAGGTAGCCACGAAGCTTCATTGCAACATGTCATAATAGTTCCGCATTTGTAAATGCCACAATTTGGCTGTATTATTCAAAACTCCAGCTTTGACCGATATTTGAGTTGTATTCAATATTTTGATATTTTGTGCAAATTGGTAAAACACCTTGTTTGTGTTTTCTGGAGAGCACGGGGAGGGTCTTTGTAAGGCTTTCCGACTTGAGGCAAAATGTAGATTCGACAATGCACAGACATCCATAAAGTGAGCCCACCCGCCACCTCAGATGCAGCTGAAGTCACCTCCGTGCACTAACCTGACCTATCCCAGAGCCACCTCCATGCACTAAACCGACCTATCACAGACTTGGGATGCTCTCTGGTGTTTAAAAGAAAATTAAAGGATATTGATCACAGTCCTTTAAAGTGATTTCAGAGCTCATTATTGACATGTAATCTGTTGTTTGAAAAAACCCCAGGGTTTGTCACCTAGGAGTGGAATTGCTCTGTTGTGGCGTGTGCCAATGTTTAACTTCATTAGGTGGCTTCAGACTGTTTCCATGCTACCATTGCTACCAGCGGCATGCAGATTTTGTCTTCTCTGGACCACATTATTGTCTACAATGTTTGTACTTGAGAACCATGCAGTCAAGTTTAAAAATTCTTACTTAAAAAACAAACAAACAAACAACTGCCTCATCATATTTTACCTAAGTTTTTGATTTCATATCAGGCTAACAAGCTGGTATAAAATATAACTCTAGTTCCAGAGAAACTGACACCCTCTTATGGCCTCCTTGGGCACTGTACTCACATGTATATACCCTCACACAGACACACACATATACACATAATTAAAAATAAGAATAAGTATTTAAGCAATGTTAATAATATGAGTTTGGTGAGGGCCATTAAACTCTATGTGTAAAGTAGTAAAAACAGCAAATATTGTTTAGAGGACAAATTGTCTTCTCACTGCCAATCTGCACATATGCATACACACATAAACATATATATACATGTGCATCATGCACACATGCACACATACGTGCACATATGTGCACACAAATGCACACAAAGGTACACATGCCCATGTATACACAAACATGCACACACAGAAAGACTCATACACATGCATCCACTTATGCAACACAGACATGCACATTTGCACATGTACACATGCACAAACACTAATAAGTATAATAAAATTTAAGAAAAGAATGATGTTTTCTGAGAGACAATTTCCTAAAAAGCTCCATTTATTATTATAGTGCACATTTGTTATAAATACATTATAAATTTTATCAAATGAATTTTCTACATCTATGGAAAGTATGTGACATTTCTTCTCTGTTCTCTCAATTTGATATCCCTTTGTAAAATTTCTTACATTGTGTGTTTGTATGTGTGTGGGCATACATGTGTACATGTGCAAGTAGGTACATGTGTGCCACAGCACATGTGTGGAAGTCAGAGGTCAATATTCAGGAGTCAGTTCTTGACTTCTGCCCTGAGTTCTGGGCATGTAACCTGGCGCATCGGTCTTGGCAGGAAGTGCTTTTTACCCACGGATCCATCTAGATTGTTGTTTCTTATTTCCATACATCTCTGCTTTAGACAAGTCATCGTATTGTTGTTCAACTGTTTAGGAAGAACTTTTTATTTGGTGGAAGAAATCAATAGATGATCTGAAAGTGAACTGATCTTGGGAGAATATTTAAGACCTCAATTCAACCCGGTGGTTTTAGGACTATTAAAGCTTATTCTTCACGGGTCACTTCTGGAAAGCTCCACCTTTAGCCGTGTCCCTTTTGTCCTTTTGCTCTTGTCTCTTGTGGCATCTCTTTGCTTTATTGCTGTGGTTCAGTCTTGCTAGAGCGTAATCTGGTCTAGTTGTGTTTTTCAGATAATGACAATTCCCTTTGTTGCTCCTCAGATGCACCTTGCCCTGATGGTTCGCTTTCTTTGTCAGCTTGATACAATGTAGAGTCACCTGAGAAGGAATTTCAATCAGGAATTGTCCAGATGAGGTACACTGTGGGCATGCCTGTGAGAGATTGTCCTATTGGGGTTAACTGAAGTGGGAAGATCCACCCTAAATGTGCATAGCACCATTTCCTGAGCTGGGTCCTTTCAAAGAAAAAGGAGAGCATGCTCAGCACAGGTGAGCATGCTTCAAGCCATCGCTCGCTCGCTGGCTGCTCTTAGCTGTGCATGTGATGTAACTGGCTGTCTGACGCTGATACCTGACACCTGGACTTTCTGGAAGCAACAGACTATAAGCTGGGACTGTGGACCATGTAAACTCCTTCTCCCTGAAGTTGTCTTTGTCAGCATGTTTTGTCACAGCATCAGGAAATGAAATTAAGATTCTTCTTTTCTGTTTTATGCACATAAATGTTTTATTTTTTAAAATTGTACTGTGGGAAAGTGCAGAGTATTTTTTAAATCATCACCTATTTTGAAACTGATCATTGCTTCTATAACCCAAATATTTTGAATTATTTTTTAAAACTACTAGAAAATACAATTTTATGAAGAGGGAGCTGGAGAAACGGCTCAGTGGTTAAAAGAACTTACTTCTCTTGCAGAGGACCTGTATTCAATTCCCAGCACCCACATGGGGTATCACAACCATCTGTAACTCCAGTTACAGGGGATACAGTGGCCTCTTCTGGCCTCTACAGGCACCAATAGCACACACAATGCCCATACATACCTGTAGGTAAAACATCATACATAGAAAATAAATAAAACTCATTTTTAAAAAGCACAGAATATGCAAAAATAATGTATTGCACGTCTTATAACCATTGGGATGAAGCAAAATGCACAGATCTATAGCCGCTTTCTTTTTCTTTTTGTTCTTTAACTTTCTGTTTATTTAAGCTGTAGTTCTCACTAAGCTTGAGTTGCTTTAATGAAGTCTCTCTTACTTTTTATCTCTCAGTTTGTCCTCACACGCTTTAGGGAACCAGGAACCCTCTTTTTTAGCATTTGGAGCCCTGCTGAGGATTCTATGGTGCCCTCAACTTACTAGTGTGACTGTTTTCCAACAGGGGGCCAAGAGGAGACTGCAGTCTCCCAGCAGCATCAGCTTCGTTCTTCCAGGGACCTCATCAGAGCTCGCTGAACATTGTCCACTCTTTTCTTTCTTTTCCAGATGGCAGAGCAAGACTTGTCTCTGTGGCTGGAGCATGGCATGCTCCCAGCATATGCAAACTGATATCCCCTTGCAAGTTTTCCAGGATGGATTTGAGACGTGCCAAGGCAGTGTTCCAGTTGTAAATATTTAGAAAGGGCTAGCCCACTTATTGTTATTTCTGTCTTGGTTATTAACCCCTGTGGTGGTTTGAACGGGAATGGCCACATAGGCTCACTTTGCTTGGTTCCTCCCAGTTGTGGGACTGTTTGAGAAGGGTTAGTAGGCGTGGCCTTGTTGGGGGAAGTGTCACTGGGGTTGGGTTTCAAAAGCCGATACCATTCCTAGTTATCTTTCTCCTCTTGCTAGTTATGTCTCAAGCTGTGAGCTCTAAGCTACTGCTCCAGCATCATGCCTGCCTGCTGCCATGCTCCCCACCATGATGGTCCAGGACTCTAAACCCCTGAACCTGTAAGCCCCAAACAAACTCTCTCTTCTGTAAGTTGTCTTGGTCATGGCATCTCCTCACAGCCATAGAGAAGAAACTAAAACAACTTCCAGAACAGTTCACCGCTCTCTCTCCCACCTCATTTCATATATTGGTGCTTATTCTCTTAAATCCCACTTTGGTTTTTCTGTTAGGGAACTCTATCGCCACCAACACATTTCCAGTACTCCCTGCGTTCCAGACACAACTCTGCACATAGGTATTACACAGCAGTAGCTGGACTCTGCTCCCACGGGAATCACACTCCTGTGGAATAGGGTGTGAATCCAGTATTAATGACAGTGTCACAGAAAAGTACCCAGGAGTGCTTGTGTGAGTGAGGGGGAGACACAGAGAGAAGGGCTGAAAATGTCCTGATTCTCTGAAGTTTCTCCAAGCAGGCAGCCATTCATCTGGACTCTAGAGGAGCCAGCCACAGTTCAGAAAGGCTTCAGGAGACTGGGGTGTGAGGTACGGATCTGTCTTGGCAGAGGAAATCACTGAAGGAGGCGACTCTGAGAGGGGGTTGCACCTGAGTTGTCCCAAGAGGCTTTGCCTCTCATCTTCCTGCAGGTGAGCATGCTCATATCAGTGTAGAAGGCCCACTGAGGCCGCTGGACACTGGGGAGAGTCCAGATTCTGCTCACAGTGGGGCACTACCCATATCCTACTGTGAAAATATTTCAGGTATGCAACCAGATTTGGAGGATTTGGGGGTGGAGTGTGAGCATTCACGTGTTCACCTTCCACTGGGGCGGGGGCTTCCATGGAAAATCTTCAGTGAACATGCTAGTTACTGTTCACGCTAAATTTCTATCATATGTACACAGTCAAGTGTCAACTTGACAACAGGGACGAGTTCTGAAAAGTGAGTCCTCAGGCTGTTTTGCAGTGAGAACATCATGGAGTGTAGGTCACAAATCTGGACAGTATAGGTCAGTGTTCATCCTGGACTCTTGGTGAACTCACAGGCTACAGGACCATCATGGGTATACGAGGCCATCGCTGGGGGAATGTAGGCACATTGCTTAACAGTAACTATATTAACATTTTTGCTAAAATGCTAAAATAATGTTAAATTATAGCATAGTAAATACATAAAAGTAGAGTAGAGTTGTTTATTATCATATAAGCATTAACTTTTATACCTACTTGCTTATACTCTACTTTTATATGACTGACAGGCAGCACAGTAAAGTTGTTCACATTCACAGCAACAATGGCACAAACACACAGTCCTCTGGTGTGCTGTGATCACTCTTCCTCCCCCTCCCTCCCTTCCTCCCTCCCTCCCTTCCTTCCCTTCTCTCTCCCTCCCTCCCTCCCTTGTCCCTCCCTCCCTCCCCCTTTCTCTCCCTTCCTCCCTTCCCTTCTTTCTCCCTCCCTCCCCCTTTCTCTCCCTCCCCCTTTCTCTCCCTCCCTCCCTCCCTTCCCCTCTCTCTCCCTCCCTCCATTCCTCCCTCCCTCCCTCCCTTCCTTCCTCCCTCCCTCACACCTCCCTCTCTCCCTTCCTCCTTTCCTTCCTCCCTCCCTCCCTTTCTTTCTTCCTTTCCAGTTTTTTTTTTCTTTGATAAGGTTTGTCTTTGTAGGCCTGGTTGTCCTGGAACCTGCTCTGTGGCCCAGATTAACCTCCAATGGAGAGATCTGCCTGCCTCTGCCTCAGCACTGGGATTGAAGTTGTGTGCCACCGTGCCAGCTCTTGTGCTGTGATCTTGTAATGGCTGTGATACTGATTAGCAGTGTACATTTTCAGCTCTGTTGTGAGCTTATAGGATTATCATATAGTCAGGGCATCATTAACTGGAGTCAACTAATGACGTCACCCATCAGTTCATCCTCTTCCTGCACATCTTGCAGTAAACTGCCAATATTAGCACACTTTGAAATAGTATAGCTTATTCAAGTTGAACCTGTGGGGACAATTTCTTTTCCTCTTATGTAGAATTTTCTTATGATAGCATGCATGTGTCTCAAATGTACACATGTGGGTTTTGGCAAATGCACACACATTATTCTGATATTTTTCCACCAAAGGCTAGAGTACCCATTCTAGGATTTCATGTCAATGGGACACATTGTCTATACGCTTTTGTAGTTGCCGCAATAATTCAATATAATGCTTTTTGAGATTTATTCATAGTGTCATATGTATTACTTTCCCCTTTTTATTGCTGAGTGCTACTTTGTGGTTGTACTATGATTTGTTTTCCATTCTCTTATAATGGATAGACACCTGGGGTGTTTCTAGCTTTCCACTCCAATGAGTAGGACAGCTATGAATATTCTTACACAAGCCTTTTTATGAATGTTTCTCTTGATTTCTCTTGGGTATGTAGGGGACATGGAATTGCTAGGTCATAACATATGTGCTTGTTTTATGGGAAACTGTGAGAATTTTCCAGAGTGGGTTTGACCATTTGACACTTTCATGAGTAGATATGAGCATTCTGGTTTCTCCGTGCCCTTGGCAACATTTGACACAATCTATTTAAT
>OU015742.1:20765074-20825031 GCA_907169655.1 Acomys percivali | reverse complement strand
CTCTCTCTCTCTCTCTCTCTCTCTCTCTCTCTCTCTCTCTCTCTCTCCCTCTCCCTCTCCCTCTCCCTCTCCCTCTCCCTTTCCCTCTCCCTCTCTCTCTCTCTGTTAAATACCTGGATCTCCTCATCTAGGGGTGGGAATGTCCTACACTCCTGTTGTCATTATGCAGGGCTTGTTTAGGCAGCCATATTGTTGAGATTTCATGGCTATAGCATGTCTGTCAAGTCTAGAACATACAATCTTTCAGTTGTCCTGATCCTCTGGTTTCCCAATCTTTCTGTCACGCCTGCCTTTATGTTCCCTGAGCCTTAGATGTTGAGGTTGTGGTCTATGTGTGCCACGTGGGGCTGAGCATCTCCGGTCACTTACTCTCTGCATTTTGACCCGTTGTGAACCTCAGTAGTAGCCTCCATTTGTTGCAAAAAGAAGCTTCTCTGATGAAGGGTGTCTTAGTTGCTTTTTCTATTGCCATGATAAAACACCACAATGGAGGCAACTTATAAAATAAATGTTTAATTTGGGGCTTCTAATTGGAGAGGGTTAGAGTCCGTGAGCATCATGGTAGAGAGCGTGGCAGCAGGCAGAAGGGCATGGCACTGGAGCAGTAGCTGAGAGCTCACATCTTCATCTGCAAGAAGGAGACTGGGAGAGGCAGAGACGAACATGAGGATGGAGTGGACCCTTTGAAACCTCAAAGCTCACCTCCAGTGACACACCTCCTCCAACAAGGCCACACCTCCTAATCCTTTCCAAACAGTTCCACCATCTGGGGACCAGGCATTAAGACGTGAGCCTATGGGGCCCATTCTCATTGGAACCACCACAAGGAGGACCCTTATTCCTGGGGGTATAAGGATAAGTACTTAGAATGCAGTTAGAAGCTTTATTGATTTAGGATAATGACAATTCTAGGTTCTTCTCCAGGGTCTATGACTCATCCAGACACAGGCAGCTGGATAAGTTTATAGTACGTGCCTGAACTGTCTAGTTTTGTGTGTCCACTTGACCCAAGGGAGAGTCCTCAGGGAGAACGAAGCCTCAGTTGAGCAAATGCCTCCATAAGATCCAGCTGTAAGGCATTTTCTCAATTAGTGATCATTGGGAAGAGCCCAGCCCGGGGTGGGTGGGGCCATCCCTGGGCTGGTGGGTTTGACTTCTGTAGGAAGGCAGGCTGAGCAAGCCATGGGAAGCAAGCCAGTAAGCAGCACTCTTCCATGGCCTCTGCATCCTGCTTGAGTTCCTGCCCTGAATTACCCCAATGATGGACTATGATTTGGAAGAGTAAACCAAATAAACCCTTTCCTCCCCAACTTGATTTTGGGTCATGGTGTTTCCTGGCAGCAATAGAAACTCTAAGGTGGTGCCTGTACTCTAGATGGTGTAAGAATCCACTGGGAAAGACTGAATTAAGAAAGTGGATGAAGGTGACCCTCTGCCATGCCACAAGGCCAAGTTGAAAGAAAAGAGAAGGAGTATGCAAGTGAGCATCAGGAATTATCATCTAATTCTGGGCAATAAACTAATTTGGAAACAAATCCTCAACGTTCATTTTCTTCATTTGGAGCTGTAGATGGAGGGTTAGTGAAGTCTGGAAATAGGATTGCTCGAAGCATAACTATTCTTTCTATTGAGGCAACTACTGTTACTCCAGATTTTATTGTTGTGGATACACAACCCAAGTGTTCTGCCTGTGACTTTAAATGTGGATCTTTGCATTGCCACGATACCACAGAGCTCCTGCAAACAATGCCAGCTGTCCTGTTTGTTACAAGTTAGACCTGACAATACTTTTGTTCATGTCTGTCAGCTGGGTTTGGGGAATCTCGGCTCAGCTCTCAGCTGTAGAAGAGGCAAATGCCCATCATGGTGACTGGATAGCTCATGAATGCCACATGCCTGGGGGAAGGGCGATTGGAACATCCCTCAATCAAGGGTCTTTAAGAACGCTGGTTAGGTAGTGGCTGGTGGATCTAGGAAAACAGTGTCATCAGTCAGCCCAGACGGAGAATCTGGTGCTGACTATGTCCATTTGAGAGGACAGACAGGACAGAATGATGTTCATCAGTCTATTTGTTAAGTCTAAAAGATTTATTTTTAAAGATTTATTTATTTATTGTTTTGTATAGTGTTCTGCCTACATGTACAGCTGCAGGCCAGCAGAGGGCATCAGATCACATTACAGATGGTTGTGAGCCACCATGTGGTTGCTGGGAATTGAACTCAGGACCTCCAGAAGTGCAGTTAATGTGCTTAACCTCTGAGCCATCTCTCCAGCCCCTAAAAGATTTATTTTTATTATTCTCAATGAGGTACGCTTTGGGGGGTGGGTGCTAAGTGCAGACAGAACACCATAATAGATCAAAGAAATGGTTTCATTCAAGTCTAGCCTAGTGAGTCAATGAGATTTTTTTTTTTTGAGTGCAGTATTTAAAGCACAATAGATGAGGAGTTACCTAAAGGCATAAGTGACTTATAGACAGGTACATCACCAAAAAGCCAGCCCAGAATGGATCATGACTTTGGAGTTGCCTGCATAGCTCCACTGGAAAGCTTCCTCTCCATAGAAACATTCCAGCTTATATAGCCTGTAGAGCTCTCTTGTGAACTATAAGTTTTAGAAGCTTCCTGTACCTTGTAAGTTGTGTTTGATTCCCATGCCTTGGAGTCTCCCTCCAGGAAGGAGTGTTTCCCTTTGGAGGAAATAGTCACATACTATCCTCTTTTTCTCATACACAGAGCCCTAACCTGTCTTTCTGAGAAGGAACTGGAAAGGAAAAGAGGAAGTAGAAATAAAGAAGAAGGAAGGGAAAGGAAATTGCACTCCTAATAATTACATGGGAGTTGTAGCCATTTCCATGGGAGTACGGGAGTGTGGAAGGAATCCTTGAGATCATATAATCAGGCCCATTCATTAGTGGCGGTCAGCCTGAGATCAGGACAATTCATGATTTCTTCATGGTGTCAGTCATCAGTAGCATAAAGGGGACTGAGGAAAGTCCAGAGGTGGGACTGTGAAGGCAGCTAGGATTCTCCCTTGCAGTCACTAGTCTGTGCTGACTTCTTGGCTAGGAAGGAGTTTGTGTTTCCCTCATTCCTCCATGCATTACTTGGAAACACAAGCTTCTCCCCAAATTATTTATCCAGTGAAATCCTATTTATATCAGAATGGAGTCACAGATAATTATTTTATGCTTTGAGCTATAATCTAATATTGTCGATTATTTTCTCGATTTTGATCAAGAAAAAAATGTTCCCAGTTTTGGCCACGGTGACTGCTTTGTTTAGCTTGGTTTCTATGTGCCTTTGATGCACACCCTGCCAGTCCTTCCATCTTTCCTTCCTTCCTTCCTTCCTTCCTTCCTTCCTTCCTTCCTTCCTTCCTTTCTTTCTTTCTAAGCATCTTTTTACTTCCTGGTTTATCATTCTTTGTTACTTGCCCTCTGTATCAGTCACTTCTCCAAGGAGCCCAGGCTGCTTTGGAGATAATTGTATTAAAGTCCAGTGTCTTGTCCTCTGGTTCCCTCTGCTTCCTATTCAAAGCCCACAGAATAAATATAAGTATGAACATATATTAAGTCATGAATATTAGAAATCGTGAGTTTTAATGATAGCTTTGACTTCAATAAAAACAATAGGGCACATTTTGAAGTCTCTCTCATTTGTTGCTTCTTGCTTGTTTGTGCGTTCCCAGGATATATGTTAAGAACTTAACAGAATGGCTTCTGGTGGGGAACACATTTACTCACTAGAATACGATATTTTTCTCTGTAATGTTAGCCCTACATCATAGAATCAAAATAGTATTTCCAACATTTCTTTAATTAGTCTCTTCTACTCTTCTGTGTGGCTGTCAATTCCTGTGTAACAAGCAGAAACATTCTGATTGGTATTTTTCTTTCATCCTGGCTGATTTTCCATTTCTCTTTCTTTTTCAAATTCTTATTATTTTTTCAGTCTCTATGAAAACCTGTCAAGTTCCCTAGCCTCACTGCTGTATAGAAAACTACATCTCTCTGTTTTTGTTTGTTTGTTTGTTTGTTTTTTAAACTGTTAGGGTTTGGAAATAGAATACCTCCGACCCAGTCTGAAGTGTTGAAGACCTAACTCCTAGCTGGCAGCTCTTGAGAGGTGACTGAGGTCTCAGACATGGTCAATGGAGCAATCAGTTGGTGGATCCATGCTTTGATGATGTTAATGATCAACGGTAGACACTAGGAGGTAGATCTCAGTTGGGTCACTGAGTCACTGAGGCTGTTCTCTTGAAGAGTTAGCCACCCCCTCCGTCTCTGTCTCTCTGTCTCCCGCCCCCTTTCCACTCACCATAAAGTGAGCATGCTCTGTGATGTTCTGTTTCACCATGACCCAGAAACAATAGGCCTCCTGTTTATCACAGCTATGTGTCCTGATGAGGAGGGAAAGCTTGGACACCCACCTTTACCGTGCTCACTGTTGCATCTCCATCTCTTCCTTCCTCCCGTGCTTACCTGTTCTCCTTTCCCACAATGAGTGTATCATCATGTGTGTGTGCGCACTCATAATGTCTTTTTCTTATATGAAGGATAGCTTGCTATAGACTTAGATTTTCTTCTTCCTTAGTAGCACACCTCCAGAGGCTCCACATGAGAGCCAAGCAGGCCACCCTCATTTTTTCGTGTGTGTGTTGCAGACTCAACAGTAGCCTGTGGGAAACTGTTCACAACCCAATCACAATACCAGCCTGCCTTTGAAGACAGTGCCAGACTGATCAGTATGTGTAGAACAAAGAAAAAATGACAAGTAAGTGTTCTTCATAAATATGGGTGAAATGTATATCAGCAACATAATCACTGGCATTAGTAATAATATTTTAAAAACTAATTGCATCATAGCTGAGAGGTGTTTATTTCAGGACTTTAAAATAGGTTTAATGTTAAATATTAGCCAATACAGAAACATCAGTTAATATAAGGGCATGTAAGGCTATAACAACAACAACAAAACTGCCTTAATTCATAGGTCAAATGAACCTGTTTTTGCTTCTTTGGTTTTTGGTAGAAGATTTAAAGAGGGGCTAGCAATGTAGTTCAGTGGGTAAACACAAACCTCAAGACCTGAGTTCAACCCCCAGAACCCTTTAAAGATAGTTAGGGAACCAATTTCACAAAGCTGTTCTTGGGTCAGTACATGTATATCTTGGCACATCCCTGCATCAGGCACACACACTCAACACAATAATAAACAAACTAAGAAAATGAAGCTGGGTGCAGTAGTGCACCCCTATAATCCCAGCACTCAAGGAGGCAGAGACAGGCAGATCTCAGTGAGTTTCAGGTGAGCCTGGTCTACAAAGTGAGTCCAGGACAGTTGAGGCTACACAGAGAAACCCTGTCTCGAAAAACAACAGCAAAACAAAAAAAACAAAAGAAAGAAAGAAAGAAAAAGGAAATGAAAAGAAGACCTAAGAGAACTTTGCAAACCGAGCTCTACAGAATCAAAAGAGCAGTATATGACTGTAAGATGTAAAATTCAATATTCAAAACAAAGTATGAGTGTCTTATACATATATCTAACAGTAAAACCTCCAAAGCATGAAAGACCTGTGCACAGAACACTACAAAATATACAGAGAGCAGTTCAAGAACTAGTCCGCATAATGGTGAGGAGCGTGCCATGTCAGTGTGTGAGACTTAACACTGTCTGAGATGTCCAAACTCCTCCCGCAAAGTCGGCTTCACTGCAGTCAAAATCTTGGAAAGAGTGTTTGTACACTTACAAGCTCACTTGACAGTTCATATGGAACTGCGAATGATCTAAAACAACCCACAGAGCTTTGAAAAAAGTGGAAGTCACTGGCGTGGGGGGGGGGGGCGGAGGGGAGGGGGCGGGGAGGAGGGGGCGTGGAGGAGGGGGGAGGGCTGGTGCCAGCTGATTTTCAAAGCGTGTGCTGAGACTGTCCTAGTGCAGACATGGGAACGCTGCCACGAAGTTAGACAGACCACCACAACACTGCCAGGCCCACTTAGCCACACATATTTGTTCACTCAGTTTCTGACAAACATGAAGTAAATTCAATGATGAGAAAAGGATTTTTAATAGTGAAGTAAAGTAGATCTGAATGGAAAAGAAATGAACTGTGGTCTGTTTCCTACTCAATACACAAATGCTCATTAAAGACTCATCATAGACTTGAATATAAACAGGGAAACTATAAAGTTTCCAAAGAAAACAGTCAAGTATCACTACTATATCCTAGACACCGGAGTAAACAAAGATGTCTTAGGAAAACACAGGAAGTACCAATCATTTACAGTAGCTATTGATAAGCTGTCAGTGTATGCAAGACACTCATCAAGACAGAGACAAACAGTAAACCTTGGAGAAAGTACTTGCATTGTCTGTGTCTGGTAAAAGCTTTTGCACAAAACATATGATGAACTCTCACAGCGAAATAATGAAAAGATACAATCTAAGAAAAATTTGCACAAAAGACTTGAAAAGACACCTCAGAAAAGAAGATAAAAGAAGAGCTAATGAGCACGTGAAACTTTGCCTAATCTTATTAGTCATAAAGAGCTAGAAATCAAAACCACAAGAAGAACCAACACTCTCCCACTGACGCGTTTCAACCAAAGTGCTTGGCAGCGCTCAGCACCAGCAGTGATGCAGGACAGCCCTGGGTCTCATAACGAAGACACTCTAAGATGGAAACACAGGAGCTGGGGATGTGGCTCTCTGGTAGAGCATTTGTTCACCTGTCATGCACAAGGATCTTGGTTCAATTCCTGACCCCTCTGTCTCTGTCTCTTCTCTGTCTCTGTCTCTCTCTGTCTCTCTGTCTCTGTCTCTGTCTCTGTCTCTGTCTCTCTCTCTCTCACACACACACACACATGCACACACACACACACACACACACACACACACGCACACACACACGCACACACGCACACACGCACACTAGTTTGATAGTCTCTCACAATGTTGAATGTACATTTATTCTATGACCCAGAAATTCTGTCCCTAGAGATATGGCCAAGAAATGAAGCTATGTGGTTCATAAGACCCTTATACATGAATGTTCCTTGCAGCTTTATTAATAACCCCAAATTGGAAACTGGAAACCAAGTGTTTATAGATCTGAAACTAGACAAGTGAATTGTGGTTGATTTCACACAGTGAATCATGTGAGACAGCATGTGTGAATTTTACAGGAGTGCTTAGTTATACGAAAGAGCTTATACTAGACGGTCCTATTTATGTGACAGTCAAGGAGGAACAAAACTAGCTGAGGGTGACATAGTACAGTTGTCACAATCAGAGGGAGAGGGTGGTGATGCCTGGGGGAAGCTCAGATCATCTGGAAAATGTTGTCCCTTGATTGGCATGGTCCCAGTGGATATGTACACATAAAAACAAATCACTGATGGGTATTGATTTTTTTAATTGAGAAATGACTCTGTCATTAAAGTGCCTACTGTGCAAGCATGAGGACCCGAGTTCAATTCCCAGCACCCACTCTATTACACACTCGTAATCATAGTTCTGGGAAAAGAGAAATTAGGATTTTTTGGGGTTTTCTGGACAACTAGTCTTTCCAAATTGGGGAGCTCTAGGTTCAGCGAGAGAGTCTGTTTCTAAAAACAAGGAGGAAGGCAATAAAGGAAGACACTAATGTTGACCTCTGACCCTACACACATTCACAAAACACATGCACATGTATGCACCTCCTCCAAACACTTTAAAAATAATTGAGCTGCAACTCAAGGTTGATACATGTTTTACATCTAACTGTACATGTAGTTATATCTCAATGATGGGACTTAAAGGTTGAACTCAAACAGGGCATCCCAATAGGTAGGCCATACACATGAAACACGGTCTGTTTTTTATATACATTGGAAACACTGAGGTCCAACATGTAGCCTTACCTGTTGTCTCTGATAGATTCAATGAGAAAAAGGATCAATAACTAATGACATCAATGAGGAGTCATAAGGACTCTTCTGTGCTGGGCTCTGTGTTAAACACTTCTCAATGTCACATGGAAAAATAGAAGTGGGTCCCCAGGCCACCCAGCAGCATAGAATCTAGACAGCATGGTGACAGGTCAGACTGCAGGAGACAAGTGTCGGAGGGCCAGCCCTGATAGGTGAGCCCAAGGAGCCTGGACATTCTACCGGGACCTTGATTGAAGCCAAATCTCAAGAAACAGAGCTTTGGTGATATGGTGAAGATGGGGCCACTGACAAACGCATAGTTCCTTGGAGATGCCCCTGACCAGGGTTGGCACAGGGACAGATAAACTGGCTCATGCAAGAAAGTCCCTGTCATTGCACTTCACTGTCACCGTCACCAAAGGTAATAGGCAGATCCTTGTGGTCAGCTGTGGTCACAGTCCTTGCTGAAGCTCCTGCCTCTGTGAGGCTGGGCAAGATGAAGGAAACCAATACAATGATCCTTGCACATGCCCTGACTGGTTTGATGCCATCTCAGTGGGGCAATAGCCCCCCTGCCTGCAGGGACGTCAGTTAGACCACAGGCATGCAGGCAGGGAAGCTTCTGCTTCCAGCATCCAGGTGGAAGCAGCAGCGAAGCATGTAGGACCAAGTGTAGGGATGATAAGTGGCATCAATATACAGCCTAGGTTCAGAGACCAGAGTCACACTGTGTCCATCCAAGGGCATATGTCTGGCCTGCCTACTCAGAAGACAGTGCTAGCTCCAGATTTACACCTACATTCTAGAGATGATTCTAGATTCTAGAGGGGCCCCTTGGTGACTTAGAATCCTTCATGGTAGCTTTTGGGGACCTGCTCATATTCCTGACACTTACCTTCCTCTGCTTACTAGCATCTCGGGCTGTTAGCGCTGGTTCCAATGTTTGCATGTGTGGGGGCGGGGGAGGGGGGCAGAGGGCACGCAGCTTAGTAGGTAAAGTGCTTGCCTAATACACATAAGACCCTGGGTTTGATTCCCCAGCACCACTTGAGATCAGTTTGGCAGTACACATTTGTAATCCCACTATTTAAGAGGTGGAGGCAGTGGTCCATCTTTGACTACTTAGGGAATTTGAGGCTAACCTGGGCAACATGAAAAGAAAAAGAAAGTAAGTTCCTTAGTTCAGTGGAAGATACATAAATGCTTAGTTGAAATTTAGGGTGTATATTTGAGTAAGGATGGATGAGCAAAAAAGTAGTCTTATGGGTGTTTTAATTTTTATTTTAACTATGCTCTTGCTTGAAAAGTATTGTATATAAGGACTCACATCTACCAGGCACTGAGAGAGTTTGGGCTAAGAGGGCATAATCGCTGTCCTCTGAGAAGGAGGGTATGGCGGATATAAAGCAGAAAGAAGGGGCCACTGTGCTCTGGGTTCTGGACAGATGGGGTTGGCACTGAGAACGGAAGGCAGTCTTTTTTTTTTTTTTTTTTTAAAGATGTATTCTTTATTATCATGTATATAGTGCTCTGCCTGCATGTACACCTGCAGGCCAGAAGAGGGCACCAGATCTCATTCTAGATGGTTGTGAGCCACCATATGGTTGCTGGGAATTGAACTCAGGACCTCTGGAGGAGCAGTCAGTGCCCTTAACCTTTGAGCCATCTCTCCAGCCCTGGAAGTCAGTCTTGAACAGCGAATGGGCACACACGTGCTTTCCTTGCAGCCCCATGCACAAAGTGAAGCTAGATCTTTCAGGCAAGGCTTGGGGAGGTCAGGGAACCACACCAAACAGATTTCCAAGCTAGAGAGACCAGTAAGGGAGGGTGACAGTGCTGGTTGGTGGACCACCACCTTAGGCAGCCTGCACATGGCACTGAGGACCTTACACATTCCCTTTAAGAGATGACTGTGACATGGTCACACAGGTGTCCTGTGAAGATCCTCCACCCATTGGTGCTGCAAGGGTGACCTGTATGATGGCCACACACATCAACAGTTCAGAGGAGAGAGCCTCAGTTGAGATGGTAGCAGAGAGACCAGAGTGCTGGTTGGTGGAGCTTTGGGTCATTTGATGGAGAGCAAAGGTACATTCCTGGAAACATAGGATGGCATTACCAAAGAAGAATGACCCCTAAAAAGGCCCCAGCTACAGCAGGGTAAGTGATTCCATTCCAGATGCCTTTTCTCCAAATTCACCCCTAGACCCACAAAAAAGATTTCTGCACACAGTACCCACTTTTTATCCCTTGCCTCATTCCTCTAGCTGACCCCCCAGTTTCTGTGTCAGCCAACTGCTGCAGGTTCAAGAAACAAAGATCTCAGGATGCAATTTTCCCCTCACATTAAATGTTCATTTTTCTTCTTTCTGTGGGATTGAAGCCGTCACTGAAGGCAATCAGGTCCGATGACACCGTCTTCAGCTGGATGGCAAGTGCAGGCGGTTGAAACACGATCTAGCTCACCAGACTCCAGATGCACACACTGGTGCCTGTACAGGGAGGGTATCAGCAACCCCACGACTTTACCCCTCCACTTCTCTCCCTAATAGAGCAGCTAAGGAGGAACTTTGAAAATGAGGATGGTGTTAGGAAAGAGACGTTTATTTACAAATCTGTTACTGGAAATGATCAAGATCCACTTCAGGAGTTGAGCTTTAAAAAAAAAAAAAAGAAAAGAAAAGAAAAAAAAGAAAGAAAAGCTTTAAATGGCCAAAGAGAATGCATCACTCATAATCATTTTCTGTCCCTGGTGGCTCAGTAATGAAAAGCAGACTCTTCAATGGACATGAAAGCAGGGGAAATTAGGAAGTAATATATTCAATTGTAGAAGACCTTTGCCAAGACTGTATTGATTTCGTGTTCTGACAACTTGAGTTAAGTCTCCGTGGGGAAACACTTTTGAAGCAGGTCACATCTAAGACACGTATGTTCCCACTGCTTGGACTCTGGGGCAGATGGAAGTGTTATGTCTCCACAGGGCACGGGGAGGGAGCTCCATCTTCTCTTTGGGACTTGTTCATACTGCTTGTGGGAGAGCATGAGCTGCAAAACCCTAGCATGGCCATCGCTACCGTGGTGGGAGATGCTGGCCCTCTCTGCCAAACCCCCTCTAACTGGTTCTCCACTTCCTTCCTGTGTGTCTTCCTCTAATCTCAGCACCCATCTACAACGGCCAGTTCTTTCATGCAGCCATTAGCTCTGGCCAGACGCGCAGGCACACAGCCTTGTGCTAGGCGCTGGGGTCACACAGCCAGCTGGAGCAGCCCTCACACTCCAGCATCAAGGATTTTCCAGGATGGATGTGCCAGCTGGGTGGGAGGGTAGAGGAGAACACCCCATGTGGTGAGGGAAGATACTGGGAGGCTTATAGGAGGAGGTGGAACTCTTGAAGCCAGGAGGAGGGGGAAGAGGAAGAAGCCATTCGGTGGAGAGCATCGCGTGTGGATATATGTGCAACAAGGGGCGGGCTCCTACAGCTTTTGGTAGAGAGCTTATCTGGCACTTACAAGGTGCTGAGCCACTTCCCAGCATGGTACAAACCAAGTGTGGTGGCACACGCGTGTAATCCCATGCTCTAGAAGTGGAGGAAGGATCAAGGCCATCTTGTGTTACATAGCAAGTTTGAGGTTGACCTTGCATATCCTGTCTTAAAAAGAGAAGGAAGCACGTGCCACAGAATTGGACACAGATCTGAATAGGGAAGAACCATGTGCACGGACATAGGTGTGAGTGAGTGAGTGAGTGTGTATGTGTGTGTGAGTGTGTGTGTGTGTGTGTGCGCACACGCTCATCTAAGCTCACCTCTTTTGTTGCTGTTTCACTCTGTAGTCAGACTGGCCTGGAACTCACTCTCTGGCCAAGGCTGTCCTCGAGCTTGGAGCAGTCTTCCTTCTTGTCGCTTCCTCTGAAATTACAGATGTGAGACACCATGCCCAGATTTGAGTCTACATTTACTGAGTGCACACTCTCCCAGGCACTGCTGTCAAGATGGTGTCTTTGTTGCCTATGGGCAGTGCAGAAGACGTCTGAGTGAGTGATGATGTGGGTCTCGGCCACATCTCTGATAGATGAGGAGAAGGTGCAGGCATACTCCTTGGAAACAGATACTCCTTTGTTCCAGAACGTGACTTAGGGACAGTTTCTGGATTCTTCTAAGCCTCCTCTATAAGATCAGAATATTTTCTTACACATGAAAAACGCATTATGCCTGTGCTTGGCATATACAATACGCACAGTGTGTTCCAGGTGTCAGAGCGTTCCTACCACTGTGACATCTACTCTGTGTTTCTCTGGGAACATATGCTGTGAATTCCAGCTCTGTACCTCAGGGCACTCCCCCTCGGTGAGGTGAGCGCATCCTGAGACAGGCGGGATTCTGGAGCAATAGAAACTGGTGCAGATCCAGCAACAGGCAGGGGTCTGTCTGCATAGGGGGAAGAAGGAGCAAGTCAGCAGAGCGAGTGCTCTGAGATGGAAATGGCATCTCCTGAGGGTTCAGAAGCCAAGCAGGAGCCCGAAAATCCTCCTGGAGCCAGGAGTAGCCCTTTGGGAGGCATTTAGTCTGTGTAATAGGGCTCTCTTCCAGCCAGTGTGGACAGCTCAGAGGGCGAGAGCACTTGCTGCCTAGTCCGGAGATCTGATTTTGAGCCCTAGAAACCCACACAGCAGAAGGAGAGGAGCAACTCCCTCCACAAGTGACCACCACCTCCAAAAACACAAAACAAAACAAACCAACAACCTCCCCCATGAAAAAACAATAGAGTTCTCCAGAGGAACCAAACCAATAAGCTGTATATATTATTAAAAGAGAGAATTTATTGCATTGGCTTACATCCTCAGAGTGGACTTTTGTCAGCTGGAGAACTTTTGTAAGCTGAGAATCATTAGCTGTAGGTCCAAGAAGCTAGATGCTACACACACACACAAACACACACACACACACACACACACACAGAGAGAGAGAGAGAGAGAGAGAGAGAGAGAGAGAGAGAGAGAGAGAGAGAGAGAGAGAGAGGCCAACGGCCAGTGAGCCAGTGCTGAGCCATAAGAAGACCCAGCTGGGAACATAGCGGGAGGAACTGACAAGAAGAACATTAGGCTTATCTGCCTGGCTGAAGATCATGGTGGGCACAGAGCACAAGGGCTAAGGGAAAACCCAGGCCAGGTGCTTGCCACAGCCTTGTTGAGGAAGCCACTGTAAGAGGGTTACTGGGGAGAAGGAAGGCAGAGGGTGCTCGGTGACTTTGGAGATATGGAAGGAAAGCCCAGGATTGAAATGGTAAAAGAGGATGTTTAGGTCGGGAGACCTCGCAAGGGGGAACCAAGGATCTATTCACTCAATTCTACTATTCCCTTGGGTTAGGCACAGTACAAGAGTTGGTGCCCACACTCCTACTGGCCTGTTCAGGAAGGGGCCAGGATGCCCCCTAAACCCCCAGAAGAGAGAATATCAGCCACGATGCTGGCCCACAGTGGTTTATCTAAATGTGGTCTCATTCTCTCATAACCAGAAGACAGAGGCAGGCAGCCAGGGCCCTGCTGTAGCTCTGTGGCCAAAGCCTGGCTGGGCTCTGGCTATCTGTCCTCTCTGCTCCAATGCTGTGAGTTAAACTGTTTTTAACAGAACGGTATGTTCAAGTCCTCAACTTCAGGACTCGTGAATGCCGACTTAATTGGAAAGAGGGCCTATGTAGCTACAACCAATTTATAAGAAAGGAAGTTACCCTGGGGTGCATGGACTGACTCCAATACCCCTGGTACCTTCATAAGAAGAGGGGAGATGCACAGAGGCAGACGCAGGGAAGGAGGCTTGTGGCAGTGGCCACTAAGATTAGAGCCACACAGTGGCAAGCCAAGAAAGGCCAGAGATGGCTACCACCAGAGGCCGAGCAGGGCAAGGCAGCAGCTTTGGGTGGAGTGCGGCCTGCTGACACCTTGGCTTCTGAATGCCCTCTAGAGCTGTGAGACCAGCCTTCTCTGTTGTCTCAGGCCCCTGAGGGTGTGGTCACTCTGTACGGCAGCCTCCAGAAGCACAGCTTTCCACCATTCCTGTAGCTGCATGGTGGCTGGCTCGTAGGTACAGAAAGGACAAAGGAGAAAGAGTGAGCCAGCTTGGATGGGGTCTTTTCAGGAAAGTGGCGGCTTCCACAAAAGCAGTACCCAGTACACATCTGTCTTCTCTCACTGGCCCTGGAGGCTGCGTGTCCAACCCTAGTGACAGAGGAACTTAGTGGAGAGTCATCTTCTTCATATAAATGTGCATACTCATATATACATATGGGGTTTATATACTGTCTACTTAAAAATTTACTAATCAAATATTTGATCATTGAGTTTGGTCAAGTAGTTCTCACAAGTCTAGATGAAGAATATTTGTCATCTGTCAATCTCTTTTTCCAAACACAGGTCCTGAACAGTTCTGATCATTTTTTTGCTATAGACTCATGGAGCCATTTCTTGTATCTTCATTTTGTATAATTTATTGCAAACTGAATAGTAAGCCTTTTTGTATCTGGCTTCTGTGCCTTTACAGAATGCTTCTGAGATCATGCAGCTGTGGCTGCTTATGTGTGGTTGTTCCTTTTTCACTACAGAGTAGTGTTTCTTATAGGATCTATACAGTCTGTTTGCTCAGTAATTGATTGCTGGATATATGGATTGCTACCTGTTTGGCCTTAATGAACATTTTCTTACAACTCTTTACATAGACATCTGTTTTAATTCATCTGTGCAAATACCTCAGAGTGGAAAGATGCTGAATTTTAAAAAAGGAACTACCAGACTGTATCCGAAGTGGCCACAGCATCTTGTATCTCTACCAGCAATGATCTCTGGCTGTTGCACATCCCCGTTCACACTCAGAGTGCCAGTCTTACTCACTGTCGCCATAGCGGGTGTGAAATGGCATCCCACTATGGTCTTGATTTGCATTTCTCAAGCCCTCTTTGTGTGTTTATTTTCCATTTCAGATACCAATGGGTGAAGTGTCTGCTCAAAGGCTTTGACCATGTGTTCAAGTGCGTTTTCCCTTTTTGTGGGGTGTCTTTATATATGTTATTCTTTCCCGCTCATCTGTATTGATATATATATCACTATGCTTATGGATTGCAGACATTTCCACTAATCCGTTACCTGGCCTTTTATAGCAGTATGCTGCAAGAGAAAAGAATTTGTTAAATTAAAGCTTTCCATATCACAGTTCATGGACTTACTGTCTAACCCAGTGTGGTTAAGATTGTCCTCCTACGGTTTCTAAATTGTTACGAGTGCAGCTGTACTGTTGTTACGAGTACTAAATTGTTACGAGTGCAAAGCACTGTTGTTCAAAGTGTGAAGCAAGGGCTGAGCTTTGCTAGGGTTTGCTTGTGTATTTATACTGGTAGTTTTCGTTCAGAACATTACTTTCCCATCTTTAATGACCCTGATGACTGCAGGGGTGTGGCTGTACTTCTGGGCTCCTCTGTATCTCTATCCGTTTCCCTCTGTATTAACTGCCGCTTTATCAAAGGCTTTAAATTAGATCACAGGATGCTTCCAAGGGTTTTCTTTCTTGAAATTGCCTTTGGCTCTTCTAGGCCTTCTGTTGTGCATACAGCTTCTGTAGCCACATCATGAGTTTCTATCAAAGGTGAACGTCTGCTGGAGTATTGACGAGCATGTGATGAATCTGCAGATCAGGATGAGAAGGGGCATTGTAGCAATATAAAGGTTTCCTACCTGTGACTACAGTAGCATCTCCTTTCATTTAGGGGGTCTTTGTATACTTCTCTGTGAAATATTTTTTGGGTTTCATGTATAGATTTTACACATGTTTTATAAGTATTTCATGTTTCTGATATTACTGCAGTAGTCTTAAAAATATTTGTGTGTGTGTGTGTGTGTGTGTGTGTGTGTGTGTGTGTAAGTGCACACCACACTTATACACTCACTGTGGGTGTTGGATCTCCCAGAGCTGGAGTTCCGGGTTGTGAGCTTCGCAGTATGTATACTGAGATCTGAATTCCGATCCCCTGAAAGACTATCAAGTCTTCTTAACCACTGAGCACTCTCTCCAGTTCTACAATGAGATTTCTTTCTTTCTTTATTTTTATTTCACATTTCCAATTGTTCACTCCTGGAATATAGACACAGGGCTGACTTCTTAAAATATTAATCTTATACCTTGTGACTTTATTTAATTCACTTAAAAGGTCTAGAACCTTCGTTATATGTTCCTGGCATTCTCTTTATAGACAACCAAGTATTTTTTTTTTTTTAATATAAAGGACTTTGCTTATTCTCTTCCTTTCTGTTTCTTGCCTTATTGCCTTGGCTAGTTCCTCCAGCACCATGGAAGGAGAGTGGTGATAGCAGACAGTTTTGTCTTCCTTTCCAGAGAGAAACAGTATTTATTCTTTTACCATTAACTATGATGTTAGCTGAGGGTGTTGTTGTTGTTGTTGTTGGTGGTGGTCATCTACAAGGAATTGTTTCTAACTGGGTATTTCATGGCTTAAATCCATTTGAGGTCATTTTCTAGAAAACAAAGGGGAAAAGGGATGATTCTTTACCCCAAGGAAGGCACGCCTCCATGTCTTCCAATGGTATCTTGACTGTGCTATGGATGTGTCTTTTCACTGGATAGTTGAAGGATGGATTGCTTCCTGACGTGTGGTCACCTGTGGTGGTATCCTAGCCTAGGTCCATTGGGAGGCAGTATAGTCCCTTGGTAGGAACATGAGCTTTGAAGTATCTGTGTCCGGTTCCAACTCCACTCTGCAGTGTAAGGCAAATAAATTGTTCATCTTCTCTGGGTCACTATCTTCTACCCATGAAATAAAAATATCAGCAAATACACAGCCTGAAGGCTTCCAAAGATTAAATAAGGGAGCAAATAAAATTAAATGCTTAAAGCATGCCTGCTGCCTGGTGCACTTTAAGGACACATTTTGGATGTGCCTGGTTTCAGCACAGGCTTTCAGTAGCCAGTAGTTGTTTACCACTGACAGGACAACTATCATTTAGTCTTTTTTTTTTTTTTTTTTAACCTGAAACCTTCCACAAGGTGTTTTAGGTGGGAGGGTTGATGCCCTTTGTTTTGTGACATTGCTTACATGGTAAATACTCTTCAAACTCCTTGCATTGCTAGACAAGGTGGTACAACTGTGGACAGTGACACTCTCCCATCTGAGGCCAACATGCAGGGAAGAGGTCTCAGGAGACCGCAGGGAGCCTGGGAGGACCTGCTGCTTCCTTGGGTTGCCCTTTCCCTCTTTCTTGTGGTCTTTGAGGAGGCAAAGAAGGCCCCAGAGACTATCCCAGCCGTTATCTGTCCCTTGTTTCCTGTTGATAAGGCCCATGAAAGACTGACTCCCCGTGTCACCCTGTTTTTAAATCGCACCCTTGATTCTGTTTGGACCATCTGCATAGTGGTTTGCTCTTTCCTTCTGCCTCCCCTGTCGTCTTCAGGAGAGCTCAACTCTCGCATTATTCTATAAGGCAATGGTTAGTGTTTCCAGACTTTGTTGGGAACTCCTAGAAACTTCCAGAATCTGACTATTCCACAGTGTGCTCAAGCGAGGCACTGGTCTCTGGCCTCTGCCTTGCCTGCCCCATTGGAACAGTGACACCAGTACAGGGAAGTTCTCGGGGGTCACATGACTCAGCTCTCCACTGTGCCCACTGCCCCGGGTCCTCACGTTGAGTTATACATAGCAGAGGCTTTCTGAAGAGCCTTTTTTCTCCCATGAGTACACAAAGAATGGTTAGAGGAGGTATCTAACCTAGTGAGAGCTCCAGGCCCTGCAGAGGCAAAGCTGGTCACTTTCCAACTGAGAGGCCTGCCAACTTGGGGCTGATACAAAGGGGAGGTAGAGACACCAAGTGTAACTTCCGATTTGAGAGATTGTTCCTTGAGAACATACACAAAATCACTAAGAGCTTCCTATCAAAGCATTTGGTTTTTGAAACAAAGAAAGGCAAGGAGGGACAAAGGCAAAGTCAGAAGCACCAGATTTGACCCTCTCGTCTGGTTAGGTAAGATGTGCCTGAGGCTCCACGCTAAGGAGACCCATAAGATGACTCATGTGAACCATGTTACTTGGTAGTACCAGTGACATAATGCACGCAGGCAGCCTACAGGCTCCTGTTAACTCCTCATGTGGATCAGATACTGAGAGCACTAGACACCAACTTGTGAGATGTTACAAACCTGCAGGAAGCCACTGAAAGCAAAAGGAAGCAGCTGGTGACGGTGGAAGTGAGGAGAAGAGGACGGCTCACATTGAGTGCTACATCTAAGCACAGTTTGGTCTTTAGAATTCCTCAGGCACCCATGGGTGAACCTACTACGACTGTCCTGATAAATGGGCATAGCATCAACCTGTCCCCTGAGCTCACATCTCTATGCCTAGCTACCTATTAGTGCACCTAGCACACCTCACGAGAGAAGCTTCTTCATACAGTGGCTGGTGTTTAACACAGAAACTCACAACTGGCCCCAAATGCAGAGAATCATGTCTGTCAGCGGAATTCTCAGCCACAAATGGAACAACCGTATCACTGACACTGCCCCCCATCCCCCCACCCCCACGAAGTTTCAGGGCCTGTGGCTAATGTGGAGGGGCACAGAAGTTGAGGAGGACTGAAATGACAATGTCTTCTGATGTGGGAGGACTGTTGCATGAACTCAGGACAGCCATGGCTGCCTGCAGCAGACCTGAGTGTGATCAAGCCACTCAGTGTTCTAGCACGGAGGAGAGAGGGGCTCAGGAGCCCCACACCTGACTGGACCTGTAGGCAGATAATGGCCTTTGGGGGAGGGAGAATCAGTTTCCCCTAAGTGGGGGGTAGCTCCTGGTCAGTTGACCACACTATAATGAATGGTCCCACACCCATGAGTATATGGGCAGCACAACTGGACTTGGTGGGTTATTAAAATAAAGGGTGGGGCATAAAGTTGGGGGTGGGGAGATGTCAGTCAGTTTGGGAGGGGCTAGGGCATGAACTAGGGGGTCAACACACACACACACACACACACACACACACACACACAAATTATCAAATGGGACAGCTATATCACATACACCCCTCCTACATCTCTGAGATCATTACGGAAGAGGGGATAAGAGACTGTAAGAGACAGTGGTGGTGGGTGACTGCAAGGCAACAAACAGTATTTTCTGTACACAATTGGGTACTTAGGACTCAAAGTGGATGTAACAGCACGCACGAGACCTGTGCAAGATCAAGCCAGGCAAGATCCCAGCATGGAGGGAGTGGGGTGGGTGGGGCACAACATCCCACTCCCGGCTAAGGAGCAATCAATGGCTATTGGAAGAGGCAGAGTTTTATATAAGGGGTGACCCCTGGTAGGCTGATGACACTCCAGAGGTTGATCCTACACCCAAGAGAATCTGAAGAACACAAGTTTGACATTATGAGCTTTAAAACAAACAAATAAACAAGAAAGAAAAATCCATAAAATTAAGTGCATAGGAAAGTGGGGATGGGCCAGGGAGGAGTTAGGGAGAAAAGGGTTGAACGTGAACCAAATACACTGCACGAAATTCTCAATTAATTAATTAATTAAAATATTATTTTTGAAAATCTTCATGAAGTAGTCCTATGAAGTGTTGTGTTTGTGCCTGGATCACTCAGAGTATTTCTCTCTTACCTTTGTTTTGCAGAATTGACCCTCATACACAGCAGGACGTGCTCCACCACCAGAGCTGTGCTACCTGCCCTCTTCCTAGTCTTCCTCCCTTCCTTTCCTTCTGTCCTTTCTTTCTTTTCTTTTTAATTAATTAGTTAATTTTTTGAGGCAGGGTCTTCTCCCTAAGCTGCTGAGGCTGGCCATAAACTCACAGTCCCCTGCCTCAGCTATGGAACAACTGAGGTTACAGGCCTGTAGCACCAGGCCTACCTCAGACTGCTCCTTGAACACGTGTTACCTCTTCAGGATCAGGCACAGCTAGACACCATGCCTGATGTATGAGGATTTAACACGCACACACCCACACATGCATGTACGCATGCGCACACACACAGGGACTAGCCTCCCTAGATCCAGTGACTTTCCACAATGCCTAGGCTCAGCATTGCATTGAGAGTTCGGCTATTGCCTGGATTTGCTAGTAAAGGCCTGTAAGCTATAAGCCTAGCTACTTGGGAGGCTGGGACAGGAAGATCACCAGTGAAAGTCTACCACAGACAACTCAGTGAGGTTCTATCTCAGAATATAAAGTAAGAACAGGGTGGTGTGGTGTGAGGTCAATCAGTCCATGGTAAGAGTACTGGCCTAGCATGCGTGAGGCCCTGGTTTCAATCCCCTCCCACCAACACACAGCTCCCAAACAAAAAATCAAAAGAAAAATGTCAAGTTCACTTTTATCCAAATATTAATTCATGGATAGTTTTTTTTTTTCTCCATCTACTTGACAGGTGGTGATGACCAAGAAGGAAGACTTCTTCAGTGCATGGAACGCCTGCATGCACCATATCACCTCGCTGTCTCTGGCACACATCCACAGAGGTGAGCTGCCTCTTTTTGTATGTTCATGGTTGGCTCAGGGCCCTGCAGACCCCGGGGGAAACACAACTCTCTAAGAGGGACGTCTTGCCACCAGTCTGAGGTTCCTGCTGGATTTAGGGCCCCAAGTAACTCCAAGAGACTTGAAGTGGGGCATAACTCAGCTGCCTGCTTATTAACAAGACTAGCCAGATAGCAATCAGAACACCCACCAGGATCCACCTACCAGACAGGAGCTGGTTTGTACACCCCAGTCTCCCCAGGTCTTTGTCCAACAACATCTGGAATTCCTGAATAAATAAACTGGGGGCGCAGTATAGATACTAATAGTAAAAAACAAAACAAAAACAAACAAACAAACAACCTCAAGCCTTATTTAAGGGGGGAAAAGAAGGCCACTGCCTGAAGAGTTCCAAATGCTGTAATATTGCTTAACTCTGGTCCTCAAATTAGGCGGCTGCATTAACACATAAGTCCCTGATTCCCAACCAAGGACAGTTTTACCTCAAGGGAATGTTTGGCCATGTTTGAAGATGCTTGGGTTGTTTGATGGGAGCAGTATTATTGACGTGTAGAAGCTAGAATAATTTTAAATGCCCTATAGATCACAGGCCAGTCCCCTACAGCCCAGTATGTAAATAACACTGACACTAAGAATATTCATTTTGCTCTAAAGAGTCTAAAATAACACAAGAAAATGAAACATTAAGTATTTGGATCCATGACTTCATGTCCTTGAAATTATTTAATACTGAGAATCATTTTGTTTACAACACCATCTCACTGTGTGCGGGAAAGGTATTTAAAGAGAAAGGCCAGGCTTTCAGCCAGCCTGCCGGCTGTGTGGGGCTTCCATCACACGGGGCTGCAGATGGTCATATGGAGCAGGGCCAGGTTGGTCCCCCAGCACAACATGCGGGGGGTGGGGGGAGTGGTGCTGGAGCCTGGTGCTTCTGTCTCATAGAAGGGAACACCTCGGTGGATCTGCTAAGAGTCAGGGCAGGAAGTATGGCCAGCAACCGAGGGATGAATATGTTTAACCAGACTTCCCAGCCTGCCCACCACCCTCTCCAACTAGCACATTCCAAAACAGAACAGAATGGGCCTTGGGATCCTGTGTGATGCTACAGTAGCCTCAGAGATGCCTAGCGTCATCTCTCAGAGCTGAGCAGGAGGGGATGGGTTCAGCTTGGCAGGAACCTGGCTTCTTCTCTCTCTCTGAGGTCCAGCTCTGGGAACCTTGTGTGCTAGAGTGAGCATCCCAAGTCAGGGCTAGAGAGCACAGGCTAAAATGAGGATGTGCCAGGAACACAGGCTCTTCATGGAGAAAGAAAGCAGGTGGTCCACAGGAGGGCCACCTCAGAGTGGCCTTCGCATACAGCGACCCAATCCTGGAGTAACCAGCAGCCCTGGTTCAGATTGAATTTGACTTTCTGCCCCTTGGGACAAGGAAGAGGAGCAAGGAAAGGGACTGAGAGGATGGAGGATGGGGGCTGAGGGCTGGTGGGGGATGGAGGGATAGGAGGATGGGGGGATGGGGGAGACATTCACATCTCTGCAAGTTACTGAGAGACAAGATTGGGTTCCCTCATTTGGGGACCCAGAAATTTTATCTGTTTACCCTGAACTGCGTTGGCTGTCGGGGAACTGAATCATAGTAACTGCACTTGGAAATGACTGGCATAAACCAGAAATGCCAGTATATCCATCCAGTCGAAACCCAACTTCTTGCCGGGACCGTTTGCCAATCATCCCTCCAGAATTCCACAGAGAAGTACATGGTAACTGAGAGAGTGAATCAGGCCACAGTCTGCACTGCTCATGCCTTCAGGGCTGGCTGCAGATCTGAGGGTCTGCTTTCAGCTGTCAATGATCCTGTAGGTCCCAGGCTGCCCATGTCCCTACACTGTCTTGGTAACTGTGGCTCCAGCCTCATTTGCTTAGGAAATTTGTATAAACCACCTCTTTTTTTTTTAAATCGGAGGTTTTGTTTGTGTTCCATATTTGTTGATTAGGCTGAAACACATTGGAACACAAAGCACCCCCACCCACACAGGTATGTCCCAGAGCTCTATCCACAGCATGCAACCTTCACTGGCCTCACTCCTGGAGGTACGAAGGCCTGGGTGCTGGGGATCTTCCCTCTGGGCCCTGGGTACTGAACACAGATACTGTCCATGCCAAAACCTGGTTCTAAGGTGAAGGCACGGGGAGCCTGTGACTCACACGTCACCTATGTGGTCACATCTATAAAAAGCTTGCAGCTTTTCATCTGGAGCCGTAAGGTTCACTTTAGAAGCAAGGCTGTGCGTTTTCCAGTGACTTGCCTGTTACAGTTGAACTTGGTGTGAACAGCGAGGACGTGTGCTTGTGGCGCTGCTGATCTGGGCTCATGTCCTGCTTTCTTTCTACCAGCTCTGTGGCTACAAGCGACTCACCGGACGCCCCTGAGAACTTCACTTACAGAGACTTACAGAGACTGCAGGACTAAGACAAAGATTAGTCCGAGGATCTTTGAAGTCCTTGTCTTACTATCTGACTTATTCTACGTAATGAAAAGAAAATGTTGTTAATCACTATTCTATAAAAACAAAACAAAACAAAACAAAACAACAGAAAACCCCTAACCAAACCTTAGTTTCTGTAACTGAAGTAGATCTTGTCCCTTAAGAGGAAGTTAAACAAGTTAAGTGTTTGAGGTCTGGATGCCAGGAAGAAACATCACAGATTTGCTTCATCAGGACGCGCGCGCGCACACACACACACACACACACACACACACACACACACACTCCAAGTTTGAAGTGTCAGTTGGCTAATTTTTTTTAAAGTGATTGTTTTCAGAAAATTATCCTCAAGTTTAAGACCAGATACAAAGTCCTTGGATGTATAAAGAAACAACTTAATTTTATGATGGTATTTAGGGAACCCAGGAATAATTTGTAATAAAATACTTTATCTGTAGTGCAAAGGTTTAGGGGTTGGGCGATGGTTTCCTGGCTAAGAATGCTTAAAGCACACTGGACAATCGACACAGTCCCAGCACCTTGGTAGACAGTGATAGGGGGATCACTGGGGCTCACCGGCTGCCAGCCCATCTCCAGGCTCAGTGAGTGACCCTCTCTTAAGGGGGTAAAGTAGGAAATGAAGGAGGAGACATCCTGCTCTGGCCTCTGCATGCACAAGTGTTCATATGTTCACACACTCATGTGCCTACAACAACACACAAAATTCACATCCTGGGGCCCTCCAGCAGAGGTCTCCAGGGGAGGGAATCGCAGAGAGCCTGCAGTCTTTACTGACCCACAGATGTTGTCTGGGACACTTTTGAAGGAAGAACACACAGAAGGAGAAAGGGGAATCAGTCTGTTGAAGCTTAGACCTTAACATCTCCCCAGATGGAAATGAACTCAGAATTGAGCCAGTTTTATTAGGAACAAGTGGGGGAGAAAAAGCCTTCTGGCGTCAGTATCAGTTTGTTTCCTGAAGACGAGGGAAAACTAGGCTTGAGATAAAAATGTTAAGCAGCCTCCAGTGGCTTCTCTGGTGGGGTGTAACCATTACAGTGATAAATTGATAGTTTTCTGTGATGCGCGTGTTTATCTTGCCCTACAAAGAGCAGCCCTGAACCTCGTGGTACCTGAGCCCCTAAGGGCGCGCCTGTTCCAGGCAAAAAAAGAAAGTGAGCACTCATTAAAGAAATGGCATCATCCACGCTTCCCAGCTCTGTGCAAAACCGGCTGTGACGTTTCTCATAACTGGTGAGCTTCATGCAGCAGGAAGCGCCTCTTCTGCTTCTTAATAAAGCGCCTGATAATTTTGAATGTCCGCGTTAAGGGCAGGTTGTAATTATAATTAGAACACAGAATGCCGTGGGGGTCTGCCTACTGAGAATTAATTTCAGATTCCTTTCAGGGACGTGTGTGTTTTGAAACGAGGCTTTCTTTGTTAATAAAAACATGATCACATGCATTATTTACAACAGTGTGGTGTGCTTTGCCCATTAGTGCTGGTTCCAATATTCTTCGTGGGGTTAGCACTTTCCTTCCAGTTGTGGATTGGGTAGGTCTTTGGACGAAATTGCATTTGCCTTACTTAGCTTAAGCTTGAATCCATTTTCTATGAAATTATAAAACTAAATCTACCACGTCCTCGAATGCCTTTTAGCAGTATGGAAGCATGGAATGCCACCCATTCAACCAGAAATCCTGTGTGAGTCTAGGAAGTTGTCACCCTTTTCAACTTCTGGAGTGTCATCTCCACGTCACTCTCAGCTGAAGGGCAAGTCTGTCCTTTGGTAGAACCGGAAGTTTCAAGTAAATGTATTTTACTGTTTGGATACTGGGTTTGTGCGGTGCTGTGGTGTCCCTGCTGGAGAGGGAAGGGCAGAGAGGCGTTGTCAGAGGGGAGAATGGGGGGGGGGCTGTGCCAGCTCTGCCAGTGCAGCCTTCTCTTGCCACTGGTCCCCGTCAACCCGTAACATGGACTTTGCCGTAGTGGCCTACACAGAATCCGTGTCTCAGTTTCTTTTCATCTTGCTGTTGACAAAACACCCTGATGGAAGCAACTTAACAGAGAAGGATTTGTTCTGGCTCACCGTGCAAGAGCCCAGCTCATCATTGTATTGAAGGCAAGGCAGCTGGAGCTTGAAGCCGCTGCTCACATCACACCCACAGTCAAGAGGCAGAGGGAGCAAGCACAAGCTGCTGCCCAGTTCTGCCTCTTTATCTCTGCAATCCAAGGTCCTAGCCACAGTGGGAGATTTTCCCACCTCAATTGCCACAGTTAAAATAATTCTGCAGAGGAATTCCGAGAAGCCTATCTCTCAGAGAATACTAGATTGTGTCTACTTGACAATGAACACTAACCAATCACACCATTGAGGTGATGCAAGTGGTCCTGTGTGTCTATCCCTACTAAATACATGAATGGTGTGGCTAGCCAGGCATTTCAGGTGCTGAGAAAGGACAGATGTAATTGGCTGACAGGTCTCTCTGAAGGTCTAATCTCTTGGAGACCCTAGGAAGGGAAAGGATGCACCAGCTTTGTCATCTCTCTCCCAGTCAGGCTCTCAACGCATGAACATATTCTGTGAGAAAAGGCTGCTTCTGGGATGGATGGGTCACATTCTACAGACTCTACAGTGGCTGGCAGGGGAGGTAGTTACACACTCTACAAGGGCCTCTGGGTCTCTCCCAGTTAAAACTGGGAAGACTCAGAAGGTGCTAATGTGGTAGAAAAGAGCAAAGACCCACTGTCTCGCTGCGTATGTACAACAGGGAGAGTCATGAAAGTTCAGGGAAAGCCCCTTACACAGAGTCTATTTTAAATGGGAGCACGAGGTACTTTGTGCTCTTCAAAAAGAACATGATTAAGGGCTAGAGAGATGGCTCACTGCTCTCCCAGAAGGCCTAGATTCAGCTCCCTGGCACCCACATGGCAGCTTATAGCTACCTATAACTCCAGTCCCAGAGGATCCAATGTCCTCTTTGAGCCTCCAAAGGCACCTCCATACTTGTGGCACACAGATGTACATGGAGACAAACACACACACACACACACACACACACACACACACAAAATAGATATCATTTCAAAAGACCTCTTCATTTTGATTGGTTGTGGTTTTCTATAATGGTCTCTGTTGCAAAGCAAAGTTTCCTTGATGACGGTGGAGACTATGCTCATCTGTGGGTATAAAGACAAGTATTTAGGATGTGATTAGGCATTGTGTTGGTTTGGTAAAGTAGCGTTTGTTGGTCTCCTCCAAGACCCATGATGTCACTAGCCTTGGGTAGTTAGCTGGTTTCCAGTATCAGACATGGTTTTCCTCTTGTTGGATGGGTCTTAAGTCCATTTAGGGAGCTGTTGGTTACTGCCAAGGCATGTGTGTCACTATTGCACCCTTGGAGATATCATGTTGTGCTGATGTCATTAGGTTTCCTAGATGTTGCCTAGGTGTTAAAGCTGGGTAGGACTGTTGGTCGCTTCCTTCCTTTGGAAGCTTTCTAGTACCATGAAAGATCGTGCTCAGGGAAGAGGATTTCAGGTCAGTTTTAGCTCAGGAACATCTGAGTCATGTGTCAGAAGTGCCCGTGTCTACACTGATAGGGACTTACCTTCCACCTCTTAGGGAAATTGCAATAGTCTGTAAGGTTTGGGGGATCTCTTGGACAACACTGACCAACAGCTCAAAAGAGGGCTTCTCATGCCTGACATGGGGGTTTCTATTAGATGGTCTTTGGCTCTTAAGTGGAGCACTGTCAGCCCAGATGGGAAGTTTTTACTTGAACTATATAAGTTATAACAGCCGAGCGTGGTTGCGCACGCCTTTAATCCCAGCACTCGGGAGGCAGAGGCAGGCGAATCGCTGTGAGTTCGAGGCCAGCCTGGTCTACAAAGTGAGTCCAGGATGGCCAAGGCTACACAGAGAAACCCTGTCTCGAAAAAAAAACCAAAAAAAAAAAAATAAGTTATAACTATACTGTATGTCATATATATGTGTAACACATCTCAGTATATTTTAGGTAGATAGTATGCTTCCTTTTGATTTTTTCCAGACATCTTTACTGCTATTTTACCTTCTTTTTGCAGTATTTACCTTCCTAGTGCCCCCCAACTTTTTTTTCATTTTCCATTTTCCTGATCAGATCACATGTATTTGCTATTTTCTTTATTGCTCACCCAGCCCCCATCATGTCAACGGCCCCTTATTATTTTCCTGGTTTCTATAGTTACTCCAGGCTATGCATGTACTTCTGAAGATTTGGAACTAGGAGCTCCTGATGAGAGAGAACATGTGATGTTTGGGTGTGGGTTACCTCCCTGAGGGAGGTCCATCCATGCACCTCCAAAATTCATGATTTCATTTTTTTAAACCACTGAATAGTATTCTATAGTGTATATATGCATTTCTTATTATCCATTCATGTTTTGACGGACATTTAGGTTAGTTCCATTTCCTATCTATTGTGAATAGAGCAGTGATACATAGGATTGAGCAAGTGTCTATGGAGTCCTTTGTGCACATGTGAGGAGTATACATCTGGGTCCCATGGTAGTCTGTCTGGCTGCTTTAGAATCACTGAAAAAGCAACTGAAATTTGCCAACCCTGGTTTTGAAATATGCTTCTACCTCTTTGTTTCTCACCATGTGATTTAAAAATTATACCTTGTACAGTAAACTGCAAAGATATGGGTCAGCATGTATAAGTAAATGTGTAGAGGAAGGAAGGAGAAGGAAAAAGGGAGAGAGCACCAAGTCACCCCGAAGTAACAATCCATTGGTACCCATGTTGATGGAGAGAAATGTAAAAGAGCAAAACAAAATAGATTGTTGAATGTCTAATAATGCCAGGTTTAAGAATAAGACCTTCAGAAGACAGGCAGAATTTCTGACATTCCTTGGCCAGGTGATCTAGCTCTATTAGTGAGCTCCAAGCTTAGGCACACAAAAAAAAATAAGATGGTAAGCAATAGGAGAAGACACCTGACATCAACCTCTGGCTGTAATGTGCATGCATGCACTCATGTATGTAAACACACACACACATACACACACACAGGCACACACAAGCACACATGCATGCATGTACAAATGCACACACAATACGTTTAAATTCTTTTTTAAAAGATTAAGGCCTTCTACACCATCAATAAAAATAAATGTGCAGAAACTCTTGCCTTACCATAGCAATTCTGAATATGATGTTATATTTAAAAAAAAACATTACCCCATAGTGCACTGTAAAGTTAGACATATTTTCAAGGAACACACACTCAAACATGAGTTTTAAAGGGCAGCATATTCTAGTCTCCAAAAACATTTAGCAAATAACCTTTGAGTTCACATGAGCCACCCACACAAAAACCAAAATGAACTACACAGGAAAAAAATCGCAAAACCAACTGTCTGTTGACAACCAGATTTTCTTTCAGCCCTTGAGCTTTTGTCTATAAATAATCTGTGTGTTTCGAGTCTGACCAGTGTCTTCAGTGGCCCCTCCTGATATGTTCTCAGTTCAGTGTGTCTTAAGACAAATATTAAATGTGTAAATCATGGGAACTATTATGTTTTTAGAGGAGAGCTGTTGGAGATATGTGCTTTTTAGATACCCAGAGTGTCAAAATGAAACATTAAGATGATGTATTCTTTCTTTGGAGCATCTGTTTATCTTTTGTGAGATCTCGAGCTTGATAAATCACCGGAGATAAAAACTTCATTTTTAACTTATCGTAGATCCCAAATGCCAAGAGGAAAAATAGTGCTGTGTCTTCTCTACATGAATTTACCTCTCTCCCTGCTGATGACTTACAGGGGTTTATTTGCAGAGAAAACACAATGCTGTTGACTGGAAAATGATGGCTTTTGCTCAGAAACCTGAGAACTGAAGGGGAATAAAGAGAAACATTCACTGTCAGATATGATAATTTAACACGTTTTAATATCTGCCTAAAGTGGCAGCAGAGGGTGTTAAGTGGAGAAAGACCATGAGGTAATGTAAAGTGAAGTTTTAAGAATTTTTTTTTTTTTTTTTTTTTTTTTTTTTTTTTTTAGTTTTTACTTTTCAATTTGTGTGTACGCATGTGTTTCTGTGTGCGTGCGTACCACGTGTGTGCAGGTTGACTGAGGAATGCAAGGTTTTCAGAGTCCTGGAGTAGGTGAATCATCAGGTCTGGGTGCTGGGAACTGAACGTGGGTTGTCTACAATAGCAGCTAGGGCTTTTAACTGATGAGCTTGCGCTCTCTGTGCCCTAAAGTGAGGCTTTTTTTAAAAAAAACAATATTTTACTTTCATGTGCAGACACTTAAAATCTCTGAACAGGATTTAGCAGAGTAGATGTTGGATACTTGATGAGGATATGATCTTTAGATCAATCCAAATAACTAATAAAGGTATTTTGTGAGATATATATATATATATATCACAAATATATATATATTATATTATATTCAACACACACACACACACACACACACACACACACACACACACACATACACACACCTCAAAAATCACTCACTCCAAAATTCTCTATTAGCAGTCTGGATAATCAAGAAATACCCACATATTTTCTATGTATTATAAAAACTGTTATGTGAATATTCTTCTGTATCCAAGAGGACCACACAGAAAACTTGTAACGATGGCTCTCAGCATATCTTACTGTGAACTTGAGGGTCATAAATAAGTCAGTCAATGAAATGGCCTGGCATGAATGTTCAAACTGACTACAGCTCCATGTGTAAAGACATCCTCTGCTGCAGTGAACACCCCAGTGTCTTGCCTTGCTCTTATTTGATTGGTCTTTAACCTTGAGCAGATTGAGACAAATTTAACCGTGCGCCAACTCATTCTGAGCCATGGGTGCACAGTTGACTTTTTTTTCCTCATAACTGCCACAAGAGCTCTTTTAAGGGGATAGCTTCTGTCCTAGGCCTCCGAGGTTCCTAAAGTCCCCATAGCACATGACAATGGCAACTGTGAGAAGGTGACCTTAGTTTGCCCTTTGCTCTCATCTTGCAAGAAGCATGCAGTCATGGTAAGGCGCAGAGTCAGGCATTGCCTCCTACCAGGAAACTAAGACGACCAGATGTTCTGGAGTTTCAAGTCTTCCTTCAAAGGCTACACCAAGAACTGGCCTTTAGATCAAGAAGTATCTGCTGACTGCATCATGTCAGGGAACAAACGGCAGGCCAGGTCTGTCCATTGCAGCTGGAGTGTGTTGCAGAAGCTCTTTACACCAAAACAGGCCAGGAATCAGACAGTATGGTGGGGAGGAGGAGCCGGGAATTATCTTCAGAACCACCCCTAATGGTCTGATTCCACCTGCTAGGTCCAACTCCAAACATTTCTAGATGCTTCCAAATTAGCACCTGGGGACAAAAGCATCTAAACAGAGGTCTCTGGGAAAACAGCTTAGGTTTAAATGGTAAATCTCTACCCACCCATGCAGGGGTGTGCAGGTCTCGCTGGGAGCTGGGGCAGTCTGTCGCTCTGGCCGGTTGGATGGGGCAGCATGCATTGTTCATATTGCAAGCCTCCTCTGGGTAACAGTCAGCAGTAAGGGGACAATCCAGACAGGCTAGACAACAAAAGTGTTAGCCCTTGTCAACAGAAGAGGTCTGAAGTCCAGGAATAGCGAGGAAGGATGCAAACATCTTCCACGATGAAATTACACAGTCAAAACCACAAGTTGGGAAGAAAGCCTATGCTCCGGTGCTTACTTAGATAAAAACTGGTGCTCACACTGAATGCCTTTGATGAGAGACTGGCCCTGGGGATACAGAGAAGGCAAAGGAACATTATAGAAATGGTACCATGCCCAGAAAGAGTAAGGGTAATTTAAATACTCATTAGAGCATGTTCAGTAAGCTGTCTTGTGCTTCCCTTAACCACTCTGTTGGAGAAGATTGGTTGAAGAAAGATGACGAAGTGCATTTGGTGGAGCCTGGGGCTTGCTTGGCTCTACATCTGAGGCCATTTCATGTTTCTACCACACAGTGAATTAATGCCGTGGAAATCATGGTGGAAGAGGGTAGCTGAAAGCCAACACCAAAGGCACCGAGGGTCTTGGGGTTGGTTCTCTTTGGGGAGTCACTGGGATGGCGATGGAGCCGGGGAGTCTCAGGGTGGCTCACGCAGCCGCTGAACTCAGGACTTTCTGGTGGTTCCCACGGAGGGAGGCTGGGTGCTGCAGGGAAGGTACTGACACAGATTGCAGTCCCTGCAGTGAATAGGCAGGGAACTCTGCCTGTCCCCAAGCAAATGCGGGGAGTCACCAGGAGGGCCTCCTCCACGTGGCTGTGCTGGCAGTCCTCAGGGAGGCCACTCACCTTTCTGTCTCTTCCCTTCCAGTTGCACTAGAGCAGTTCTCGCTGGCAGTGAGACACTGTCCCTACAGGGAGGACCAGGCTTTGCTAATGAAGGTAGGTTATCAGCTAAGTTCTTATTTCCTTAAAGCCTCCTAGTGTTTTTGATTGCCTGGAGGGGAGTTCTGGTTTTTTTTTTTTTTTTTTTTTTTTTTTTCAAGCGGGGGGGTATTTTTTTTTTTTTTTTTTTTTTTTTTTTTTACAAGCGGGAGTAAATTTATCATCTCTGAATTTTGTGCTCCGTGGGGACGTGCTTGTCAGTGGCTGGCGGGAGGGTGGCTGGTTAATGAGCACAGCCACAGTCTGTGGAACACAGAAGTGACAGGAAAGTGGGTGTCGGTGACCAGCAGGGAGCCTGCGTGATTCTCAGTGGACTTGGTTGGTTTTATTTAAACTTCTCTGACAGTCTCGATTCTTTTCACAGATTTATGAGACTTGGCCAAATTCCATGTTTCCAACTATACTTTTTAATTAAGACAAAGGATCCCACACCTCAGTTGGCCCCCATTCCCCCCTCCCCACCTTTCCTCACCAGAGGGGATGCCACACAAATTAGACCACTAGTGTCAACTGCTGAGACAGTCAACTCACGCCATAGGCTCTTTGTCCTTGAGTGGAAAACAAACTCCTTTTCTTCTCTGGAACAATCATTTTATTCCCTCCCAGATGGCGGGGACAGAGGTGTGGTATAGCCTATATTTAGGTTGTGTTTGTAGGAGAGCTGAAAGGGGTCAGGCAAGCAGCCTGTGTGATTTTAATAAAAACCGTGTCTGAAGGCAGAAAGTGGAGATAGCCGCAGCTCACAAGCATAGAGGTACACACACATTTCCACTGATGACTAAGCCTCCTGTTTTCACCTAGAAATGTACAGACTGACCTTGAGCACCAGTGTTTCCATGATGTCATTTCCACTCTGTGCCATCAGGAAACTGTATACCAAGACTTGCATTTCTTTACCTAAATACAGTTTCTTTACCAGGTGTCTTCTGACTTGAGAAATGGGTGGGAAAAAAAAAAAATAAGATTTCATTCTCATTTGCCTAAGGTGTGATATTTTTGGTCTGACTAATTTTTTTTGTTAGTTTGTTGTTTTGTTTAAAAAAAAAAACTTTCAGTGATGTTTCTCTTATAGTAAGAAAGGGATGCTGATTCTAAGTGTTGGCTTGGTCTGGGAGCCCCAACATCTGAATTCAGGGTCCGTGAGTGATTTAGCACGACAGGTTCAAACACATGAGCTCTCTGGCTAGGCTGAGGGCACCCACACTGGTTTCATTCTCTGCTCTCAGCTCCATTCTTCAGCCTTTCAGGTACTGGCTGAATTCCTGTGACGAGATCTTGAAGCGCGCTTGGGTCCCAGACGCTCACCTTTAACCATCTCTCATTCCCTCTTCAATACCTTTGTTCTCTTCCTTCGCATGCTGTCTGGCAGCGTCTACTACCTGCTCTTTCACCTCTCTCTCTCTCTTCTTCCTTGATCATCCTGACCCCTGTTACGGGGAGAGACCCCTGGACCCCACTCTACCCTACTAGCAAGCCTCAGAGGCAGTGTGGTTCAGAGAACAGAGCCACTAAACCCAGGGCCCACACCACGGAGCCTACTGCTGACTGCCCTTGTGGTTACGTTGGCCTCTCTAGATTTTTTCTTGTCTAAGACAAGTAGGTAAAAACAGAAGCTACCTGAAGGCCCCCTCTCCCAAGCTGCCTCCTGTGGGCCCAAGCTCACAAGCCGGCTTCTCCAGTCCACTTGGTTAGCAACAAACATTTGGACGCGGGAAAAGATTGAGCCTTCCCAAGATGTTCTGGAATGTGTGTATGTTTCTGTATTTTTGTATTCTGTATTTCCCTGATGTTTCTTCAGACTGTATGACCACAGTGACTAAAGGAGATGTCTGTGGTTGTTTTCACAGTATCTTGGAGATATTTGCGCAGGCCTTATCAAAAAAGTTTCACCGAACAACAACAAAAATAGTGTACTCAGTTCATATCTACCAAAACTACTTTGTGATTTTCTTTTCAAGAGATTGAGGTTTCTTTCATGTCGCCTATGAGAGGCCACCGTGTGGGTGTGACAGGAATGTGTAGGATTGTGTGTGTGTGTGTGTATGTGTGTGTGTGTAAAAAAAATGTAGGGGAACAGTAGATCATTTTGAACATATTCAATCAGCTATCTATTCTGTGTTCACTTTAGTGTACTTTGGAGTTTATATGTGGTAAATTGTGCGTGTGTGTGTGTGTGTGTGTGTGTGTGTGTGTGTATTGCGTGTGTGTTGTTGAGAATTTCAACAATGCATTTCGATCATATTCATCTCCCTCCCCCAACTCCTTTAAGACCCATCCCCCTTCCTTACCCACCCTACTTTATGAGCCCCCACTAAAATCCATCAAGTCCAATTAGTGCTGCCCAAATGCTCCTGGATATGTGGCCTTCCCCTGGGATGTGGACAACCTCCCAGGGGTTACACCCTTAGAAAAACAGCTGGCTTCTCCTCCTCTAGCAGCTGTCAATCACCAGTAGCTCCGTGGCTGGGGATGGGCCTCTGTGCCCCACCCCCTCTCCCTGCTGGGATTCAGTCTGGGTTGCATAGGTCTTCTGCAGCTGACACAACCACTGTGAGTTCATATGAGCTGCTGTCCTACTGTGTCCAGAGGATGCTGCTTCCCTGTAGTCATCCCCTCTTCCAGCTCTCACCATCTTTAGCTTCTGCTACAGTGGCAGTACCATGTTAATGTTCCATTCGGGTCTAAGCATTCCAAAGTCTCCAGTGCTCAGTGCCATGGCCAGAGAGTTGTATTAACTATGTCAATCAGAATCTATTGTGAAATAGAAGCTTCTCTGATGAAGGTTGAGGATGAGTTGATCTATATGTTTAATGATAAGTCATTGGGAGTCAATGCAATACTATGTCCATTTAGCAGAACGATAATGGTAGATTCTCATGTAGCGCCTGTGACTTGTGTAGCCATAGGCTCTTGGCCCATTATCAGGCCAAGAATGGGTTTTAACATATGGATCAGGGTTTTAATACAATCAGAAAGTAGTGGGTTACTTGCATGATGTTCCTGCCACTGTGTCTTGCCAGGCTAATCATTACTGTAGCCCACAAGATTCACAGATGGATAAAATTAGTGATTACTTTTCTACTCCAATGGTGTATATAAAATCTTTCAGAATGATGAAATCTAGCCAGTAGGGATGATGTTTCCAGGTTAGTACCAACTTGATTTCTCCATGCTCATAGTCATAAACGTGGTTGGTATCTTTAGCAATAGGGTCTTACTGTCAGCTTCTGGAATGTGGCCAAGAGTATTAATGATAGCCTGTGATATTTGAGATCTGTGGACATCTCTGGGCAACAGCTCCAAAAAAAAGTAACCCTTTCTTGGCATTGGGCTTCTTATTTGTTAGACTGTGTGTCTAGCAGGGGGATTGTCGCCCTTCTTTAGAGTAACTCTTCTGTTTCATTACCTTCTCTTGCTGACCTGCCCCTTCATTCATTTGGGGTCTTGACTGCGTTAGTCCTCCCAGTCCCTGGTAGTCATCACCCTTGAAAGCCTGCATACCTCTGCCTCCACCTAGCATTCCCTGTGCCTCTGGGTCTCACCCGGGCTCCAGCCTCACATCTGAGCTAGTCTACACTCAACTCAGTCCTCGCATTAGTCTCCCATCACAACCTCCTTCTGCCTCAAAGCTGTGAGGTGGAAGGTGGCTTCTCCCCTAACCCTAACCCTAACCCTGAAGATGCCACCAGGCCCCCTATGGCTATCCATATTTGGTGATAACTCTTAGACTCATCCATCTCCTTGTGTCCCAGGGAAGAAAGCATCTGGGCTTGATCCCTTAGCAACAAGCTTCACTGCCAAGAACCAGCCTGAACCCTTGGGCAGTTCATAATTATCTCTCTTAGCCTACTGTCTTCTTTTGATGAAAAGAGAAGGCGAGTGGATGACTCCACCCACACCCTGCAGATATAGCCTGAGTGGTTGGTCCTACCCACCTCTCTCAGGCTCTGTCAAGGAAACTCAGCTGCCTCATGTCTCACATCTCATAATCTAGATTCATTTCTGCACTTAACTCCTTCCTCCTTTTGCAAAGAATGATTGCAGAATTTGTCATCTAAATCTGCATTTTTTTTTCTTTTGCAAGTGAAAAGGACCACCATTAGGAATTTGACGTGGGTGACAAGTATTGACCTAGACAATCCAGGGCATGTGGGCCCTCCTTGTACTGAGAATTTTGGTTTCTTTAAAAACCCGGTTGTGCTCTGTGAATATGTTTCTGTTTAAATCCCAGGTGTGGGATAAGAGGCTGTGTCACAGAAGCTTGATTGTAATTTTCCTTGTGAGCTATCAGGGACGTGACTTCTGGCAGTTGCAGATAGTTTAACTTTGGGGACTCTGGAGAGGGTATAAATGGGAGAGCCCCGAGAGGGCCTGTGGCAGCTGCCACTCCCCTTGCTGCCGCCCCTGCTGTTGCTGGTTCATCCTACTGCCACGTTTGCTGCTGCATTTGCTGTTGCTGGATTGCTGGTTTGTAGGACTGCTGGATATTCTGATGTTGAAGATTGGACTTGCCTCAAGGAGCTCTTTGTCCCTAGTCAGCAAGAAGTAGCCTACAGAGGTCTGTGCTCCCTTCCTCTCTAACTTTCCTTCTCTCTTACCTAGCGTTAAGGAATCGGAAGGGACTGGAGTGGAATAAGGGTTGGAAGGATAGTAGGTATAAGAACCCAATACAAGAGCTAAACAAACACCAACACCTTCTATTTTTCAGCCAAGCTCAAAATTCCTCCCTGCTATGGCTTAAAGCTGGTTCAGTCCACCCTCTGCTTCCTGGTCCCTGTGTTGTGAGGAAACTCCACTATACTCCTGCACCGCCTCGGCTGCTGCCTTGCTCTTCACACCACAGTGAGCTGAAACTTTGGAAACCATGAGGCATAAACCTTTTCCCTCTTAAGCTGTTTCTGTTGGGTATTTCTGTCACCGCTTTGTGTAAGTAACTAATACCCTCTCTCAATCGATCGACCCTACCTGGCCTCTCCAGCTTCTCTCTCAGAGCTTGTGAAGGCTCCTCCATGCCCGTTCCCACCGGCTCTGTCCCAACCCTTTTAAAACCTACACATCTTTGTAGAGTGATAGACTATAGATGGTCAGTCTCTTGGTGAGCATTTATGTTGGGGCCACCATGTTCTAGGCTGACAGTGACCCCTCCTCACTTAGCCTTTGCACCTCATGCAGTTCCTTCCACACCTGAGAGGCAGCGCCTGTTTTCCATCTGGGAAGTCAGAGGCCTCCCTGGGACCAAAACTTCTCAAGACCTTCACGTTCCAGGCTTCCATGGCTCCCTTGGATAACCTGGAAGAGTAAGCGGCATGCTCATGGGGCAGTGACCCTTGCCAAGAGCTGCTAGTGCTCCCCAGTTCAGGAGACAAGCACTGATGCTGAGGGAGACTTGCTTATGTTATCCCTGAAGCAAGACAGAAGCCAGGCACTCCCTAGCCAGCGAGGTGCAATGAATGCCCAGAATAAAGCCTCTGACTAGGACACCCAGTGAGGGAGAAGATAGATGTTTCTGTAGGTAGATTCTGACGTTACAACATGTGTCCCATGGGAAACAGTCAAAGGAACAAAGTTGCCTGTGAAAATAAGTAAATAAGCAAACCAACAGGCAGCCAGCTGGACCTTGCACCTCTGCTCCTGAATCACAGACCTGTGGTAGGGCTGCCCATGAACTCGCGACCACAGTGTGCTGGCCTGCTCCCTGGAGTGCCGTTGGGGAGGGGAGCTGTCTTGTGGTGAGATGGTGATGCTTTGCTTTAAGGAGACACGATGGACATCTCTCCTTGTTCCCACCCACTAGGCAGTGTATGCAGTGCCCACTGAGGAAGATGGGCCCAGCTGTGAGGTATGAGGCCCAGGCTGAGCACATTCACAGAGATCGTGGTGAGCGTGCAGGGCCAGATGCTTCTGGAAGCTTCCTTAGCGTCATACCATCCACAAAGCATTAGTGCTGCCCCAGGTGCAAAGAGGAACCTGGCCAGTTGTGGAAAGAGGGCCTCCCTCTCACACAGTCTCTTGCCACTAAGTCTGGCCAGGTGCAACTGTTTCCTTGTCGACCAGTGTTCTAAGAGACCAGAGACACTGGAGCCTCTCCTCAAACTAGAACTCTCCTAGCAGCAGACACCACCGGCCCTTCCTCCTTCCACATTTCAAGTAAACCTCTTTCAGAAGCAGGCGTTTTCTCCTAGCCTGGTGGAATCCTGTCAGGAATAAGGCCTTTCACCAGGAACACAATGCCCGTGCCTTCGCTTTGGAAAAGGACTGTGCCGAGGAGAAAGGAAATTTTCCACATGACGGCTCCACTGCTCTGTCCCGCTCCAGAAAGTTAAGAAGCACCCAGCAAGCTGCTTGTCTAGTGTTTCTTAAATTGTCATTGCCACAAAGATTCTTTCTGCTTCATTTCTCTCAAAGTTCCCCATCTCTCCCCCTTTACCCCTCCCCTCACCACCGAGACTGCTTGGCCAAAGAAGAGTGACTGAGGCATTCAGCCTTCGGTGTGGGGCATGGTGCTGAGCCTCCACACAGGTGCCCTTTGTGTCCCTTTGTGCTGAGAAGAGACCTTTGGTTCCAAAGGGTACTCGCCACAGCAACTAAACCTCTGAGCAGAGCTTTCAGAGGGGACTGTCCCGCCCTGACAGGCTTCTGGCAAGCAGCAATTTGTGCTTGTCAAGTGGGCGAGGTGGGTTTTTCCCTCTTTCCTGCACTCTAACTGTTCTTTCTTCCTTTTTTCAATGCGTGTAGGAGGTAGCCAGTTTAAGAACCAAACCTAGCAACCAATGGTTAATTGCAAACACCTCTCCTCAAGAGCAGGGCCAAATATGTGTCCTTTCTTCTGCAGGTGGCCCTTTTCAGCCCCCAAAGGCTCCATCTCAGATTTGTGCCTTTGAGAGTGTTTCTAGTCTCCGGTTGGCAACCGGTTTCACATTGCTCCTCTAGCTAGGGCCCTTTAGGAGCTGTCTACAGGATGCATGCCCCGTACATGCCCAAGGCCACCAGTCAGTCATCTGGGGCTGTCATGGGATTGAGCCTCCCACACAGGAAGAAATGGGCTCTCGTCTGAAGCTTGGACTGCATCCAAATCCAGTCCGGGGTAAATAGTACCAGTCCTGTTCTGAGTCTTATGAGCACCAATGACTAGTGACAGAGACAGTGATGGTGGAACCCAGCCTTCAGCCACTGCTCTCTTGTCATGATCTCTGCTCCTTGCAACCAAGGGCCACACAGACAGATGTGCATGGGTGATCACAACAACTCAAAGACATGCTGTGCAACACAAGTTGAGTTCCTGTTAATGCGGCTGGTAAGGCTTGATGTCTGGCTCCTTTGCAAAATGTTGGCTTCACGCTTATATATTTGAGCCGGGAAATGAAATATGTGGCGTGGAAAACAATGTCAGACCTTGACTCCCAGGAAGAAATGCTTTTCTCTCTTCTCGTACCTCTGTGACTCTTGAAGCCTCATCCCCTTCATCACACCCAGGGGCTTCTCACAAGCGAGTGTGACAAGAACTCTTCAGGGATCTGCTTAAATCATGCCTCTGATTCTGATCCCCATACAAGATTTGGAAGTCATCTCTGGTACGAAAAACTAACCTTTTAGCCCTCAGGACTTTCAAATGCAGGAAATCCTGGCGGAAGATTGGGCTCTGTGATAAACCGGCAGAAGAGTTATTCTCCTGGCTGTTGCCCACATTTGTTACAATCCCACTTTGGAAGCATTTGTGAGTGAGTACCTGTTGTGTGTCCGGCTCTGTGCCAGGCACTAGGGATGCAAAGGTAAGACATCAGCTTCATTTCTATAGCCCTGGCTAAACAGTTAGGAATATCACTATACCCCACATAGGCAAACATCCTGGAGTAAGTCAAGCTCTGAGGAGGATATTGGATAATAAGAGGAGCATTCAGCTAGACTCCGGGTCAACATGGATTTAGAGAGGACTCCTCAGAGAAGGTGGCATGGGAGCTAAGTGTCTGTATCTCTGCAGGAAAATGAAGTTAGCCGACTATGGGTTCCATAGCACTTACCAGTGTTGTTAACGTGACAAGGTCACGTTTTCCATCTATAGAGTGGCTTAAGTGCCCCGACGTGTGCCTTGAACGCTGATGCCGAAACAGGGATCCTGACAACTGCCTCCCTGGAGGAGAGTTCTTCCCTGTGATACCTTATTGTCCAACATCTAAATCAATAGCTAAAGCAGAAAAGCAGCTAAATGGCAGAAATCCTCGTGTTGGAAAAATGCAGCGTGCTGCTGCTCCTCCAAGCATGGCAGGCACAGCTCTCTGGGGACCGACTGACCCAGGCATGCCAGGCACAGGGGCTGTGACGAGCTGGGCCTCCTGGCGTACTCTGTCCCCCACTTCCTCCATGCACAGATGCACAGAGCAGATTTCCTTTCAAGCTGCCGCTCTAGAAGACAGGGCAAGAGGAAGGCAATCGCTTGGAACAAAAAATAAAAATAATAAAAAATAAAGGAGAAGTGTTTGGTGGGAATCCCACATAGGAAGCGGAGAGGAGTGTGTGGCTCTGAGAGACTGGGCAGTGTGGTGAGGGGAGAGAGCCCTGCTGACAACTTGTCATTTCACCGGTGAACTAGGGATCAGGATCTGAACTGCACAGGACAGCTCCCTTCTGCACACATGTCAGATGCAGAAACCCATCAGGAGGGTTCTGTCCTGTGGATCCAGCCTAGCATTCCATCACACAGTTGCCTTGTGTCTAGAATAGCACACATTTCCCCAGAGCACAGCCAAGGGGCCATCAGGGCTACCGTTGTGGGGAAAAGTCACACTGGATGGCTGACGAGGTGGCAAACCCCAGCACCCACAGGAGGCAGCTTGCCACCAGTCACATCTGTACCCTGAGTAATAACGGGATTGTCTAAGAGTTCATGACTCCTGACACCTGACGAGCTCTTCCTTCGGTCCTTGCTAAATTTTAGTTGCTTAAATTTGGTTGGCTTTATAATGTTTAAATGTCCATTAAAGAAAAAGAAACCCACCAGGGTATCCATTCTAGGTTGAGGTGGGAAGGGAGAAGAGCTGGTTCGGCCTCATCCTTTCTGCTGCCAGAATCTGGGCAGGCAACAGGGAGAAGAAAAAATAGGGAGAAAGGGTGGATCAAAGGAAGGAAAGAAAGTGGGTTATTTTTAGACTAACATATCAGGGGGGAAATGGGCCACTCGAAGGCACCAGCTAAGCAATTGCTTTCCCTTCTCAGAGTCTCCTGATGCAATCTTTCCAACTTTGAGAAAATCTTTCTACCTTTTTTTTTTCCCCCCGTCTCTTCTGGACTGTTAAGGATTGGATGGGGACAAGGCAACTTGTATTCTGAAGCCTTAGCCAGACGGGAAGGACAGCCAGGACCAGCCCATCCACAGTGGTCTGATTAATATATCATGTTCCAGAAGGACTGTCACAGGGCAGACAGCACCAAAAACCAAGACTAGGAACAGTTATGTGAACAAGACTGGCCTGCCTTTCAAAATAAAAGACCCAGATTGTATGGAAAATCAGAATTCCTTGTGCCTATTATTTCTGTTAAATATAAGAAGTCACTTTAAACTAGACATTAGAGGATGGACAAGCTGGGAGTCTTCTGGGCCTGAGGCAGGGACGGAGCCCTTTAGGTTCTCAGGAAGCCTCATGTCCCAGAGTTGCTGAAAACATGACAGAAAGAAAGATAACTCAAAATCTGGAAAAGGCTATACCCTACAACAGCTGAGGAAGTGGAGGAAAAGGAAGTGGAGAGGAAGAGGATGAGGAGGTGAGGCTTGCTTACTAAAAGGTCCAAGAGGAGGCAGTCTATAAAGAGAGTGACTTTGACGTTAGTTCTGGAAGCCAGTACACTAAGGCAAGAAACAGAAGAATACAAGCTGTATACTTTTAGACAGGAAAGAAGAAAAGTGAATGTTCACTTAGATGTGACATGCTTGCTTATCTTTTTTTTTTTTTTTTTAATTATAGCAGTTGTGTCCACCTGGGAGCCACTAGCTACATGTGGCATGAGATAGCTCTGAATCTACCCAATACAAAACAGTAAACTCACTTAAAATGTCATACTTTTTTGTTTTTTTTTAAAATATAAATTGATTGCACCTTTATCAAGTATAAACTTTGTAGATGTCAATGTTGTGTCACAGTGTCAAATGGTTAGACTCTCCTGTAAGGCATCTCAAAACAAGAAACAAGGAGGGAAAAGAAGAAAGAAAGAAATTAATTCCTGAAACTAAAAACTGAGTCCACCAAAACTATAGATACAAGGTCACCATAAAAATATTGATATTATTTTTTAATACTGGTAATGAACACCTGGACACTGAATTTTTTAAATACCATGTACAGTATCAAACAGACACACACACACACACACACACACACACACACACACACACACAGAAACCAGAAACATCCTACAAATACCTAGAAATAAATATACCAAAACATATCTGGTGCTATCTCAGAAAACTGGGAATAGGGCTTCCTCAAGACCCAGCTATTCCACTCCTTGGAATATACCCAGAAGATGCTCCAGCACACAACAAGAAAATTTGCTCAAACATGTTCATAGCAGCCTTATTCATAATAGCCAGATCATGGAAACATCCTAAGTGTCTCTCAGTAGAAGAATGGGTAAAGAAACAGTGGTACATATATACTATGGAATACTACTCAGCTATTAAAAACAAGGAATTCCCGAAATTTGTGGATAAATGGATTGAGCTAGAAATGATCATAATGAGTGAGTTAACCCAGAAGCAGAAAGACTCAAGTGGTATATACTCACTTATATCTGCATACTAGCCCAAGGGGCATGTCCCACGAAAGCCTTCACTTACCAGGAAACTGGGACAGAGGGGAGGACATCCTATTGGGACTCTAGATGAGAGAAGCATGGGAGAATAGCAAAGTAGAAGTATCCAGTTGATCCTAGAAACCTACAAGTAGAACATTATGATAGGCAGATTTGGGCCAAGGGGTCCCGCTCAAACTAAGGCACCAGCCAAGGACAATACAGACGGTAAACTTTAAACCCCTGCCCAGATCTAGCCAATGGTCAGAACAGTCTCCACACTTGAGTGGAGAGTGGGATATGACTTTCTCACGTACTCTGGTGCCTCACATTTGACCATGTCCCCTGGAGGGGGAGACCTGGTGGCACTCAGAGGAAGGACAGCAGGTTACTGAGAAGAGACTTGATACCCTATGAACATATACAGGGGGAGGTAATCCCTCTCAGGAACAATCATAGAGGAGGGGAATAAGGGGAAAATGGGAGGGAGGGAAGAATGGGAGGATACAAGGGATGGGATAACCATAGAGATGTAACAAGAATAAATTAATAAAAAATAAATAAATAAAAAAAGATAAGAGCTTCAAAAAAAAAAAAAAAAAAGAATACCAAAACATGTGTGGGCCTTAAATGTGTGGAACTGATTTGAAATGCTGGTGAATCAAAATCAAAGTAGATCTATATAGTTGAAGCGGCTCATCAGCTAGAAGCTTCTACACAGTAAATATATGAGCTCTTTTTATCACGATCTACAGGTTTAGCATAATTTCTATTAAAAAAAAAAAACTCTTACCACTGGCTACAAAATCATCCTGAAATGTTTAAGTAGTGCCATGTACCTAGAAGAGCATACTGGATCTTGAAGAGAAAATGAAGCAGAAGGCTCAGTCAAAACAGTTTCAGCTCTTGTAACTAGAGAAGCAAGAGTCCACTGTTGGTAGACACATGTGCACGTGGCTCAGTGGATCACACCAGGCTGGGGAATGCAGACATATGTACACACATAGGGCCACCTGACTTGTTGAAATGGCAACCGCCAACCCAACAGAAGAAAGACAGGCCCGTCAACAAGTGGCGCTGCAGTAATTGGGCACTCCTAGACAAAATAAGGTGAGGGAGAAGCCAAAAACGGTGGTGGAGAACTGGAGATGATAGTAAATTAAGTTGGGATCAGTCTGATCCTGGATTAAAACAATTCAAGGAGAAGAGCCTTGAGTGCTTGATCCACAAGTCTCGGCTTCTGTTCACGCAACAGGGGTGTGCTTCTTAGCCAGTGTATGAGTCAGCTTTCTGTGACTGTAACAAATACCCGAACTAAGCAAGTTAAATACAGAGAGAAAAGGTTAGGGTCTATAGTGCTGCAGGCCTGTCATCCTGAGAGCTGGGCTCAGTGGTAGGTACTTGGCCTATCATGCATGAGGCCTTCGATTTGATCCCCAATGCCACAAAATGAAAGGTGGAGGAGTTAATGCTCTCTTTTGGTTCATGGTTTCAAAGGTATTGGTCCAGACCTGGGTGGTTGCCCTGCTTTTGGGTGCCTGGTTTGGGAAGCTGTGTAGTAGAGCAAAGCCTTCATCTTAAAGCCAGCGTGCTGGGATGGGCCAAAGAGCCTGGCTCCCTAGTATTCCTTTAAGGGTTCATGCCAATGACCAGAAGATGTGCCAACATGCCCTACTTCCTAAAGGTTCCAAATTAGAGATGAAACCTCTAAGATGCTGGCTTCTGGGGGGAGATTTAAGACCCAGGCTGTCATAACCAGCCTGCACTGTAGGCTATGCAGGAGGCCCTGGGGATATAGCCTAGCACATTTGGCTAGCTTGCTGAATTTGCTCACGCCATAGAGCATGATAAACCTGTACAAGGTGTGGGATTGCCAGAGTCTGGCAACCTCAGGCCAGCTGTGTGACCCCAGGTTGCAGGAGATCATCTCCCGGTCATCTTCCCTTGCTGCTCAGACGCAGTCCGACTCTTCACTGGCTCATAAAAAGACGGCCTCAGCCACCTTCTTCAGAACGCTCTCTCTCCCCCTCCCTGTGCGTTTGTTGATTTTTGTTTCCTGTACTTTCCATTTTCTGTCATCTGGAGACCAGGATGCGTCTGTATCCAGGACTATCAGCAAGGCAGACAGCAGGCTGCTCTGGGGGTTGTCCCTGCCTTTTGTCAACTCCCGTGTGCAAAATCAACCATGACACCAGCATGTGTGCCATCCCAAAGAGAAGTCACCTCTACTCCAGAACATGACACTAAATAGAGAACCAGCCAGACAGCCACATGAGACTCCTTCCCCGCCTTCCGCTCCTAGAACACTCAGGATCAGGACGAGGTCAGGTGTTTTAAGTGGAGACACATCTCAAGAGAGTTTGGAAATGAAACTTTAATTCTGAACAACTTCCTCAAATGGTCAAATAAAACTACACTACAGTTGACAAAACACTGCCTTCCCTGATTTGGGGTCAAATATGATTAAGACTCCCTTACCTCAGCTCACAGATGGGATCTGGAAGGGACAGTTCAGAGGTAGGCATTGCTCTAGTCTGGCCCAATGTAAGCCCCCTTTCTTGATGTAAGGGGTACCCTTAGAAATCGCAGAGCTGCTGTTTTCCTTGCTAATGCTGACAGAAATTCCTTAAACCAGGAGATTGCACCATCGCCCATCAATTTTACAGGGATCCCAAGCGGCTAAAGGCTGAGGCTGGAGGCAGACCACTTTATCACAGTGAGAGAACTGGGTTGCTGCTGGGGGGGTGGTTGGGGGAGCTGTTCTGCACTCATGCTGCTCTCCCCCTGTGTTAATAAGCTTTGTTCATCTTCTCTGACACCACAGGCCAACTTGGTCCTCTTGCTCCAGCTCCCAGCTTATTATGCGGCTCAGGCTACGTATGTAGGCCACCAGCTTGTCATAAATCGCAGGCAGCCCTCCTCACTTCTTTCTGTTGTGGGTCCCAGTGGGCCTAGGCTCTTGGGAACCAAGGCTCTCTGAACTCATTGGTTTCATAAATGCACATGGGGCCCGGATACTTGCCTGGGCACAGTGGGGCCCTCCAAAATGCATGAGCATTGTGATCATGTTGTGGTCAAAGAGTGAGTCACATGACACCAGCAGGCAGATTGTGTAATGGAGGGGAAACGCACATAGTTGTGAGAACCCAAGAGGGAAGAAAGCACGTTAATAGAGGGGCCCTTGGACAAGCTTTGAGTACAGAGATGTGAGAATGTGGAGAATTAAGCTTGGAGTTTGCTATTTCAAAAAGAGAGAGAGGCTTGGGCCTAATATGAGATGCAGAGGCTGTATAATACTAATGCTCTCCACACTGTTGAGTGAGGGGGTGTGGTCTGAGGAGCTCTCCGGACCCTGCAACACTCAAGAGGTAAAGCAAACAGGAGATGCATGTGGCAAACAAGAGATGTGGCCGTGGCTGGAGGAAGGGAGTTCCTCTGTGAACTGTCTTTGTCAGAGGGAAGACGCTACAAAAATGGTGATATGCAGTCTAGTCAGTGTTCAGATCAGTACCACACACAGTGCATGTTTATTTTCATCAAGAACCATGAAACACACATAATTGTACTGTTAACTTTTTTTAGTGGTTGGTAGCACCATAGACATTTGCACAGCAGTGTCGCTGCAAACAGGCGAATGGCACTTCGCTTCACAGCGTCAGAACGAACGTCTGCATCTCTGAGGGAAATTTTTCAAGTCACTTTGATATTTTGTTTTGTTTTGAGGCAAGGTCTCGCTCTATACCCAGGCTGGCTTGGAACTTACTATACAGCTCAGGTGGAACTAGAGCTAATGGAGATCCTTCTGTCTCGGCTCCCCCACTTCCTATAATCTTATTAGCTCATTGGGTGGTTGGTTGTAAACTGAAATGGCCGACTTGGAAGTTAATTTTTAAAAGTATGTATTTTTAAGTTACTATGAAGTCTCATGATTTTGTTCAGGAATGTACATGATTGTGAATTTTGACACACGTAGATTTGTGTAAAGTCTCACAACCAGGACACAACACAATTTAACTATTCTTAGAAATAATCTTCTGCTGCGGTTCTATAAGTCTTGTTTCCCCTTTCTAACGCCCCTGGAGACCAACGGCCTAGTCTCTGTTGCTATAGTTTTCTGTTTCTGAGACGGTATAAATGGAAGTCCACAGCCTTGAACTCTTTAAAATCTCATCTTTCTCTTGGCATGGTGACTGACATCTGGCTAAGTTATTGTGGCCATCAGTGGTAATTAATTATCTGGCTGAGTCACATTCTATTGTATGAATCAACCACAGTTTATCTGTTCACCCCCTGAAAGCTGCTGTAAATATTCGTGTGTGGGCTGTTATGTGAACACAAGTCTTTATTTCTCAAATTTGGTGTATCTTTGGATTGTAACTGTCTCCCATGTGTTAAAGGTTTGATGCCCACATTGGCAGTGTGAAAAATGAGACCTATTGAAAGGTTTTTAGATTACTGTGTGCATGTCCTGGGAAGGGTAGGTATCACCTCAGTCTCTTCCTTTCACTTTTATCTATCAGCATATTTTTCTGTATCATATACTCCCATCAGTGGCCTAAGACTAATATCATCTCTGGACTGAAAAATTCAAAATTGTGAGCTCAAATTAACTTTGTTTCCTCATCAGTTGGTAAAATCAGATGTTCGTTACAGTATCAAAGAGCTATTATACTGACATGCATATACGTTGTCCATGCATCCAGCCTCAGGATTTGAGGAAGGGAGTGTTCCTGCCCACTGCAGAACATTTGGTGGTATCCCCAGGATCTACCACTAGATGCTTATAGAATTCCTCAATTTTGATGAGCAAAATGTCTACAGATGTTGCCAAGTGAAAAACTTATTCATGGTTGAGAACCACTCCCCCAAAGTATGTGCACTGGGGTGACCTAAGAGTTAGAAGAATAAATAAATCCTTTCATCCCCAAATTGCTTTTGATCATAGTCTTTAACACAAGAATAGAAACCCTAATAATGAAGGTAGTGGGGTTCCCTGCTCTTGCATTTTCTGGAAGATATTATATGCATTTGGTGTCAATATTTATTAGATATAGGCATAATTCGCTGACAAGGCCATTGTGTTTCATGATTATTTTTTAAAATCTTTTACATGATGAATTCAACTTCTTTAATATTTGTAAGATGATTCTAGTCGAGTATTTTACCTTGCATGATTCTTAGTAACATACAAAAATAGTCTATAAGTAGCTCTATTCTAAGTTGGCAGATTGGCATGAGTGGAGCCCATGGTTTCCCATTTTTCCTTTTGGCTTCTGTCGGGGCTGTGTAGCTTTCTGCTACTTCATATCTGATCTTAATAATTGCTGTATCTATTTTCTTCTTCTTGCACTCATTAGAATTGTGTTAGTTATGTTGGTCATTTAAAGTAACAAATACTGGTTTTCATTTATTTATCTCAATTGCTTTTCCATTTTCATTCCTAGGGTTGCCTTTTTTTTTCATCAAGTGGCTTTGGATTTGTTTTACTCTTGGTTTTCTTAGGTTCTCGAGGTGGAAGCTTCCCTTTGACTCTTCTTCTTCGGTATGAATTTGCCTCCGACAACTGCTTTCTCCACATCCCACAAGGATTTGTGTATTTTGTTTTAATTTTTTTCACTGCTGTTGAGGTTTATTTCTACATGAACTATTAAGGGAGTACAGGTTAGTCTCGAAGTGTTAACAGGTTATCTTGATTTCTGCTACTATTTCTGCTTACTTGGTCAGCCCTATGGTAATTACAGGATACACAATGTTTTAATATCAGAAAAATCAGACTGCAGAGCAAAGAAAAGGTCTGGAAATAAAAGAAATGGCATCACAATAAATGGAGTGATGAATCAAGAAGACATAATAATACTATTGTGAATTCACTCACAGATATTTAAAATACATGATTTAGAGGCAAGGGGGATGGCTCAGAAAGTAGGCTTGCTCTGAAAACACAAGGGACCTAGTTAAAACCTCTAACACCCTCATGAAAGGATGGGCATGGCTATTAGCTCCTGGATGCTCAGTATTGATGGGGCAGATGCAGGCAGATCAGGAGAGTTCACTTGCTATCCTGCCTCGAATAGCAAGCTTCTAGTTCAGTAAGACACCTTCCCTGAGGCAGTCAGGCCAAGCTAGAGAAGTCATGCAGCACCCTCTCTGCTCTTCCTACCTGTGCATATGCACACCTGTACACTCAGGTGCAACATACACACACCACACACAGCAACACAGAGGAATAAATATATATTGTAGGCTTAGATTTTAAAAATATATTTTATTAATTTATTCCTATTATATCTCAATTATTATCCCAAGGCTTAGGTTTTTAAAAAATATATTTTACTTAGGGTTCTTAAACACTTCTCCCTTCACTTCTAACCCACCAAGCAGAGGAAGGGGAGAAAGAACGTTAATAGGAAAAAGGGGCTGTGGGCCTGTTTAGATGCAGTGCCTTGGGTCAGTTCCTTTCTGCACTGTCAGGATACCAGCAGTCCAGTCCGACAACAAACATCAAACCACAACACAAATGCGTAGAGGTGGCATGATCCAGCAGAAACAGCCAGGCTCCTCCAAATGGGCTCAAGTCAATGAAAGTGGCCACAATCAGCCAGAGTACCATGAGAAATTCTCTAGAACATTTCTCTCCGTGAAGCGAAGACCAGCGAATGGTGTAGCAATGCAAAAAGCCTCGTCCAACTGTCTGTGGGGCTCTCTTTATATCCTTCCCGAACATCGTACACCCTGTCACGTGTCTGCATTCGGCAAAACAGCACACGCCTTCTCACGAGACAGCTTTCAGCAAAACAGCATGTACCCTCTCACAAGACAGTTTCCAGAAAAATATCACATGACACAACCGAGTTTCTAAAGAAACCAGAAACTAATACTCAAAGATATGTACAAATACATTTATTTTGTATGTACTATAGATTATTTATTATATGGTATATATACATATTATTACGTACATATGTGACACAAAGCCCCGGAAGAACTAAGATGATACGTAATATTTACAGTTGTAATAGTTAAAATTATTCTTATGATCCAGGATATGGTCTGTCTTGATGACTGGTTCATATGCCCCTGAAAAACAACCTACTTTATGCCCCTGTGGGTCAGAATGTTATGTCAGTAAGATCCAATTGCGTAATAAGATTGTTTAGTTCTGAGCTCTTGCTGACATTCTGTCCATTAGCAGCCTCGTGGCTGATGTTCTCACCTTTAAAATTCTCGTTACCAAACGTCCAGTTGCACCTGTGGATCTGCCCCCTTGTCCCTTTCCTCAGTCTGAAGAATTCGTCTTGAGCGCCTGTTGTTCGTATGCCCCATGTTTAGCTGCATATCTGTCTACTCCTTCTTCAGTCCTCCTCCTCATTATGTGATTCTCTCTGTACTCTGAGACGTTTTCTTTGCTCTCAAGTCTAATTTGGCACATTTGACAAAGCTACTGAAGTTTTCTTTGGATTAATTTTTGCATGGGTTATCTCGTCTCGTTCTATCAGCATGGTTTTTAGCTTACCTCTATTATATCTGAAGTGATTTGTATACAAGTTAGATTCTTAATTTTGAGAGAGCTGGAGAGATGGCTTGGGGTTAATCACATATGCCACTATTATAGAGGACCCTAGTCCAGTTCCCAGCATCCATATCAGATAGCTCATAGCCACCTCTAACTTCAGCTCCTCTGGTGGCCACCTTAGGTACTGCACCTATGCGTGCATATCTCTGTCTCTCTGTCTGTCTCTCTCATGCACGCACGCACGCGAGTGCACACACACACACACACACACACACACACACACACACACATCATGGTTGTGGGAGGGGGTGGAGATGAATAGAAGTATGAAAGTATCTATACTGCTAAAGTCTGGTATTTGGAAGTTGGCACTGACTCCTGATATGTTTTTAGGCAGCAGAAGTTACAGGGTCAATAGCAAATAGTATGAGTCACTTGAGACAGTCCCTGGCAGTCCCTTTGTTGAATCCAAGACAGGTTCAAGCAGGAAATCTCCATACCTCTTGAAGCTCATCTGAGCTCCTTTATAGCCTCAGTCCATGAACAAAGAAGAGCTTAATGCAAATGACTCATGCATCCCTGAGCATCCCTGAAGAGCTGGGCACAAAAGAGACTGAGGATACGCCCTTGGTAGCTCTACTTAGAAGTGATTCTGGTAATCACAAGGAACCAGCACACACCCTATATACAGGGACAGGCCACAAAGGTAGCCTCTGCAGAGTCTAATCTATATTTGTGAAACAAGGCACAACTTGAACGTCAGCTCTCAGAGCGTCAGCAGCAAGGCAACCCACAAGCCTAAAGAAGAGAAGAGCAGGCAGCCAGTAGATGTTGTGTGAGTCTGGGATAGCCAGCAGTGTGGACCTAAGCCACCATTGTATGCGCACACCTGGCTTGCCAGGAGCTTTCTGGGATTCAGTGGACTTTGATTTGAATTGGTAGGACTGGATGAGTGACTGATGTTGTGCGATGACTATCTTGTCTTCACTCTAATTCTACTCTCTTCCCTAGTCTGCTGCATTCCTGGGAAGTTGACCTACTTAGCTTGCGTGGATGCAGTCTATCTTAGTTTTTTCCTGTTGCTATAAGGAAATACCCCAAATAGATACTTTATGAAGAATAAAGATGTATTTAGCTCACAGCTGTGCTGGAGGCTGGGATGTTTTGAGAGCATGACCCTACCATCTGCTCACCGTCCGGTGACAGGCTGGCTTCTTGCTACATCCTAGCATGGCAGAGAGCACCCCAGGACATGGGTTCTAGCTCTGTTCTCTCATCCTATAAAAGCTGTCATGTTGGTCTCATCTCAGGACCTCACTTAACCCCCATTTCCTTTCAAAAGCTCCACCTCCAAGTACCCCTGTTTGCACTGCTCTTTCAGACTGTGCTGGCTACCCTTGGTGTTCATCTTCCCACCTGACTCCTCCAACCAGGGTTTCCATCTGTGAGGACCACCTTCACCATCCCTTGTGCTTTTCCTACATTTTGCCTACATATATATTGTATATATGCACATGTGTGTGTACCTAGGTATAAATATACACTCACCCATGCATGTGTATATGGGAGATAGCAGAAGTTGACACCGGGTGTCTTCTTTAATTGGTTTGCTTTTTGAGGCAGGTCTTTCACTGAACTTAGAGCTTATTGATTGGCTAGAATGACTGGCCAGGGAACCTGCTGTCTCCACTTCTTAGCTCTAGGATTACAGGCATTCTCTATGAAACCTAGCTTTTTTTTTTTTTTTTTTTTTGTGGGTGGTGGGGATCCAAACTGAGCTGCTCCACACGAGAGGCAAGCACTCTTGTCAGTGAGCTATGTCCCTACCATCCTCACAAAAGTCACTATCTTTTAGAGATACGAAGGTGAGGTGTGTTTGTGGGCGAAGTGGTCAGTCTGGGCTTTTTGCCACAAGACTACCAGAGGACATGGGTGGGAGGTGGAGATGGAACGAGAAGGTCCGAGGTCGAAATCCTGAAGCTGGGGATGGAGGCACGAAGGCCCTTGCACATCACCCCTCCCTCCACATTCTGTGTGATTTGAGACCACGGAACACTAAACAGCGAATAGACGAGTTGTTGGATGAGAAGCCTCTGGAAAACTAAGTTATTTTTTGCTTGGTGGCTGCCTGTGATGTCACTCAGGGTGCTCAGTTTCAGAAATGTAACAGGGGGAAGAAAAACAAACCATACTGAGGCAAGATGTAAATGAGGCACGTTATTTTTGTGAGAGCTTAATGAAATGGGGCTCGATGGAAAATGTCAAGATGGCACTGCTGAGTATTTTTCATGAATGAGAAGGGAAATAATCAGAACTACATGTGCAGTTTACAATCCAGTCTGTGTGCATGTCTAAGCCACCTGGGTGGGGAGGACATGAAGCGAAGCTGCATGCGAACCGAGGTTGACTGTGTGCTAATATTCTTTCAAGTTAAGTGATACAGGGGGCCTCACTCTACTGTCTAGTCTAGTTTTAGATTTGTTCTCCAGGTTTCTTGGAAAGTTAAAAAAAAAAAAAACCAATATACTCTGTGTCTAAAACATGGCCATTTTAATTGAAGACTTTCTAGTTTTGGAAAATGTGATATGATGTCCCCTCTGATGCCTTGCAGTCCCCTGTTTTCTAACGTTGACTTCTTTCCTATCTCAGTTTTGTCTGCTGTCTGGAACAAAGCTGGTGTTCCAGAAGTGAGACTGGTACTTAGAGCATAAATACCTGACTCCCACGGCCAGCATGGGAATCAGGACTCAGGTAAGAGGCTCCAGTGCTCTTTGCTTTTCTAGAAAACTGCTCTGCCATTCTGTTATCAGTTTCTGAGCCCTGGCTTTAGGCCTCTCGGACTTTGTGTGCATTGTTTCACAGTCTGTTACAAGTCTATTCAGTGACCAGGACGAACTCACTGAACACGTGCTTCCTGACATTGAAAGCAGAGACAGGAACATGTGCCTTGCTTTGGCAGGGATGGGTATTAATAATTGTTCTACTTTTTACAAAGCCTATTAACTCATCCTTGTTACTCAGAAGAAAATCCTGCCATATTTTTATGTCAGCATCGACAATGGAAGGGAATAGCTACTTAGCACCTGAACATAAGGTGGTGCCATTAGCCCTCCGCAAATGGCCGCTCTAAGGATAGAGAATACAGGTGGCGGCAGAGGCGAAGCTTGCTCCAGTGCAGCTAGTATGCCCAGGGACACTCAGTTGAAGAAAACTGATTTTCCTTTGCCAGCAGCTATCAGTTCCAAGTAGCTTCTTTGTTGTGGGTGGGACCACTTTCCCTCTCAGTGCTGAGACCCCATTGGCTTGAACCTGTGTGGATCTTGGTGCAAGATACTACAGTCTCTATGAGTTCATATGTGCACCAGTCCCATTGTCTGGAGGATGGTGTCCCTTAGAGTCATCCATCACCTCTGCCTCTTAACAATATTTCCACCTCTTCTTTGACATAGATTCCTGAGTGTCAAGGGGAATTTGAAAAATACATCCCATACAGGACTGAGTGGTCCAAAGTCTTTCATTCTCTATACATTGTCTGGTTGTGGGCCCTGTGTTAATTTCCATCTACTGAAGAAGACATTTCTATGATGAATCTCCTAAGGAAGGTGAAAGAGAGGATAGTGTTATGAGGAACTAGAATAGGAGGTTAAGTGGGGAGGGAAATGGGAGAACAAAGGAATTCAGGGAATTTGGGGAGGGACAACTAACACTAAATGCCATTTGAAAAACCATATGGAAGCCTACTGCCTTAGAGGCTTCCTAAAATATAGGAAAGAAATCTAAATGGTGTCAACCTATAATGGGGAGGACAGTGCCCCAACTAGATTTTTTAAACCACCAAATAAAACCTTGTGCGAGGAATGGGTTACATCTTGTTGAGTTGTTGGCCAAAGGGGAACCCCCAAATATCACAGGTTACTGCCAAGGCTACAGATTGTGTTTCACAACCTGATGGCAAGGCCCCGTGGCTGAAGACAACGCATATGCCATTCATTTTTATCTTATGAGTGTTTGCCTGAATATATGTCTTGTACCATGTGGTGCAACACCCTCAGTGGCCAGAAATGGCTGGATTCACGGAGACTGGAGTTTCAGACAGTCATAAACCACCTTGTGAGCATTGGGAGTTGAATACATATCTTCTGGAAGAGAAGCCAGTACCTTAACAGCCTAGCCAGCCCCTCTGATACATAAACTCTGAGGGCACACCTGAACAGCAAGAGAGGCAGTGAATGGATGGCAGCTGTCTTTGGTAGGGACATTTCACAAAGACAGTGCTCACTTTGGGCTTAATTTTAAAAAAATATTACACACTAAAGAGAGGATAGAAACATGGCAAGAGCTAGAGAACCAGGACACTACTCGATAGTGTCTTCTAGAAACGACAAGAAAGCTGCAGCCATGAAATCTCAACAATATGGTTGCCCAAGCAAGATTTACATAAGGTCAACAGTTGGCATGACAACATGGTTGGTCGGGGTGAGGAAATCTCAGAAGGCCACACCCCTAGATGAAGAGCTATAGGCAATCAATGACTGCTATGAGAAGGGGAATCCATTTTCTTCAGGAACAAGCGTAGATTGGCTCTCCACCAGAACCTGCCCATTTGACTTCTGATGAGTGTGGAGGGCGCCTTAAAGGGGCAGCGTAGGTTGGCACTGCCTGTCTGCTGGCATTTAATAAAGCGCCTGGTTATCTGTGCCCTGTCTTCAAATATACACATGCCTGAGTCTGCTGCACAGGAGTGCATTGGAAGAGGGGTAGTCTTATACAGGAAGTATATTCTAAATTCTATATTTTAACTAGAAAAGTTGGGGGTCATCTTATATGCCCAGTCGTCTTATACACTGGAAAATATGGTTACTTTCAGAAACAGCCAGCCTGTATGGTGTCATTCCATGCAATCCTGCAACCGTGTGAGTGGCTTTTGTTTCTCCTTACTCACTGATGAGGAATTGGGCTTCAGTGTAAAAAAGCAACGAGCCCAAAGGTAGAGAAACCTGTGTTTTCCTACCTCCAAGCCTCCTTGCTTGCTAGAAAATGGTGCCAGCAAGCAGCAGCAAATGCACCCCAAGTCTGTTCTTGGCTCCTAACCACTTGTTCAGAAAAGGAGCAGTAAGTAAGTCTTAGAAAATGTCTAAGGTTGAGACAAAATGTGAAAATAACAGACGGGAGGGACGGCTCAGCCGTGAAAAGCACATACTCCTGTGTGGAGGCTCACAGTGCTCTGTAAGTCCAGTTGCAGAAGAATCTGACGCCTTCTTCTGTCCTCTTAGGGCACTCCTCTTGATGTGTACATACCTACACTCATATACACATAAGTAAAAATAAAATAAACATTCTCAAAATGGAGTATGAAGAGGAGAAACCTGGCAGATTTCCCTGTAAGGAAGTGCGTGGTTTTACTCACACTAATAGCAGGATGGACTTCTGATACCATGTGCTAAGAAAGCGCTTCTTTCTTCCCTGAAACCCATAGCTCTAGTTTAATCACGGGAAAAGAAACATCAGGCAAAGCCTACGTGAAAGGTGGTCTGCACAACGAGACCAGTGTGCCCCAAAGACAAGGAAGGACGGAAACCCTCTCAGACCTAAGGACAGACCCCACGTGTGACTGAGGACCAGGTGCTAGAGCAGCGAAGGACTTCAGTAGAGGGACCAGTGAGCTCTGAGTGACAGCCGTGCTCTAGTGTTGCTTTTTAGTTTTCACACTGGGCCAGAGCTGTGTAAGACCATGTACAGGGCACAAGAGAACTCTTTGGATCATTTTTGGCTCTTTTCTAGAAATATAAAAAGCGTTCTAGACTAGAAAGTTTACCAAGACAAGAACAAAGCATGAGCCAGAGCAATGAGCCTGGATTCACTTCAGATACCCAGGGTGTCCAGATCACCCAGGACTTACAGTGGAGTGGTGGTCTAGTGATAGCTAGAAATGTGCATGTGGGTACTACAAAGAAAATGTTCTGTTCATTCTAACAAAGACCTTCAAGGTATATAAGACTGACAAAATATCCGTTTAATAAGTGAGTAAAAGTAACAGACAGTATGTTAAAAGCCACCCAAGATGCCAGCTCAACACACAGGGCTGGGGAAATGGCTCAGTCAGCACCTGCCATGTAAGCAGGAGGGCTTGAGTTCGGGTCTCATGTAAAAAGCTGGTCATGGTGGTACTAGGTATCTCTGGCCGCAGTGCTGGAGGACAGGTAGAGGTAGGTGGAAATGCTGAATCTTGCTGGCCAGCCAGTCTAGCTGGTCAAAGAGCGTAGTGAGGACCCTGTCTCAAAATACAGGGTGGGGGACAATTGAAGGAAAATAGTCAAGTTTGGCCTCCACGTGTACACACATTGTACTTACAGTTTGGTGTAGGTAAAATGCTTGCCTGACCCATCTTTGCAGCCCTAATGTCATTTTGATTAAAAACATAAAATTCCAATCTCAGCTTCTGAAATCAGCAAATATGAATACATATACATTTTTTTAAGCTCCAAGTCTCTTGGCTCACAACATCCTTTGAAGTAAACTTAAGTTATAGATGGGATAGTCTCATTTTGCCCTCTGACCTGGGCACAGCCACCCTGCTCTGCAACTGTGATCCCCTTGTCAAGGGCGTACTGAGATGAATGAAATGCAAGTGGCTGTGTGGTCAGATCACAGAGCAAAATCAACACCCAAGGAGGCTTTCCAGTTGGTGTGTGCTAAGAGAACCACAGCCTAGCTGTGGGCTGCAGATCAAAAGAGGACCCTCTTCAGGATGGTAGAGATAATACTTGGCAAAATGTTGAACCAGGTTCTGTTTCCTGCTGAGGTCGAAACATAGGCGTCAAGGATTCACAAATGACTTGCCAGGAATCCAGGGAGGTTTGGGAAACCAGGCCCAGCGAGAGGCGGGCTAACCCTCTACCTCTCAGAGGCCATGGGAAATTGCACATGAGACGGTGATCCAACACCAATGAGAAGAGAAATACCAGCTGGGACTATGTCCAAGAACTTTTGACATCCCTACTCCTACAACCTCGCACATCGCAGTACTCCACCCAAATGCTGTTCTATCTCCAGCCAGGACAGGTCTCTGCTGGAGCTAAGCCCCCCTCCCCTTCAAGTCCTTCGCCTGTGACTCTCAGGCTCTTTCCTATGATGCACCCACAGAGGTGCCAAGCAGACCCCAGGTTTGCTTTACTTCACTAGTCAGAGAAAGCAGCGCTGACCCAGCAGCCTTGCTCTGCCCTGCAGGAAGGGATGAATCATTTTCTCCTGGAATGGATGAGAGATGTCGTCAGTGGTGTGTGATTTGGGCTGTGGGCTGTGCCTGCTCCTACTAGAATGACCCCTAGGGCCACAGTCACATTTTCAGTTCAGTCAGACAAACAGTTGAGTTTCCGAGGAGGAAAAGCATTCAAGACTGGTGATCGATGGGCTCTTCCCGTAGTTCCCAGTGCCCCTGGTGCATGGCTTTATTCTTAGATATGGCTTGGAGTAGCAATGTGCAGGAGTGTGGCCAGCTGCAGGTCACTAAAGTAGGGATCTCTGGGCTACTGTTTGGATCCAGGATGAGTAACACTCATTCGTTACATGGGTACCTTACATGGCTTTTATTTATGTATGTGTGGTGCATTTATTCACTCAAGTTACTCATTTATTTTGAACTCTAGGCTGTAACTTCGAATACTGTCTAATGGCTAAAAGATTTGATACAGAAAAACAACAGATTAAACCAATTAGGGGAAAAGCTGTAAGTGGGAAAGATGGCTTCCGGAGGTTCCCAGAGATTGCACTTCCTGTAGAGGTTTCCTTGGCTGTTTTCTATGCTCTGTGGGATGGTCCTTCCGAAGACAACTTAGCTTCCCCATCCCTGTTTCCCTTTGCTCAAGGCAGCTCAGCAGGTGTTCAGATGACAAGTGCCAATGGTGGCATGGGTTGGGGTTTCAGGCAGTGGGAGTCAGAAATGTCCACAGGAGTAGGAAACTGAGGCAGGGCTCCTTGGCTCTGCTACTGCCCACACTCCCATGTTTTTATCTTTGTAAGAAGTATGAGAAAAGATCCCTGCTTCCTGCCCACTTCAGCCTCATTTGGTGTGGCTTCTGGCAAGTGTTAAAGTATGGAAATCCTTCTGTGACACCTCTGCCTAGGGCAAAGGTAGTGAGAATTAGTTTGCTAGGGAAAGGAGACACTGGTCCTGCCTGAGGCCAAGGTCAAGGAATAGGAAGTGATGTTGGGATGGGGTTGCTTTGGAATGGTCTTGCTGGATGTGTATAGAAAGGCCAAAAACTTCTGCTGGAATTGAAAGGACAGCCAGAATGGGGCTGAACACATTGTCTCTTCTCCAGGTTCCCCTCTAGGGGAACAACTACAGCCTAGCCTGGCCAACCATCTGTCCTAGGACCAAAGACCTTAAAAGAGAGCGATGGGGAAGACTATTAGTGCCACAGGTCAATGCTAAGGGTTCAGGAATGCCCCCTTCTCTCCCGCTGCCCCGCAGCCCCGCTGCCCCTGTGTGCCCCTCGGTGGCATGGAACGCAAACTTGAACTGATAAATGGAGTCACTCAGCTGAGGTGAAGAAAATACAAGTAGGATTTAGTTTCCTTCAGTTCAACCAGTAACAGAAGATCATGAGGTCATATCCAAACACCAGTCCTGATTTTCACCTGGCAGCCACATGGTCAGGCATCATGCCCACAGTAGAGCTTTGTGCATCAGGAAAATAAACCAAGATTATTCTATTTCCTTTGCTCAAGATCAGCGTGTTGTAACTGCAGTTGAGGGGCAAGTTGTTTTGCTGATACCCAGGGGCATCAGCCTGAGTCCTCAGGGAGATGCCTCGTGTGTTGGGAAACTGGGACACTCTTCTGTATGAAGTCTCACGTCCTCAGCCCAGAGTTCACACGCTTCTGATGGTTGAATTTATACCTAAAACTGATTGTGCTGTACCAATAAGACCTTTCAGGAGATGGTCCCACCAGACCCCAGTCACAGTTGTGGATAGTGATCTTTTATTATGATTCTTGTAAAATACAGTGGATTTCATTTGAAACAAAAACAAATAAACCCCATCGCATCCATTTTGAAATAAGTTAATATAGGGGGCTGGAGAGATGGCTCAGCAGTTAAGAGCACCGACTGCTCTTCTGAAGGTCCAGAGTTCAATTCCCAGCAACCACATGGTAGCTCACAGCCATCTAAAATGTGATCCGATGCCCTCTTCTGGCGTGCAGGTGTACATGCAAATGGAACACAGGATACATAATAAATAAATAATCTTTAAAAAAAAAAAGAAATAAGTTAATATAAAAGCAAATCTACTTATGGCTGCTTTTCATTTTCTGAAGGTAAGCCACCTATTCCCCTCAATTATTATCTTTAATATTTATCAATTTATTTTTATGTATGTGTGGCTTATGTGCACTATGTTCATGCTATCCCTGAAGGGGCCAGTAGAGGGTGTTAGACCCTCCAGAACTAGTGTTAGAGGCAGTTGTTAGCTGCCAGATGTGGGTGCTGGGAATGGAACCCAAGTCCTCTGTAAAAGCAGTAACTGCTCTTAAGCCAGGAGCTGTCTCTCAAGGACTGTGGCCCTGTCCCGGTGCCTCCCTTGTCCCCATTTGCTCTTTCATTTTAGAGGAAAAAGCGTTGCTGTGTGAAGCTTAGAGTTTTCCCTTCTCTGGGAGACATACAAGGCTTGAGACTTAGTAACCAGACAAAGATAGTATATAGGGGTGAGAGGGAAGGGACAAGTTTGATCTGTGGGAGCTAGTACATCTGTAGGAAGCTAAGGATCTTGCATCCTCCATTCCTGGGCAGCTAGTTGCTCATGTCACAGCCATAGGCTCACATCACAGCCATAAGTTCACATCACAGCCATAGGCTCCATCACAGCCAAAGGCTCATATCATAGCCAAAGGCTCACATCACAGCCATAGACTCACATCACAGCCATAGGCTCTATCACAGTCATAGGCTCCATCACAGTTGTAGACTCTATCACAGCCATAGGTTCACATCACAGCCATAGGCTCTATCACAGCCATAGGCTCCATCACAGGCATAGGCTCACATAACAGCCATAGACTCATCACAGCCATAAGCTCTATCACAGCCATAGGCTCCATCACAGGCATAGGCTCACATTACAGCCATAGGCTCCATCACAGCCATAAGCTCTATCACAGTCATAGGCTCTATCACAGCCATAGGCTCCATCACAGGCATAGGCTCTATCACAGTCATAGGCTCTATCACAGGCATAGGCTCCATCACAGTCATAGGCTCTATCACAGCCATAGGCTCTATCACAGGCATAGGCTCACATAACA
>OU015742.1:20751946-20765064 GCA_907169655.1 Acomys percivali | reverse complement strand
AGGCTCACATAACAGCCATAGACTCATCACAGCCATAAGCTCTATCATAGCCATAGGCTCATATCACAGCCAGAGGCTTACATCATAGCCATAGGTTCACATCACAGCCATAGACTCCATCACAGCCATAGGCTTACAGCACATCCATAGTACCCATTCTGTTAAGCTAATGGGTTGCTGCTGAGCCAATGTAATAAAAATGTCAGACGTGAGCATAGGAGACTTTTTGAAAGTCTTTTGGGAGGCAGATGCTGCATTTCTTAAACTGTGTGATAAATTCTGGGATAATTTAGCAAGCGGCTGAGCTTAGATCTCTTTGTGCACATTATATGCCAACTAAAAAGGCATAAAAACCAGAGGAGGAGGCTTTGGGGGCTTATATAAAATTCTCTTGTTAGACTCTAACTTGAAATTTATTCTGTGATTTCTTTGGTTTTTCTTTCTTAATTAAGTGTCTTATTTGGGGAGAATTACAAGTTCGTATACAGTTGTTAAGAATAATGTATAGCAGAGTCACAATCCTTTACCTAGTTTCCCATTTTCTGGAAATATCTTGCAAAGCTTTGGAATATCTCATGCAGGGTCTGGATACAGTTACCGTGCCGTGGAGAGGATGGTGTGTGTTTCCATCACCACAGGAGCCCTCTCGTGGTTCTATCACAGTCACACTCTCTTTTTTCCCTCTCTTTAATCCCAGCTCATATGCACCAATCCATTCTCCATTTGCATAATAACCATTCATTGCTGGGTCACATAACATACATACTTTAGAGTCAGCTGTCTCCTCCTACATAATCTCCTGGTGCTACATCTGTGCTGTTTCACATATCAAGAGCCTGGTTTATAATTTCTGAGTAGTGTTTCACACCACGAGTACACAACAGTATGAGTACCCAGCCTAGTTTTTAACAGTTAATGCTAAAAACCACCCTCAGCACCGGTGTACAGGATTTTGTGTGACTATAAATTCTAATTTCTCCAATGTAAATGCCCAAGAACTCTTGCTAGAACATATGGTGGATATGTGTTGATATTTTTCAGGACTTTCCAATCTTCCTTTCTGGAGTGGATATGACACATTTTACACTCCCAGAGTCATGTATTAGCAATCCAGGGGTTTTTGTGTGCTTTGCTTGGGCACAGCCTTTGGTGGTGTCACCGTTTTCTATTTTTACCACCCTGGGAGGTACGAAGGAATTGTTCTCTGTGTTCAAGCCGCTCATAACTAACCACAGGAGCATTTTATGTGGCTGCTTCAGTCTCCACCTGTTAATTCTCCTATCTGTGTTGTCTCTATGCTGGTCTCATTGTTTGTCATCTTCCTATAGCTGGACATTTTCCTGGTTCTGGGTATAATGAGTGACTTTTCATTAAAACTTGGATGTTTGAGGCTATATGTCACAAAACAATCTGGATCTGCTTAAGCTTCTTCAGCTGGTGTCCTCTAGCACTGCAAGGGAAAGGGGGCGGAGCATCTCACCCTATCATCGAGTAATAGGGATAGAAATTATGAGTTCTTTACTCAGTCTCTGTTGATGGATGTTCTAGTTAGCTTTTAGCTGTCCACTCAACACAGTCTAAAGCAACAGTTCTCAACCTTCCTAACCCTGCAGCCCTTCAATGCAGTTCCTCATGCTGTGGTGACCCTCCCAACCATAAAATTATTTCATTGCTATTTCATGACTGTCATTTTGCTACTGTTATGAATTGTAATGTAATATCCGTTTTTTTCCCACAGTGGTCTTAGGAGATCTCTATGAAAAGGCCATTCAAACGCCCAAAGAGGTAGTGACCCACAGGTTAGAACTGTTGGTCTAACATCACCTGAGAAGGTGGTGGCAGCTGAGGGAGAGCCCAGATTAGGTTGGCACGGGGAACTATCTTGAATGTTACCTGATATAGGAAGGACCCATCCCGTTGTGGGTGACACCATTTCCTGGGTGGAATAAAAAAGCTAGCCGTGGACCAGAGAGCTAGCAAGACAGCAAGCAGCATTGTTCCTCCACAGTTGCTGCTTCAAGCTTCTACCTAAGTTCCTCCCCTGACTTCCCGCAATGAAGGACCATGATCAGAAGCTGTAATCTAAGTAAACCCTTCATACCCTTAGTTAAATCACAATGACAGAAAAAAAAAACCCAGACAATACAAGGGATGATATCTCCTGGTTATTTCTAGGGAGGAGGGGCCGTTCAGCTCGGCCTCACTGATTCCACCCTGTTGGTGAGGAACAGGAGCAGCTCATCACTTTCCCCATGTGAGCTTGTCACTTTCATATTAAAGCCAAGTTCTTACAGGAAGAGGAAAGAGCCTCTCCACTGCCAGGAGGTGGGAGTCATAGCTCCCCATGAGGATCTCGCTACCGCCTGTTGGCATCGAAGACTATCCGTGCGGCCTGTTCAGCTATGGGTCGTGTGGACACAGCCTTCCCTGTGCGGTCTGGATGAACTAGAACAACCATGTGGCAAAATGCTGTGGCGCAAGGCTGCCCTTACCTGCCCCTTTGACTACAGATGGCAGGCTTCTGTTGAGGCATTTGTTAACATCTGTTGGTACCTGTAGCTTCTTCAGCTATAGTGGAGATGTGTGACTCAGAAAGAAACCCGGGGAAATTACCACTGCCACCCAGGAGCCCACGGTCCCTAGATGGTTTGCGTCTTTCTTCAGACTTTGGTGTCCTCTGAGGTTTGTTTTACTATAATTTCTAGGGTGTCCATTAAGGGGGGGCATAGGGTCAGATAGGATTGGCTTTATTCATGTGTGCAGGCACTGAACCTGAGGCACGCTGGAGAAGCGTGCTAGCACTGAGCTACAGCTGTAGCCAAGGCTGAGTCCTAGAAAGGACTTGCTAAATTCCCCAGGCACTAGGTCAGTTAGTTCTGGGAGCCCCATTTTTACCTGAGTCATTTCCGGTCCCTTGGCCTCGTGCTAACGGTTCTTCCTACATTCTTTCGCTTTGTGGCCTTATGGCCCTTCCTGTAATCTGAAGCATCCTTTCCTTTCATCTCTGGCCTTCGAGCCATATGAGCAGACAGCCAAACAAGGGAGATTCCTTTTATGGTAAAATGAAGAAAACAAAATGCATTACATTTTCTATTAAAAATTTTATTATTGGGCCAGCAAACAGGACCAATGGATTAAAGCGCTTGCCACCAAGCCTGTTAACCTGAGTCCAATGGGGGCCACATGACGGAAGGAGAAAACACTTTAACCAAACTACCAAAAATTCTCTGACCTCCACATGCATGATATAGTATGACCTGTTCTAAAACACACACACACACACACACACACACACAAATACATAAATGCAAAAATACATTATTACATTCTTCCTCCTTTCTGGGTGTCAAGATGCACCTTTTATATGTAGTGATAGTAGATCCTATTTTTTTGTTGTTATTTTGAACAAAAACTGAAGGTTGCAGTCATATACTGCTTGTCCTAGAATTGCTTTTGTCTTTCTTTTTCTTTTCATTTAAATTAAAATAAAAACTAAAGTGAAAAGCATGGGGCTTACTTTGCATGCACTGAAATGTATAAATTTTGGCATGCTTTGGCGAGTTTTGGCAGAGGGTGGACTGTATAACACAAGTGTCCAATGTCTGAGAAGTTTCTGAGAACCACTTTTCTGGCCCTGCCTGCCCCAGCCCCTGCAGCTCCCTCTGTGTGTCTTAGCTGAGCTCACCTGTTGTGGAACTTCTGAGGTAGAGAGACTGGCTCCTTCTGCTCACCCTGTGTCTGAGCTCCGCAAATCTGTTCTCTTTTCCCCCTGAGTAGTATTTCTTTATGTAGACCGCTTGGCCTCTCCCTGCCTCTTCTCCTTCCCCAAGGCTCTTTGCTCTAAGACTCTGCCGTGTCATGGCCTCCAGCACCTGGCCGAACTCAGGCATATTCACTGAGCATGGAATCTATCTCTTTGTGGCAGAGTGCCACCAGTCACGCCTACAAACAGGCATGCCATCTCACTGTATTAACATTCATTTCTCTGACATCTGATGATGTTGAGAACTCTTTTCAGTGCTTGTTGGTCATTTATATGCCTTAATATTTGTATGATACATGATTTGGTCTTTCGTCCTCTCAAAAACTGTGTAATGTTATATCATAGAAATTGATAGGCTCTGAATGAGAACTTGTAATTTCCCATCCCATGGCCTGATCATTTTCTCAGAGGTATCTCTTCATAAGCGTCAGGCCTTAAGTCTGGCAGAATATGTTGTCAGTTTTTAATTTTCTTACCAGTGCCTGTGTGCCTTTTCTGAAGACTTTTTGCCTAACTGAAGGCTGCAACGCGCCCCTGTGCTTTCCTAGAAAGCAAATGACATTTGCGTTCACAATGGTGTCTACTTCCTGTCTCAAATTAATTTCTGAGTATAGGATGATAAAGAGGCGGGTTAATTTTTATAAAGTAATCCAAGCATCTAGTCTAGTCACTACTTGTTAATATATGTTCCTTTTTCCATTGAAGTATACCTTCTTCACTGGGGAGAATCAATTGAACATGTAATCGTGAGGCTGTTTGGGACTTAATATTCCACTCCATTCACTGATTTGTCTTTTTTTTTTTTTTTTACAAATTTTGTCTTGATTGTTATAATCAGCCTTATACTGAATAATATAAATCTCCTATATATTGAATCCCTTTTCAAAATTGTTTTGGCTATCCTATGGTCTTCATATTTCTCTATGCATCTTAGAATTGCCTGTATACTTCCTGCTCATGTTTACATTGGCCCTAATCTCAGTTTGGAAAGATCTGACACTCTAGCAGTCTGTGGACATGGTGTGTCACTCCACTCAGTCATGTTGCTCCAACAGGTCTTTTAAATCAGCGATAGGATTCTTGAAATACGTCATTGCATTTAGCCTTAATTTGTATGTGCTTAAACCTATTAAATGGCATGTTTTAACTGTACATACTCCAATTACATGTTCTAGATGTAGTGTACACACAATTATTTGTGTGCATTTGCTTGTACACCTAAGCCTACTAAGTCCGTATCCTACTTATACCATAAGTATTCAACTTTAGAGTATCCATCTACCATTATTATCAAAAGGGTAGGTGTCCTGGACATTTTAGCTTCTTGGACACCAGTGATTTTAATAGCAACTTGTAAGGGCTCCTAATTCTAGTTAGGATGTGAAAGAAGTCAAGAGAACTTTGCTCCCAGGAAAAGAAAGTACAACGTCTGGGCAAGGTAAAGCAGTGCTGTGAAGAAGCACTATGCTCAAGCAATAATGATGGAGTGACTTCATAGAGAAATGAAGTTTGGGGGCTTCACCCCAAAAGCTTCAAACATGGGGTGAGTGACTGTTGAGAGTGCAGACAGATGGCAGGGTGGGGTTATCAGATGGTACAAGCTCTAAAGGATGAGCTGAAACAGCTGCGCCTCGGAGACCCGAAGAGCGTAAGATACCGCTGCAGCGCGTCTGTTGTGTATTACGGTCTGAAGGGGCTGCAGACACTTACAGCATTCTAGCTGAGAGGCTCAAGCACCCATAGATTTTCGTTATCTTCAAGAAGGTGTCCCAGTCTCAGAAGCAGTCCCTGAAGACACCCAAGGGATGGCTATAGTTAGTCCTGGCAGTTGGTGAGGCTTCTGCCCTTGAAGAAATTTTTGTGACTAGAAATAACTCCCTCTTAGTTATATTCTTATCAGACTAGACCTTCAGCTAATTAAAACGCCATATTCTTTGGTATTAAAAGGTGTGAAACTAATGCTGCAGCTCTGTGATAACCACCTAATTGAATATTCTTTCTCGTTTTGTGTAAATGCCTTTGTCTGTTAAAAATGCTACCAAGCGCAGCCCTGTGGTTACTTTAATTCCATTGCCAATACTTTCATATGGTTTCCTGTATTCTAAAGGGAAAGCTATGTGCACCTGACTTTTTCAGAAACTTTTCCTCTTATGAATCAGCAGCAGTTTGAATCAATGTCAGACGCTTTTATTGAGTGGTTAAATCAATGCCTCTGTGTCAGCACTCTTGTTTTAGGTAATGGTGATTAAGCATTCTCAGTAAAGGAAATGCCGGAGCATAAAGAAATCATATTCACTACTAACTAGAGCATCTAGAGAATGCATGATAATAATCATAGAAGGGCTTGGCAAGCGTTAGCTTCTGGCTTTAAGCCTGTGGATCACAAATCATCATCAGCACCACCATTTTTTCATTTTCATGTGTATGGCATATATGTATATATTCATGTTTTTACATGTGTATGGGCACACTTGTGTGTGCTCATGCATGTGTATAGGCATGCATGTAGGGTGCTGAGATTGATATCAAGAATCATTCTTTGTTTGTTTTGGGGTGGGTTTTTTTTTTTTGTTTGTTTTATTTGTCTGTTTTTCCAAGAAAGGATTTCTCTGTGTAGCCCTGGCTGTCCTGAAACTCTCTCTGTAGACCAGGCTGGACTTGAACTCTGAGATCCACCTGCCTCTGCTGCCCAAGTGCTGTGATTAAAGGTGTGCGCCACCACTGCCTGGCCCAATGTTTCTTAATACAATCAAACTGACAATCAGAATTAACCAAGGTACAAATCTTTAAGGGAGATAAGTGGGAATGAGGCAGAACAAGGCCTTGGGGTGTTCAGTGAGAACAGCATTACATGCCACAGCAGGAGCAAGGATATTAAATGACAGCCACAAATCAAACAGAATCTGGGTGTGATGGCGCACACCTTTAATCCCAGCATTGGAGAGGCGGAGGCAGGTCAGTCTGGTCTACATAGTGAGTTCGCGGCCAGCCAGAGCTACATAGGAAGACCCTGTCTCAAAAACATAGCAAAAGTGAAACCTCATTTCACTAGTAGCTTGAATTTTATCCTCATCATATTTTTAAACAATACTCAGTTATTTGACGATTCCCTTTGTGTGTGTATGTGCATGGGTGTAAGTGTGTGTGTTCATGTGGACACGTGTGTGTTCATGTGGACACGTGTGTGTTCTGAGTCCACGTCCTTCGAATGTCTTCCTCAGTAGCTCTCCATTTTTCTCTCTCTTTTTAGGATACAGGGTTTCTCACTAAACTTGGGGCTCACTGACTGGGCTAGACCATCTGGCCAGCCCACCCCGCTCCCCCAGTGCTGACATGGCAGGTACATACTACACCTGTTTATTTCATGTCTCTTCTTTACCAGGGTCTTTACTAGAGTCTCTATGTATGTGTGGCAAGCACTTAAACAACAGAGCCATGTCTCTAGGCCTGAAGATTCCCTTGTTTTAAAAAATGGTTTTAAAAAAAAATCCTTGGATGGAACTCAGAGAGATGGCCCAGTGATTAACAACCCTTGCTGCTCTGTCCAGTTCTGTGAGGCTCTGCCCTTGGCAGGTTTTTGGGTAGTCCTACCTGTGATCATTCTTGGGGTTACAGTCAACTGGGCACAACAGTACTGGGAGGGACAAGGTGGCCCCCCCTTAGCAGCATCTGCCGTGGGTGCTGGCTGTTGGTCAAGGCTCCTTAGCCCTTCTTCATTAGAGTTCTATCTTCCAGTAGGTGGTACAAGGGGCACAGGAGAACAACAGCAGCATCTGCAAAGCCCCTCCAAGGCCCAGGCTGTGGACTTCATCTTCTGAGCCACCTGACCTCTCAAATTCACGGGATGGATATAAAGACCCTAGCGCAGTGTCCAAGCAGGAAAGGAGCTCATCTGACTAGCTATTCATCTCGCCATGTGTTTCAGCACGGGTTTGCCTAAAGCACCAGGAGCTGGAGACAGAGACCGGACACACAGAAGCAGGGAAACCTTACACACAGAGTGCAAGCAGTGGTGGGGCACCACAGCCTGTGGAATTCTATGGTCAGGGCCTTGCTGAGTGGGAGGCTTAGAGACTGCCGGTGCTAGGCCATCTTATCTTATCCTTCTAACTGGATATGTCAGTGCTGGGAGAGTCAAACAGGGGAGAAGAAAGAAAACAGTGCCGCAGGTGAGTGTAGAGAGTCAAACAATACTCTTCTTCCCTTCTTCCATGGTACATGGTATATCTAAACTCAGAGTCTCCTGAGCCTCATGCTTCTGCACGCTTTCATATTTGTATTTATTATTTTGTGTATCTCTCTGTGTGTTTGTTAGGCTATTTGTGCCATACATACATACATACATACATACATACATACATACATACACCTGCAGAGACCAGAAGAAGGCGTCAGATCCCTTGGAGCTGGTGTTACAGGCTGCTGTGAACCATCTGACCTGGGTGCTCTGGAAGAACAGAACCCAGGTTCTCCGAAAGATCAGCAAGGGTTGGTAACCACTGGGCCATCTCTACGGGTTCCGTCCAAGTACCTTTTTGTTGTTGTTAAGCAGATTGTATTTTCATTTTATATGTGTGAGTATTTGCTTACATATATGTCTGTGTACCATGAGTATCCCTGGTGCCCAGGGAGACCCAAAGAGGGCACTGGATTCCCTGGAACTGGAGTTGTAACAGCTATCGGGCACCCTGTGGGTGCTGGCAACAGATCCCAGGTCCTCTGCAAGAGTGGCAAGTGTGCTTAACCACTGAGCCGTCTCTCCAGCTCCCTACTCAAGCTGCATTTTCTAGATCCTCTGAAAGTTTGCAGTAGCTTCCTGGTGTAAGAGGCCACGGGTGTCTGCAGTGTGTGGTGTGCAGGTAAGCTTTTCAAGTGCAGTGTGGTATCTGGCACAGGGCAGGACTGCAGCTTACAGACTGTGAGTAAAAGGAAGGTAAAGACTATAGTCTTACTAACAGACAAAGTATTATGGATGGGGATGGGGTGTGTGGCAGGAGCCCCGCCCTACCCTTCCAGCTACGCATTCTGGGTTCTGTTGCCCTAAGGATGGGGAAAGCTGAAAGGAGGGTGTTTTAGAATGCTCCAGAACTTGAGATTTAGAAACAATCTTGGCAGTTAACGTTTGGTGTTCCCAGCCAGTTCAATGCTCTTTCCTAGTGTCTGTGGTGGGGTTGCTCCTGGAGAATTGAGTATAAAAATACTCTTCTTTGCCAGCTATTTGGTTCTTCTTCGTTTTTGTTTTGTTTGTTTTTTCAAACTCTGCTTCATGGCAAGTAGAAATCACTTTCTGTAATTTCCACTGCTGACCTTTAAGTCTCTATTTAACACTAGACAAATCAAACCCATAGCGTTCTTTCACAAGCCTTCTTTCAAAATAAGCGTCTCCCATTGGCGACTACATGACAAGAGTTGGCTTAGCTGCCTTAATGAAACCCAAAGGGAACATTGTCTTGAATAATTCCATGAGCACGCGTGGCAAGTTCAGGGGCTGTGGATACCCTCTCACGGTTTTGAAATGTGTGGCTAAAGACATCAGCAGTTGACAGATTACTTGGGGATTTGTCAGGAGTATTAATTACAGACGTGGAAATCTTGGTCAGTGACAGTCTGCCTTGTCGCATCTTGCAAATGTGATCAAAGTCTTTTCAGTGCTTATTTGATGATGCCTAGCCGGGGTGGGTGAAGAACAAAGCCTTTCAGGAGGTACCACTGGTGCAATTGGGCACAGATTTAAGGAAGAAAGCCCCGAATGTGCCCTTCCTTCTACACTTCTTTCTCACCTCCCTCTTTCTTTGGGGAGTTCCTACTGCTTCTGAACACCTGAAATGTTTTGGGGAGGGCTGATGCAGGAGAAAAAAATTTTAAATATGGACAGTTGGACAGTACACAAGGACAAATGTGGGGTCCATAAAAGTGTTTTTTTTAAACCATTGAAAAAACATGTAGCCCACAGTTTGTTTTGATTTAATCAGTCAAAGCAATTTATAGCTTTATGAAGACTTGAAAAAATGTCAGAGCACAGTATGTAGCTGTTTGGGGGGGGGCAAGGAAAATAGGCCTCTGCCCTTGTTCAGAACTAAAAGAAATAATCTTTTATTTTGGCGTCTAAGTCATAGAGAATGAAATAGAAACACAGCCCTGGCCTGCAACCTCCCCTGTTTTCTTGTCTGTACCAGTGTGGCTGCCTAGCAGAGTGGGTTGACTATTTGTCAATTTTGCATAGCTGGAGGGCTCTGAAAGTGATCAACACCTCGCCTTGGTTCGCTTGGTAGTCCACTTCAGTCTAAGAGATCACCCTGGATGTCTTCCAGGCTCTGTTGGGACCCTTGGCATGAGATGAGAGGTAGATCTTTTCACCAGCTCTTATTTTTAGAGGTTCTTGTCAGTTGCCTCTGTGCGCCAGAGGGTGGCACTCCAGAGGTGGCGAGGAAGGACGGGAGGAAGGAAAGGGAGCTGAGTTAATTCTCAGACCTCAGCATCTTGTTACCAGGATAATCTTGTCAAAGAGCAGCTATCCTCGGTCCCTTGCCGGGGCGGGTTGCGGAGGGGGCGGGGGACGGACCTAGATTTCGGCGGACCTGGCGGTCACAGACTTAGAAATTTTAAAGAAGACACAGATTGCTTAGAAACAATAACTGTCTGTGTTGTGAGGAACCCGAATTTTCTGCACTTCTCATTGACTGATTGAGACAGAAAGGTCTCCCTGAGCGCACCCACACCTGACCCGTCCCTCTGTGTCGTGTTTTGCAGTTCCTGACTTTGTGAGAGTCCGTGAAGGATGAAGGTGATCTCTGCCTTCAACATTCCTCACACCAACATCCATGCACCAAGCTCAGGAATCCCCAACCCTCAGGCTGCCTGGGCCTTATACCGGGCGCCCACGCAGCTGTTGGTGCGGGAAGGGGCACGCTCCCAGCTGGCCAACCTGTGAGTCAGGCTGTTACCGGTGCGGCGAGAAATGAAGTGTCCCGCCCTCCAAGTAGTGCCCAGAGCTGGAGCAGAGCCAAAGCGTCAGGTGCAGGGCTGCCACCCTTGAGGATTTTGATCAGGCAGAGGAGGAGGTCAAGAGTAGCAAGACACCGACAGGTTGTCCGGGATGGGGAGCCCTAGGTGGATGCTCTAGGAGCACAGTGACTTATCCTGGTCTGGTAACCTCGCCTGGCACTTGCCGTGACCACTCCCTCAGCCGCTGCGCTGGATCCCCAGACAATCAGGTGGTCTCCCTACGGCCCGATGCCACCAAAGAGCTCTGTTGGCGACTCAGATTCCCAGTAACTTCAAAAAAAAAAAACTGGCGCTGAGTGAAAAAAAAAATATATCAGAACATAAAAATCAAACGCCCTTAGGCAAAGGGAGTGGAGGAAAGCTCCACCCACTCCAAGCTAAGGCAAAAGTTCAGCAAGGGCTGTTTAGTGAATCAGACTTGCTCCAGCTCTGCGAGGAAACTGGCTGCCTGGCGAGAGAGGGGAGCTTGAGCCCGGAGTTATTCTAGTCCCACCAGGCAGGCGGTCTCCAGACAGCAGGACCACGCGGGACAAGCATTTCACTGCGCTAAACTGTAACTCGCTCTTTAGAAAAGAGTAGATGCAAAATTTAATAAATTAAGTGATAGAAAGATGCTTCCCCGGCTTGGAGAAGTAGGGAAGGCGGGCCCTGGGGAATAGCTGAAATAAACTAGTTTTTTTTTTTTTTTTTTTTTTGAAATTTGGAGAGATTACACAGGCGGAAATGAATTTCTCATTTATGTTCTGACTTTGGTGTTGCCCAGTTTCATTCTCATCTCTAGCCATCGTCTCACTTCCCTCCCTCCACATCCCGTCTGTAGCCTCGAGAAGGCTTCCCAGCTCCTCTTCCCTGCCGCCAGGAGTTCTCAGGACAATTGGCCAAGGGTCCACCGCCACTTGACTTGAGGAAGTTGGTGGAAGCTCCCTAGACTGCCTTCCTCGCTGGTGATGCAAGAGCCTCCGCCTCCAGGCTGGCTTCCTAGTTAAGCCCTAAATTAAGTACACAGCCCAGCCCGTTGCTTTCCCTTCTGCCCGTGTACTTTCTTTCAGCGTACCCAGAGTTGCAAAATCGGAAAACTCCAGGTCAGACTGCTCCTACAAAGAAACAGGGGAGATACAACTTTTTTCTTTTCCCTTTATGGTTCTTTCCAATTCTGAGGTGCCCAGCTCCTAGCTGCGGGCCTGGGGCAGACAGACTTGTTACTGGCTGGGGGTTCCCGACCCAGCAGCGGATTGAGCCTGATGGGTGGGATGCAGAGAGGCCAAGGCACAGCTCTGGCCAGCATAGACCTGGGTCTGCGGTGTGCTTGGCTGCATCCTCGCCCATACCCTGGGAGCTCTTGTAGCGAACACCCCTCACTTCCAGCAGAGGCAAAGCTTTGTCGTGAGCCCTTCAGTTTCCCTGGGAACCAGTGGCTTCTTTGATCTCGCTCGGGATTCACCTAAAAACTAAGACTTCAACCTGGGGCTGTGCTGTGTCACGGTGACGTTAGATCCACTTATAAACACAGAAATGACCGAGATGACCCGACGGAGGAACGACAGGCCAGGTTACTTGTTTTTCATGAGAAGGCTACTTCCTTCTCTCTGCCAGCCTGGATTCAGGTGGAGTAGCCCTTAAATGGAGTTTCTTTAGTCCTCACACGTAGAGTGCCAGTAATTCCATTCCCAGGCCAGCTTCTCCAGGCTGCCGCGGTGAGAGAGAGAAGGGGGTGGGGGTGGGGATGTGTGGTACCACTGACATCGCAACTTTGGTTGGGGCCATGAAGGCCTCAGGAGGATCAGGGTTTTGTTTTGTTTTGTTTTTTTTTTTTAACCCCCATATGGCGTTCCCAGCGTGGTCTGGACTCCGCTGCGGCACGGTCGTCAGATTCAGCGGGCCGATAGACAGACAGCGCCTGGCGGTGGTACTCTTAAGTCCAATAAATTTCGAGACTCCCAACACAGCACAACCTTTTTTCTTCAGTAGCCCTTTTCCTTATAATTATTTCTCGTGTGAAACTCTTCCACGCCGCTGCCTTCTGTCCCCATTTAGCCTTTCCCTGGTTTTGTGCGTGCGTGCGTGTGCTTGTGTGTGTGTGTGCGCGCGTATGTGTGCTCGCGCGCGCGCGCGCTCATTCCCTAGTTTATTTTCTTGTCGTGCATGCCCATCGCTCCCCGAAGCTGAACAGTAGACCTAGGATCTTCCCTTGTCTTTTTCTCAACTGTCTTTCCCACCACCAGTTCTACCTCTTAAGTAACTGGGCACTGGGGAAAAAACCAAAAAGACAAAAACAAAAAACTAACCAAACGCGCGCGCGCGCGCACACACACACACACACACACACACACACACACACACACACACACAC
>OU015742.1:20740923-20750923 GCA_907169655.1 Acomys percivali | reverse complement strand
GGCGCGCGGCTGCAGGAGGCGTACGCTGTGTGTCGGGCCGAAGTCCCTGCCTGGCAGGCTACTTCTAGGGAAGGATCGTAGGCATAGGAGCTGCGGGCACTTAGCCTAAGTCCGGCTTGGATTGGGATGCTCGTACCGGGGGCCGAGAGGGCGCGTAGTCTCGGCTTGGTGCTGAGGTCCGGCTCCGTGGTGCCCCGCAGTGCGTCCAGCCGGGAAGCGTCGCTGCGATCCACGCGGCTTGGGAGAAGTAGCCGCGCGGTAACGGCGGGCAGGTAGACTTAGCTCGTCGCTGGTGCGGGTTCATTGCGGAGGTTTGAGTATTAAAATCACACGCGCCCTACTTTGCTTGTACTCATTCAAGCCACAGTGGCCGATTTCGCTTTTCTGGATGTCCCTGACGGCCCTGTTGAGTTTGCGAGTGTCCTGCAGATACTGAGGGCCACTGTATCTAACAGCAGACTAGAGACCCCATAGGCCTCCCAGGACCACTTAGGCCACGCGTGTTCCGAGCCCTAGCCAATTGACTGCCCTGTCGGCTCCATCTAGCCGGATCGACCCGGACCCAGTCACATAGGCTAGCGGCTCTGTGACCTCGAGGGCCTATTGCCCCCGGGACAGGCGCTGCTTGTGGCGGAGTAACTGGACGCTGGGGCACTGGGGATGTGCACTCCCGAGACCGGAGATGGACATTTATATTTGGTGCGTGTCGATGGTACACGGGACACAACAGGTGAAGTTGCTAAGAAGTTCGGCTCGGAACTGCGGAGGCCATTAGGGTCCTTTGCCCAGAGTGGCCTGGAGGGTGATCGTGGCCCTGCGGATGCTAGGGCGGTGCGACTCTCGCTTTGTCTCTGATGTCCCGCTGCCTAGGCGGCGGGAGCTCCCGTAGGGCGCGCGGCGTCCGGGCCTGGCCCAGGGGCGGGGCAGAGCGCAGAGCGCGGAGCGAAGCCGCCCGGCCCCCCTAAGTTCCAGCCAGACCTGCGGCTGCCCGCACAGCCTCAGCGGCGCTGGGCGGCGAGTTTGTCAACAATCGCCTCGCCTTCGGCGGCCTGACCCGTAGGCGCCGCCCTCGCCGCCTCTGCCCATTGGCTACGATGAGGAGCGACCGCGCGCAGGCCAATGGGGAGCACTGGCAGCCGGCGCCAGGGGCGCAGGGCTGGCGGTGCCCGCGCGGCGGCGGGAGCAGCGCGCGAGGGGCGGAGCGGGAGGAGGCGGAGGATGATCCCGGCGGCGGCCGGTGCAGCGCGGGCTGGAGGCGCGGCGCGCGAAAGCTTGGGCTCACGAACGGAGCGTAGCGGCGGGCGGACGGGCAGGCGCGGGGCTCTGGAGCCCAGGGCCGGGCTTTGTTTCCCTTGCCTCCCCTGTGGCGACGCGCAGAGGTCGTCCGATCGGCGCAGGACGCCGCGCTCGGAAGGGAAGGGGCGGACGTGAGTCTTGGCTTGGTGGCTCTGGGAGGGAAAGTCTAGGGGGTGGAAGCAGCCGAGCGCCGGGTGTTGCCGAGCGCGCGCGCAGCTAGGTGTGGAACTTTAAAGGGGATGGCTCTGAAGGCCCTCATTTGGAAGATTGCACATTCCGGCAAAGTTGCACCCGAGAGAAGTGGTTTCGTGTTTAGGGTGGCACGCGGAGCAAGCAACCGGAGGAACCTTGCGGCCGAGGGCGCCCGACCCGGGCGGTGCTGCGCTCGGAGTTACAAACTCTATTGTGACGCACTTACTACGACTGACGGCCGCTGCCAAACCTTCTCCAGACTTGCTGCCCTCAGCATTTTCGGCAAACAATGGGGCCGGAGCAGGGAAAGCGGCCAGCCGCCTGCAATCTCTGCATCTGCACCCGCTCCTGTGCTGCAGCGCCTTGTCTGAGCCCGGGAAATGAGAGCCCGTTGGGACTTTCAGACTTGATTCAAGTTTGTCCTGAAGGAAAAGCACGAAATGTAGTAGACTTCCCACGAGCTGTTTCTTGTGAAACTTCTTGCTTGTGTATATGCGTGAGCGCACCAACTCCAAAAGCTATGGAGTTGATACTTTGTTTTGTTTGGTGATCTGATTTAAGTTCTACCCTGCACCAAAATAAACACACCTTGTTTATTTGGGGGTGAACTTTTAATCTTATTGGAAGAGAGTCAGAAAAGTAAACACAACAAAGAATCTGAGGTCGACTCTAAAATTCTTAGCGAGTGCATAAAATGATTTTAAAACTCAATTTGCTGAAGATAATGTTTTTGTTGTTCCCCTTCCCATTTCTTTGCAGAAAAAAAGACCAAATGGCCAAGCAACCTTCTGATGTAAGCTCTGAGTGTGACAGAGAAGGTGGACAATTGCAGCCTGCTGAGCGGCCTGCCCAGCTCAGGCCTGGGGCCCCTACCTCCCTACAGACAGAACCGCAAGGTAATCCGGAAGGCGGCGGCGAAGGGGACCGCTGCCCCCACGGCAGCCCTCAGGGCCCGCTGGCCCCACCGGCCAGCCCTGGCCCCTTTGCTACCAGATCCCCACTTTTCATCTTTGTGAGAAGATCTTCTCTGCTCTCCCGGTCCTCCAGTGGGTATTTCTCTTTTGACACAGACAGGAGCCCAGCACCCATGAGTTGTGACAAGTCAACACAAACCCCAAGTCCTCCTTGCCAGGCCTTCAACCATTATCTCAGTGCGATGGGTAAGCCATAGTTGGGTGAAAGGCCTCGGGGGTGTGCTTGTTTGAATATCGGTTTCAAGGCTGTGGGTAGCATTTAAAGCCTACTCTATATTTTGATGGAAACAGAAAATGTATGGAGATTGCAACAAGTTTTTTTTTTTAACTTGTAAATTTTGTGGCGTGAATTTATGGAGGTAAACCATCAACCTACTGATCTTCAAAGTTTTGAATCTCTGTGTCCTTCTAGCCAAAGCTTATAACCATAGTATAGTTGGTTTTAACCACTAAGTTTAGTTATCAGTGGCATTGTGTTGGGAAGGGACCTGGTCAGGTATGTAAAATAGATTACTGGCCACTTGAGAGTGTAAAGGAAGAGACGGACAAGTTGATCGTTTCTGAAGACAGCATCTGCAAAGGCGAAGTGTGTATCACAGAACCACCAAGGAACCCTGAAGATGGATTTATGCCCAGATTCTCCTTTAAGCTCAGTTTTTGCTTCAAGGCATTAGACTTAGTGTGGATGGATGAGATTATACTGTAGATGTTTTATTTCAGGAGCAAAAGACAGTGTTAGAATCTTTTTTAAAGATATATTCTTATTTTTGAGATTTCATGCACGGATACAATTTCATTTGATCAAACTCATCTCCTCCCCTAACTAACACCTCCCAGATCAGTGTGAGAATCTTAACCAAGAGTGGTCCATGGTGACAGCATAGTAAAACCAGTAAGGAAACAGAGTTGATGGGAGACAGTGGCATTTTTGGAATCTTTGCCTCATCAGCATTAAGGTTGCCCCTGATTGTGGCCAGGGGCACATGAGCTCCTGGGGTGCCTCATAACCAGGCCTGCAGATCCCGAAGTCAAATATCCCAACATTTAAACACTGACAACTACTTTAGCCATTGTTAAAAGGCAGGTTGAGTCATGTGTAGATTTGGTTTGACTCTTATCTTGTGCCTTGGGCTATGCACATTTTTGGCTAGCCCCAGGGAAGGAATGGTTCTGCCTGCAGGCTGCTTCTCCACCAAGAAGAAAAACTCTGTATTTTGATCCTTATCATCTACAACCATGTTTGGTATGCTCCTGGCAAGCCGCACCTGTAGGAGACATCAGGAACTTGTTCATGGTGTCAGTTAGCACGTTTGGTTATCCAAGCCATATGTTGACTTCGAGTTGGCTGAGTTCTGGGGCCTCTTGAGGTGTGCTAAGTGGGAGGTGCTGGAAGTGCTTCTGAACAGGCGCTTGCCTCTGCCTCCCATGAACTAAGTAGCCCAGTGTATGCATACCTCAACAGTACTGAGGTAACAGGGCTCCCTGGTATATGTGCTTAAAAACCTGTGCGCTTTAAGAACCCTCTGGAAGCTATTGGAGTTTTACACTGCTGACCCGGGTCATGGTCTAGGCGGTGGGATAACCTGGGGAAATAGTTTCTCCTCCCCTGTGAGCTAGGAATAGTGGATGAGCTAGTGCATTTTCTGACAGGAAGAAAGTCACAATTGTTTTGTTTTGGGTCCTGTACTACTTTACTTAGGAAGCTAATCACAGTGTAAATTCACTATGATTTGAGATGACAGACAGAGGGCTTTAAAGATCACAGTCAAAATGCTTAGGCAGAGTTAGCAGTCATACTTGGGAAGGGTTAACTACATTCCAGTAGATTGGGATGATGTCAGCTTCAAGGTCAGTGTGTGGACGTAAATGGTAAAAACAGTAAGAGTTAATGCATCAAAGTAGATTTTTAACAGTAAGTTCCTGGAGAGATTTGTTTGGCGAGAGGGGTCTGTTGAGATGGGGTAAGGCAGAAATTACTGATCGGGCAAGAGGACATAGCCAGATGTGAGGCTATTAAATTAAATTCACTTAGAAGTTTTGTCGGCCTCTGAGGTTTTCTTCTGGCCACCCTTGCAATCTTACCGCTCCTGCCTGTAGACTACTTAGGCTGAGCTGAGATGTGATCTCTTTATCTTTTTAGACCTGTTTAATATTTTTTACTCCACCATTAAGATCCTCAATGCCGCTTTTGATAAGTTATTGCAAAATACGTTTCCCACAAAGGATCCTTTATGGTTGGTATGAACCACTGGAACACACATGGGGGTTACACAGAGGTCCTGCTTACCCAAGGACTCTTTCAACACTGACAAGTTGTGGTAGGAGACGCAGAGTGTCTTAAAAGCTATGTCCTCGCAGCCTCTCCCTCCCCACTAATGTATTGAGAGTGAACCTAGGACTTTCTCCATTAAGGCAAATTCTCCTGGAGAGCTGCACCCCTGGCCCTTGTATATTTACTGTCATGGGAAAAGGGGTTCTCACTGGAGCTACACAGCAGGTTCCCCAGTATCTGACTGTTCTGAAAACATCTTTAAAGAGCATCTTGTTTACTGTGTGGAGGTCAGTGTAGTGAAACTATACTTTCGCTCCACATCTGCCACCATATATTCTGGGAGGATTGACTTTACCAAACTATTTTTTGGTGAACGACTGATTGTCTTAATAAAAAACCCTGCACACCCACTGGCTGCCTTTTCTGGTGTTTGTATGCCATATGTCTTTTTGTACTAGTTGATCTTTGCACATATTATCAATCTGAAGCATAATCAGTGTGAGCTGATTATGATTGTCAATAAGGACTCTGAAGTGTTTGTGAATGTCTTAAATATTGGACTTGATCCTGGCAAAGCAGAATTTAGGACTGGGGGGTTGACTTCATTTTTGTTTGTGCCCCTTGGCATCCCATGGCAGTTGGCCCCTTGAGAGCGAGAGTTCCCTGTGGGAGATAGGACATCCTGCTGGTGCCAGCATGTGCCTAACGGGAGGCACCTAGATGTTGGAATCCACCGCGCTCTGTCTGCAAGCCTGTCCGTGGAGTTGTTTGGTTTTTTACTGTGTTGGGAATGGGGCCCACAGAGAACAGGATTTGATAGGACATTTTTAGTCCCAGTATATCTGTGGTGAGATGGGAGGTGTCCTCTGCCCTCTGATTCTGTGCTTCTGTTACACACACAGGAACACGGGTAAACGTTCACATGAGTAAACGAGGTAATTTCTTGGGCGCTCTCTCAATACATTAATGTCAGCTGCTCACAGGGAGCATTTCATTTCTTTTTCTTGCCTTATTGCACTTGCTGGAACTCTGTAATTGTGTTGGATAGAAGTGAGGAACGCAGTCTGAAGGACAGAAGCTTTCTGTCTACAGAGTAAAATCAGTAAGTATATTAGTAGCTGTAGGTATTTTTGGATACTTCTTAATAAGAAAGAGTAGAAAATTTTAATCAAACTCCTGAGTTCCTGAGAACTTTCAGAGTTATGTTGTTTTGTTTGTTTTGTTTTGTTTTTCAAGACAGGGTTTCTCTGTGTAACAGCTCTAGCTCTCTTGAATCTTGCTCTATAGACTAGGCTGGCTTCGAACTCACAGAGATCCACCTGCCTATGCCTCCTGAGTGCTGGGATTAAAGGTGTGCGCCACCACCGCCAAGCTCAGAGTTTGATTTTAATGAAGTGTTTGTTCTGTGATTCTGTTAGCCTGTTGGGGTGGCATATCACAGTGTTTGATGAACATTGTTAAATGCTTCTGTGTGCCCGGATAAATCCTACTTGGGCAGAACGTGATTTGTGTACGGTGCTGGGTTGAGTTGAGTATTTTGAGAGACTCTTTTTTTTACACCTTGAGGGGTGCTTAGAGGACTATTCTGTTTGCTTTCGGTATTAAGACCTGGATGAGTTGAAAAATATTCCCTCTTGTATTTCCAGGAAAAAAAACTGTGGAGAGATGGTATTAATGCCTTTGAAGGTTTTGGTTTTTGTTTTGTTTGTTTGTTTGTTTGTTTTGTTTTTGAGACAAGGCCTCATGTAGCCCAGGATGGCCTTGAACTCACTATGTAGCTAAAGATGTGCTTAGTGCTTGATCTTCTGATCTTCCTGCCTCCACTTCCCAGGTGCTGAAATTATAGGCATGTGCCACTATGCCCTGCTGTACGCAGTGGTTCCCACATGGTAGGCAGGCATTTTCCTAACAGAGCCACAATCTCAGCCAGTATTAAATTCTCTTGGGAGAGTGATCTCAGGCTTCTTTGGGGGCATGAACATTTTAGATTCTAGACTTAATTTTGTGGGTTTATGTGCTTATTGGACTATTCTGGTTGTCAGCCTCATCTTTGTGGGTTTTGAAAAAGAGGTACAGTTTTCTGATCTGTTGGGTTTATGGTTGTAAAAGCATATGTAGCGTCATTATTGTTTTAGGTGAACGCTGGCTCTGTTGTGATAGTTTCTGGTCAACCCCCATAGACTCATATGTTTGAATACTTGGTCTCCAGTTGGTGGAACTGTTTGGGATGGATTAGGAGGTGTGGTCTTATTGGAGGAAGTGTGTCGCTGGGGGTGGGCTTTGAAGTTTCAGAAGCCTGCAGTCCATAATAATACGCCCTTTGAGGATAGAGATGTAAGGTCTGAGTGCTGTTCCAGCTGCCACACCATCTCTGCCATCCTAAATTTTAGCCCTCTGGAACTGTGATAGAAAAGTAACTACGCTTCTTTCCTAATGTTGATAATATGTATCAAAAACACCTGTCAGTCTTCTTTCTTAGAGGGTTATTTTCTTGCTTTTTGAAATACTGTATTTTCCAGCTTACAAGACGATTATTTATTTATTTATTTTGGTTTTTCAAGACTGTCCTGGACTCTCTTTGTAGACCAGGCTGTCCTCGAACTCACAGCAGTCCGCCTCCCAAGAGCTGGGACTAAAGGCATGTGCCACCATGCCCTGCACAAGATGACTTTTTAGCCTCCCTCCCCCAAATCCGTGCCAAAGTCAGGGGTCATCTTATACACCGGGTACCTGCAGCTTGCTTCCCCTTACTTCATATATCTGGTGCATATGTGGGAGGGGTGGTGCCACGGCCAATTCCCCTCTCTGTGCAGGGAGTATGAAGCAGGGAGGAGCAGGCTGCACACAAATTCCTGTACCTCAGGAGGAGAATGTGAGCATGAATTCGCTCTCCACCAGAACCCGTCCATTCGACTTGGTTGAGTGTGGAGCATGCCTTAAAGGGGCAGTGTAGGCTGGCACTGGCTGTCTGCTGGCATTTAGTAAAGCACGTGGCTGTCTGTGCCCTGCCTGCAAATAGACACATGCCAGAGTCTGCTGCACCGGGTGTGCGTTGGAAGATGGGTAGTCTTATACAGCGAGTATATTCCAAACTATGTTTTAATTGGAAGTGTTGGGGGATGGTCTTATATGATCTTCTTTTCCTATCATTTTGTGTGTGTGTGTGTGTGTGTGTGTGTGTGTGTGTGTGTGTGCATCCTTTCTTTTTTTCACTTATCATTTATGGATTTTCCTCATAGCTTCTTGAGCATTGGGGACATAGCATATGGTTTTGAGGCCTTTACTTTTTGCTGCTATGAGGCGCTCAGAGCTGGAAGCTTCCGGTTTGCCCATGCTGGAGCTATCCCCACAGGTTTTGATTGTCACTGAGCTTAGGTCTTTGTTTTCTTTGACATGCCGTTTTTGACTGTGTTTCCTTTCTAAGTATGTGACATTCACCTGTTGTGTTTCTGTTACCGCTTCTAAAGTTTTGTTAAGTAATCGAAGTTCTTTGGGTTTGGTTTTGTTTTTGCTTTTGCTTCTTTTGCTGAGTTGCCATCTCCTTTGGAGAATGATGCATTAAGTCTCAAAACAAACCAAAACCAAACATGCTGTGTCTCCTTCTGGATTGGTTCTCTGTTGTTGCTGCAAAAATTTGCTTTATTCAGTGTCAATGTATTAACTTCCTTAAGAGGAAAAAAAGGGGTGATTAATGTCTATAGGGTCTGTATTCCTCTGTCCTTTGTGTCCCCAAGTTTTTGTTTTGTTTTTTTTTTCGAGACAGAGTCTCTCTGTGTTAGCCTTGGCTGTCCTGGACTTGCTCTGTAGACCAGGCTGGCCTCGAACTCACAATGATCCGCCTGCCTCTGCCTCCGGAGTGCTGGGATTAAAGGCGTGCCACCATGCCCAGCTAAATGGTCTTTCTTTCTTTCTTTCTTTCTTTCTTTCTTTCTTTCTTTCTTTCTTTTTTCTTTTCCACCAGAGCTGAGAACCAAACCCAGGGCCTTGCGCTTGCTAGGCAAGCACTCTACCATTGAGCTAAATCCCCAATCCCCGTCCCCAAGATGTTTTTAAAGGGCATTGTTTTATATGCTATGTACCTGTAGGTTGATCTGCTGTGGGCCTGCCAACGTAGATTGGTACCGGTTCCTTCAGTGGGTGTGTAGTGTGTAACCAACCCTTCCTTCTGGCCTCTTCCTTGATACTTATTTGGAGAATTACCTTGCAGCTAGAACCCTCTACTGCTACCATGATAAAGGCTTAGGCAATGGACTGCATCTGCTGGCGCCAGGTGTCCATACTGTCCCACCAGCACCATTACGACAGGGCAATAGGGTTGTTTCTGCCAGACAGGGACTTGACACTCAGCCTCTCCCCCCCCCCATGTCTCCTGATGGAATCAGAGCACCCCTGGTCTTCCCTGGGCTGGAAGATATCTCTCCAGTGGCCATGCTTAAATTGAGTGAGTTTCCTTCAGAACCTGGGTTCTGTGTCATTCAGTCATCCTTTCACTGGGCCCCTTGATGAGAACAAACAGTTCTTGGTGCATTCTCTCTGTTTCTTCTTATTGGGGCCTTCCCAGCTAGAGGCTTCAGGGGCAGCCTATCTGGCCAATGTGAAGGCAATGAGAAAACTACACAACTACCTCAGTGTCACTCCCACAGTGCTGAGATCCCTAGGAGCCTCTCTTTTCTCCTCTCCATTTTCATGTCCTTTACACAATGTTGAGGCTCTCTCACCATCAGGGAGGAGGCCCTGGCTCTGGAGTGGCCCCTTCCTTGGGGAAACGGATCTGTATCTGTCAACTGGGTCTTGTTCGTTTATGTTCCTCCTACCCCGGTTCAGGACGCCATAACCATTCCAGGCAGAGTGGCTCAGTGGTTCATACCTCACAACTCCAGAGGCTAGGAATCTAAGATCAAGGCAGATCTAGTGTCTAAAGAGATTCCCGCTTCTGGGCTCAACAGTAGCACCCCCCCTCCCCCAAGGTGTCATCACTTGGAGGAGAAAAGGTGTTGGTGTCCCTGGGGTCTCTAAAGGCACTTAGCACACCCATAAGACCCCGTGTTTCATTACTGACAGTTCTGTGACTACAGAACATCAACTTAGATGTTCCGAAGGTGATGTTGATTGGCCTTGGCCATAGAAAATTCAGAGTTTTTAGAAACCACCTCTTTTGTGTTTTGCTATTGCTGTCTACATGGAATAAGAGTAGAGATTTGGCAGCTGTGTGTAGTGGCGCACACCTTTAATCCCGGCACTCAGGAGGCAGAGGAAGGCTGATCTC
>OU015742.1:20726727-20738205 GCA_907169655.1 Acomys percivali | reverse complement strand
CCCTCACCCCTCACCCCTGTCCTCTCACCCCTGTCCTCTCACCTCTCCCCTCACCCCTCACCCCTGTCCTCTCACCCCTGTCCTCTCACCTCTCCCCTCACCCCTCACCCCTGTCCTCTCACCCCTGTCCTCTCACCTCTCCCCTCACCCCTCACCCCTGTCCTCTCACCCCTGTCCTCTCACCTCTCTCCCCTCACCCCTCTCCCCTCAGAGCAGGTTCCTGTTCTCATTGCTAAAACAGCTCAATATTAGCAACTAGACAGGAATAAGTGAGACAGTTGAGTCTTAAACATTTTTATTGGTGTGTGTGTGTGTGTGTGTGTGTGTGTGTGTGTGTGTACATGTGCCTGCTTGTGCACGTGTGAGCTGTGAGCTGCCTCACCGAGCTTTCTCTTTCCAGCCACTTAAAAGGGAAAGGGTCTGCTTTTCCGTTGGGAATGCTTGTATGTGAAGGCATACGGACTGTGTTACTCATCTATAGAATAACTGTGCTAGAGGAAATGCAAGGGAGCTTCTTGGAGCTCAGCGGGGTCACACTTGTCAGCACGCTCGAGGCCTTGGTTTAACCCCCACCCCCTCCCAGCCCCACAAACGATAGGTGAGGTTTGTTTTCTTGTTGACTTCTTTAGGAGAAACCTCTTAACTTAAAATCGTGATGACGAAGTTTTACTGAAATGAGTGTGTAAATTCTGCTGAAGCAGTCGAGGTAACCCAGTGCTGTTTTGCACCATGTGCCCCGCGACAACGCATCTCCTGTTGCCCTTGGATTTTTAGCTCTGTGTGGTTTCTCCACTGTAAGCCAGGCGTACGCACCTTAAGTGCTACTGATTATCTCTGTGTCCACCCTCTTCCTGTGCTGATGATGCGATGGAGTGTGGTGGTGGAACGTTTTAGCCAATGACCCCCATGGAGTTTTGGTCCTTCCACTCTGATAGTCTTATTGTCCTGATAGGTGACTGGAGCTCTTAACCTGAAATAGGAAGGTGAGGAGTCCACACTAGTGGTCAGAGCACAGGCAAGCCACTCGCCAGTGTCCTGGATCACACAGGGGATTTTTCAGAATGAGCTCAAGCTGTCTTGCCTGGGATAGGAGTCTTGTGCAACTGAGCTGCCAGCAGCTGTGTCTGCCCCGCCTTTGTGGGGTGAGAGAAGAGGCTGTCAGGAACTTGCGCATATAGGCGGACTGTCATCATAAAGTCACACTGATGACAGTTTTCCGTGTCTTCCTGCACCTGCAGTCACCAGAGCCAGCTTTTGTAATCAGAACAAACCTATTAAGCGTGGCTGTAAATTTCACTCTTAACTTTGATCGTTATTTTAGTCTGGTGTTTTCCTGACTGAGAAGTCACCCGAGTGGAGGCAGGGCATAATTATGCAACATTTGTACAGTTGGGGCTCTTTCTCTGCAACCTCCCTCAGACTAGTGTCACCTGAAGTTGGCCCGTCAGGCCAGTGGTGGAAAAACTTGGCTCTCTCCTCTCTGACTGACTAATTTTATACTCACTCTGTCATCTCCTGAACTGGCAAGCTTGCTTTTGACAGCAGCATTTAGCTCTTCCTACATTTTTGTTGTTGTTCGTTGTCACGGGGCTGGCATTGGCCCATGTGCTGTGTCCCTTCGTGGAGAGATGTCAACTTCAGCCTGGATGTGTCTTAATATGCTTTTGGGATTGTCTGGAGAAGAGTCTCAAAGCCCAGCTGGGACAGACATTTAAGCCATTAACTGTCCAAGTGCAATGAAATTGTCTCTGCAATTATGCAAAGCAGCGTCTGGAATTGAGGTAGAAGGGTTTATTCTTTTCCTACAAGATGGGGAAAAAGGAGGCAGCTGCCTTTGTGCGTGTGTGTAAGCGGGAAGTTTTTGTTGTCTCTGTCCTTACGGCGAGTTGCCCGAGACAACCGTACATCTGTGTTGAATTACTGCTTCAGTTTGTATATGGCTATTATAAATGCTAAGTTTGTAACTAAGGCTTTCATTTAAAAAAAAAAAAAAAGCTAAGGGGTGACTTGCAAATGCTGTTTTTGCCCTTGTTGTTAGCCTGTGCCTTGGTCTCTGTTGTCACTGAGATAAAAACAATCAAGATTGAAACCTTACATGAATTTAGGGGGGGAAACTTGCTCATCATTTTCTGCTACTGGATTTGTTACATACAGGAAGCCATAGTTAGCTCTGAAACCCAGGAGTTTTTATTTTATAATGTAAATACTTATCTCCCCTCACCCTTGGCCCAATATGATTTTCGTCTAGAAGCAATGTATAGCGGCTGAAAGCTCCTAGCCTCGGATTTGTAAAGCATGTGTTTCTGGAGTCTTAAGTGCGTTAGTGTGTGTGGAGTTGGAGGTGTGCCTTTGGGGTTGGACGGGGATGTTTGGCTCTTTGGGCTTAGACTTTTCCTAAGTAGTTCAGATTAATGCACCCTGTATGTAGCCCAGGCATTCCTAGTGTTTGCAGCTGTCTGTGTAAGCTACAGGCTAGGATCAACCCACAGCCTCACTTGTGCCAGGGAGGTAGCTATCCTACTACTGAGCTATGCCTTCAGTCCTGGCCATACTTGTGCAGGGCGTGGAGCCCAGGGTTTCCAGCTCACTGTAGCAGGGGTTTCCCGCTGTGCTGTATCCCCAGACCTTGTGTTAAAAGGGTCCCTATGTGGTTCTCTTGATTGTTTAATGAAGTAGATGGTGAAGTGAGTTGTCTGGATAGAAAGGGATCTTGGTTTTATGTTTTCGCCCTCTATGAAGTACGGGACTGGTCTTCATTTGACCCTATTGAGTTTTGAAGTTATTTTTACTTGTTGAAGTAAGATGCACCGTCAGATCTCTATAACCTTCTGAATATAAACAACAGCTATGGGCAGAGAAGGAGCTAGCTGTTCAGAGACTTATGGGACAGGATCAAAGAGACCGAGACCCAGGAGTGTCCAGTGTCTTGCCATGACCAGTGAGCATGAAATGCTGCCATGTGCTGTTCAGAGCAGTGACTTCAGGAGCAAGGCATGAGAGGAGGCTTCCATCATTAGGGCGGAAGAAGTCTCCCAGGGCGTGTTGGTGAGAGGAAGTGGCTTAGGATCAGGTTTGGGAAGTGTGATGACAGCTTCACTTATTAAAAAGAGAGGTGATATGCTGGAAAGATGACTGCAGTGGTTAAAGGCACTGGCTGCCCTTTCAGAGGACCTGAGTTTGGTTCCCGCACCCACGTGGTGGCTGTTAACCACCTAACTTCAGTTCCAGAGGTCTGAGGCCCTCTGCCCTCTACCACCAGCATTTGGTGCAGACGGTCAAGCCATCACTCATTACGTATACATCCATATGCATAAAATAAATAAGTAAAGCCCAAAATTAATAACAACAACAACAATAATGATGATGATGATGATGGAGGTGATGGTTGAGAGGGATTATTATGGATTGTCTTATAACCCTAGGGGCAGAATCGTGATGGGGTGGAATGTTAGAGGGAGCACTTCTGTTCCCCAGTGAGCTTTGTTGTGCTTAGTAGCTGTCCGTGGAGGCTGCAGCACTGTGAGAAAGGGGCACCTGACCCTGGAAGTGAGCAGAAAGGCTGAGAGACCCAGGGGCCTGTCACTGAGGGCTCCCAGTACTCAGGTGCTATGCAGCTTCTGGGTCAGAGAGGTCCCCAGACATGGGCATCCCAGCTCAGGCTCCCAGGGTATCTCCTGCGTCTAGTAAATATGTTCGTGTGTGTTTGGGGGACAGCTCAGATGGAAGCGATAACCGAGGCCTTCCGCTGTGGACTCGAATGAATGCAAAGGCCCTGGATCTTAGTTGCCACCAACTAAGGTTTGGACTTCATTGCATGACACAGAAGGGTCGGGAAGGGAAGGGAAAAGGCCGTATGGATACTAGTTTCCACATCTCTGTCCAACGTCAGCCTTGGGTGACTGGGGCTTTGCGAACCGTCCGGCTGGAAATGGATGAAAGCAGCCCGTTAGGACTGATTAGCTCAGGGCTACGTGAAGGCAGTGGGGAGGACGCGCCGGAAGAGTGAGTAGGAAAGCTCTGGCTTTGGGCCGTGCACCTCATTATTGAGTACTTTATTCCAGCAGCTGTTTTCAAGGCGCTGTCTTGAATTCATGTGACAACTCAGGCTTGACACAAATGTTCACCAGAGGAAAACAGACTGAGGGAAACTCGAGCTTTGGCTGCATGGTGTTGCTTTATTTTTCTTTCTTTCTTTTTTTTCTTTACTTTCACTTTTATGTGTAGCTGTTTGTTTGTGTGTTGGGGGGGGGGTGCGTGCACACGTGCGGCACGCACACAGGTGTGCGGAGGCCAGAGGTGTTAAGTGCTTTCCTCAATCGCTCTGATCCTCAGATCTTGAGACAGGGGTCTCTCACTGAACCTGAAGGTCACAGATTTTTTTAAAATTTTATTCATATTACATCTCAATGGTTATCCCATCCCTTGTATCCTCCCATTTCTCCCTCCCTCCCATTTTACCTTACTCCCCTTCCTTATGACTGTGACTGAGGGGGACCTCCTCCCCCTGTATATACTCATAGGGTATCAAGTCTCTTCTTGGTAGCCTGCTATCCTTCCTCTGAGTGCCACCAGGCCTCCCTGTGCAGAGGGGACATGGTCAAATATGGGGCACCAGAGTTCCTGTGAAAGTCATACCCCACTCTCCACTCAACTGTGGAGAATGTCCTGTCCATTGGCTAGATCTGGGTAGGGGTTCAAAGTTTACTGCACGTATTGTCCTTGGCTGGTGCCATAGTTTGAGCAGGACCCCTGGGCCCAGATCTGCCCATCATAATGTTCTTCTTGTAGGTTTCTAGGACCCTCTGGATCCTTCTATTTTGCCATTCTCCCATGCTTCTCTCACCTAGAGGTCACAGATTTTCACTAGTCTGGTTACCTAGTGAGTCCTGGACATTCTCCTGTGTCCACCTCCCCAGTACTGGGTGCTGGGGATCCAAACTCACCTACACATCAGACACTTGGTTTTTGTTTCTTGTTTTTTGAGATAGGGATTCTGTGTAGCCTTGGCTGTCCTGCACTCAACTTCGTAGACCAGGCTGGCCTCAAACTTACAGAGATCCTCCTGCCTCTGCCTCCTCCCCGAGTGCTGGGAATACAGGCATGCGCCATGCCCCCTGCCACATCAGATGCTTAACTGACTGTGCCCGCAGACATCTTCTTCTTCTTCTTCTTCTTTTTTTTTTTTTTTAACTTCTAACAGCTTTCATTTTTGTCAAGTGGCTTGGTGGAACTGATCGATTTATCTATCAAGAAATAAAATGATGTGGGTAAAAAATAGACCTGGATGGAGTTTGGGGTGAAGGAGATGGGAGCCGGGGAGCGAGGCGGGAGGGACTCCGAGTGGTATTTGTGAGCACACGTTTCAAAAGGAGCTTCTGGCGGTTTTTAGTGTCCCCTCACTGCAGTGACAACATCTCTCATTTGCCTTTGGCTGACTGGGAAGAGGCGGACCACTTGACCCCTTCCTTCAAGGTGGCCTTGAAAGCCATCTCAGCACACTGCCTGGCTGCTTTACTCCTGTGAGCTGAGGGTGTGCCTGAATAGGGAAGGGTGACTTCTGAAGACATTTACATAAGCAGATGACTGTTGGTCCAACATTCCAGAATGTTTTATTTGCCCCACAGAGCTGAAGATAGAGCATCAAAGTGGCCACCTGCAGACATCCCCACCACTACCCTAACATATTTCTAGTATTTCTTTGGAGATTATTCTGTAGCTGGTTTGAGTCCGTGGAAGTGGTTCTTTGTAGAGACCTTTATAGCTGTGGGTGGTCCGGTCAGAGTTTCCTCAGGGACAGAGATGGACAGCCCTAAGATGGTGACTGAGGGGTCTTTTTTTTTTCTCCCTACAGTCCCCTGGCTGATTGCCCTTGCCTGTCTCAGTGTGTTCTGCTGTGTGTTTGAAACAGGCAACAGTAGTTTCTTCGAAGTCACACATTCCATGGCTACTTAGACATCAGGGAAATCCTTTCTCTGTGTTGATTTGGTTTAATTCACGCCGATTACTTTAAAATCTAATCTTTGGGGATTGCGGACCAGCTAGAGACAGCTGAAAATCCTCCTGCGGGTTTTTGAGTTGTTGACTCCCGCTACCGGTGATGCCGGCATTAGGATGGGAGTGGTCTGAGTTCGCCTACTCCCAGGCTGAGATTGCAAGTCAGTGTGCCAAGACGTGTGCCTGTGTTTTACAGCACTGTTGCAGGCAAGGACAACTGGCAGAATGGCCATGCATGTCACAATGTGACCTCAGTTCTGTGAACCCATTGCTGTTCAGTGCAACCAAGTCACGGCTTCATTTTGGTAACAACCACTTACCCGTGACAGTTACTGAGCATCAAAGATCTTGTATTTCCTTATGAGTTAGAAAACCGTTAGCCAAGTGAGTGGCCCACATCTTGCACCACTAAGGCCCTTTGGCATCAGGGATGTCGACCTTGCCCTCCCTCCTCCTGCATAGAAAAATGACCTGGTACCCTGCCATAGAAAATCATGTTACTGATACCAGGTTTGAGTTTCAGAAAATTTTTTTTTTTAGGTTTGGAGGAAAACTCAGTGGATAGAGGACACTTGGCAAAGCTCCACGTGTCTGAACCAGTGCATAAGAAAGTTTTAATAGTGGCATTTGTAACGGTAAAGAGGAAGAAACCTGGGCCTGGGAAGTCCCCTGGTGCAGCCTAGTGGCCTGCAGGGCCAGAGCCTTACTGCAAGTCACAACTTCACAGTGTGTCTATGGTCATGTGTGTGTGTGTGTGTGTGTGTGTGTGTGTGTGTGTGTGTGTGTGCGCGCGCGTACACACACGCGCGCACGTGTGTACTCATGCCAGGTTCACAGAATGAAATGTTTCTTCACTATTGAAACTATGTTCTGAGGGAAAAAAAACTCAAGAGTTTGCCCTTTGAAGAATTTTTATTTGCGTGTCAAGCTTCCTCGTGGTTTGCGTGTGTGGCCCTCCTGCTTAGAAGAGCTTTTGTAAACAGCTTTCTCGTGAGCACACATCCAACAACACTGTGTTCTCCACCCGTTACTAGGTACAGAACAAACTATTCTTGCTGCTCTCCCACCTTAAGGACTGCCAGCGGAACGGTGATTGCCTTTGTGACGGGCTGGCTGTGGGAGTAAGTGGGTGCAGGCAGGACAGAGTGACAGGAGTCAGGAAGGTGGGGCGGCATGGTTTTAGAGCAGTGTGGCTCCAGCCCACATGCTCCAGGTGCGCCTTCAGAAGATCAACACCTGTGCTGTACGTCCTGTGGTCGGTCGGCCGTGGGAGGAAACTAAGCCACTTAGTGTTGGGATTGAAAGCTTTGCTTCTCAAGCTCACCTGCACACGGCAGGGTGGGTGAGCTGGACCGTTCTCTGCTCGGCTGTGTTCTCATGTGGCCCAGGACCACTTAGGGTGCTCACAAGCATTAAGCTGTTTGGGGAGCTCAATGGGGGAACTTCCCTACACCCCATCCCTAGACCTCAAAGGAAATATTTTGTCACCTGAGAAATACTGTGTGAGGATTTCATTGAGCAGTGTGCCATATTAGTTAAATCTAGTGGACCTTAAATGCAGGGGAAGAGGTTGCCTTATAAAATACTCTAGGTAGGCTTTCTGTTGTATAGACACACATTATGGCTAAAGGGACCGTTCTGTGGTTAAGAGCACTTGCTGCAAACTCCCTAAAGAGTGGAGTTCAGATCCCAGCAGCCAAATAACAATCCAGGCGTCTGCCCACAAGCCCGGGACCCCAGCTTGGAGGGCAGGCAGAGACAGCATTGCTGAGGGTTGCTGTCCGACATAATGGAGGAAAATGTGAGCCCCAGGGTTCAGGGAGAGACCTTCCCTAAAGAAGTAGTAGGCAGAGAGGGAGAATGACCCTCGACTCACTCTTCTAGACTCTACACACATGTACTCATGCGCATAGACAAACATATACCAATCTTTTAAAAAAGCGTACAGTTAATCATGGTGTATGGCTTGGTGCATAACACTGTGTGCGTATTACCTGTGCCGTATGGAATGCATGCTGGCCATTAATTTTCAGTTTAGATCAGAGGAATAGTATTTGCTTCTTAAAACAAACAAACAAACAAACACCCGAAACAAGAGTGGTGGAGATATGGTTGGGCAGTTAAGAGCACTGTCTACTCTTGCAGAGGACCCAGGTTCAGTTCCCAGCATCCACGTGGCAAGTAACAGCTGTCTGTAACCCTAGTTCCAGGGGGAATTGACACTCTCTTCTGGCCTCTGCAGCTATGAGGCGTGCACATAATGCATATAAATACATGCAGGCAAAACAACCACAAACATACAATAAAGAGAAAGTACAGTTTTTAAAAACACAACCGGTCCTTTGCCTCCCGAGTGCTGAGTGACCCTGACACATCAACAATTGGGACTTCTGGTGTGTCAGTAATAAATTTTACCTATACCTCTCAAAAAAATAATAAATAAATAAAAAATAAATAAAAAAAGAAAAACACAACCATCCTGGAGGCTGTGTGGCTCAGTACTAGAACATGTGTCCACCATACTGGACGCCTTGGGATCTTTAGCATTACAGAGAAAAAAAGAAAACATTCTTGCCCTTTAAAAAACAAAACACCAGCCAAGTATGATGATGGCACACATCTTTAATCCCAGCACCCAGGAGGTGTAGGGGCAGGTGGAGCTGAGTTTGAGGCCAGCCTGGCTTCTACAGTTAGTCCCAGCTAAACCAAGGCTACACTGTGAGCCCTGGTGGTAGAGTAATCTTAGACACACCAGCCTCCTCTGCAAGTGGTGTTTGTATAGTAAAGTACTGTTTTGTAACAGCTTTTTAAAACTACATCAAAGTACAGCTGATAGCCTGCTTGGTAACCCGGAGCTATTGCCAGCCAATGACAGTGTAGGCTAAGCCCGGTCTTAACCAGTATCTTGGGTTAATACACCCTCCTGACACCACCAGAACAGATCAGGGCCCCAGGCTTAGTCACTGTGTCTGGTCCTTTGTTCCGTGTCATTTCAGGATCTGGTCTGTAGGGCCTCCATCCCTCCCACCCTGAGCCTCCCTTGTCGAGCTGTGGGGATCTGTTTATATCTGAGCACCTACTTGAACTGCCATTGAACTGTTCTTTATGGGAGAAGCCGGCCGTCTGCTTATCTCCCCGAACAACAGCGCATTTATCTCTAAACAAGTTGAGTTTGGCTGCCAGAGATCCTTAGCCGCTGGCGGTGGCGATGTTCTTGCTAAGTGCTAGTTTTGATAAGTCGGCCTGTGACCCAGGCTAGCTCCTTCAGTGGTGTTTGGCGTTCCCAGCCGAGCGTGAGCCAGACCACCATCTGACGCACCCGTGCGACCGAAGGGTAGCTAGAAGGCAGAAGGCCTCTCCTACAGCGGGGAGGCATTAATCAGAGGAGTCATTTTGTGTTGCAATGGGAGAAGATGATGATGTTTATTCAAGCACAATTCTCCCTGTGCATAAGAATAACGGAGCTCCAGACATGAGATGCATGAGGGGTCTAGCCAATAAAAAGGAGTGGAACCAGCCCCAAATAACCCTTGCCAGCAAAAAAAAAGTGGGTAGCTTCAAAGAAGGTAAACTTCCTTAGAGCTTAGAATGGGTTGCAGTGAGCTAAAGCAATTTTCTATGAAGGGTTTTTTCGTTTTGGTTTGTTTTTTTTGTTTTTAATAAGTCAAGAGAAAAGTGTGAACCATGTTGTAAGTATCAGAGTCCAGACAAAACAGTGACACACACCTGTAATCCCAGCACTTGGGAAGTGGAGCCAAAAGATCAGGAGTTCAATACCAGGCATAGCAAGTTGGAGACCAGGCTGTGCTACATGGGACCTTGTCTCAGAGAGAGTGCGTGTGACCTATTTCTTACCCACAGTCTTTCAGTAATTGGATTTTCTTTGTTTCCAACCCCAGGTGAAGCTGGATATCTCTTCATCGTGTATGGAGAGAAACAGTGGGACTATGGCTGGGAAAGGTGGGTGGTGGGATCTGGCACGGTGGCATGGTACCTCACCGGGCTGTTCAGCTGTGTAGGAAATAGGTGTGCCTCCCTGTGACGACACTCAACAGAAGGAGCCATCTCAGTCAGAGAGAATGATGCCCCATAGTGTAAAAACACGAGGCATGGCCCGGAGGGCGCAGACTTGTCATCCCAGCACTTAGAGGGGCCTGGGCCACATGCTGAGATCTGGATGTGGCACCCATGTCACCAAATCCTTAAGAACCCGAGAACCCAGGAAGAGGCATGGAGCTCGTGTTATCACCTGGTGTGGTGTCTGCCTTTGATTTTTTTTTTAATTTGCCAATTATTTAAGCATTAGTTTTATTTAATACACTTAATAGTGTGTGTGTGTCTGGATGTGACTTCCTAGTCAGACTGAGCCTAAAAATTTAACTCCTCCATAAGACTTCCTGTCTCCACTAATGCTTCCTGTAGTAACATCCCCTCTCATAGGTAGCTTGATGGGCCAGATGCCCCCCTCACTGAGGCCTCATGGGTTACCCGCTTCTCTTTTAAGCCCTTGGTCTGTCTCTGTCTCTCTCTGCCTCTGAGATAAAACCTCTCCATGCAGCCCAGCATTACCCTTCTGCCTCAGGTTCAGGTTCTGAAGTTCCGAGATTGCATGGCGAGCCCATCCTTCACTCAGGTAAACCATTAGTAACCCTTGGCCAGAGAAGACGTGGCAAGAGTTTTTGAAAAATAAAAAGAACTGGCTAAGTCTTGAAGTGTTAGTGTTCGCTCGAGTATACTCTTGTAGTTACAAGTCTGCGGTTTATGGATCTTCTACAAAACAAGAAGGATAGACTTAATGGTTATGAAATTTAAGGATCGTAGGCTTTTACTACTTTAGTGAGTAGGAAATTTAGTTGTGAGTTTTTTGTGGTTACTTTCAAAATGAGAGAGGTAGATGGAGGTTCAGGGGCCCTGGTGCCCCCCACCCCCTGCCCCGGGGCATGTCACTGATGGAGCAATGGGTGCTCTGGGGTACCCAATGCTAACTTCCTCACATTACAGGGTTTTTGTTTTGGATTGTTGTTTGTTTGTTTTTGTTTTATTTGGAGACAGGATCTCACTATATAGCTCAGATGGACCTGGAACTCACAGGCCTGTATGTGCGATCACAGATCAGGGTGGCCTCAGAAAGCCACCAGTCTCTCTCTGCCTCCTGTAATCTGCCATGATCCAGGCTTTTCTTCTCTTCTCAAACGCCCTTTTACTCCCAGACTCAAAACATTTCCTCCCCTCATGTGTTGCAGACTTGAGTCCATCTTTGTTGACTGAGTTAATAATATTCAGAGTATGCAGGTATACTCCCATTTGGATGTGCTGTAGACACCCACCTTCCAGGCACCTCGGCTTTCCCCTTTTTCCCAGACATTTCATCAGCTTTGAATTTTCCCTAGGAATTTGTACCCTCTTTTAAGACCAAAGTGGTTGTTTTACTGAGAAAGTGTGTGTGTGTGTGTGTGTGTGTGTGTGTGTGTGTGTGTGTGTGTG